>JAAALK010000079.1:89973216-90476660 GCA_019279435.1 Zizania palustris | reverse complement strand
CTTTGATAAATTTGCCACAGCTCGAAGTCTTGTCTCCTATGTTAAATCCAGCGAAGCTTGTCTTTCTCCTTCTATTTCCGGTTCGGTGCTGCGAAGTGATCCTCCTTTGAGCTCTGTTGGTGTCATAGCTTCATCTCCGAATAATAGTCTGAATGGAGTGAAACCCGTGGACCTCGTTTGAGTGGTCCGAATGGACCACAAAATCTTCGAAAGTTCTTCAGTCCAGAGTCCTTTTGCCAATCCTACTATCATTCGATTTAGCCCTGACAAAATATTACCGTTGGCTCTTTCTACAGCTCCATTAGACTGAGGATGTCTCACTGCAGCAAAACATAATTTGATGCCTAGATCTTCGCAAAATTTCCTGAAAGGTTCTGCGTCGAATTGTGTTCCATTGTCAACTGTGAGTTGTCTAGGCACTCCGAACCGGCAAATGATATTCTTCCAGAAAAATTTCTGTACATTGTTCGAAGTAATAGCTGTTAGGGGTTCTGCTTCGACCCACTTTGAAAAATATTCAATTGCTACCACTGCGAACTTCAAATTTCCTTTTGCTGTTGGGAAGGGACCAATAAGATCCATACCCCATCTAGCCATGGGCCATACCGGAGCTATAACTTGAAGGGCTGTTGGTGGGCGATGACTCCTTCGTCCCATCCACTGACATCCTTGACAAGTTGATGAGGACATCACTTCACATGATACACACATGGAGCCTCCACCTACAAATCAACTACAAGGACCAATCACACGCGCCCGTGCCCGTCGCTTGAACCATGAGGTTAATTCTTTCCTTAGCAATTTTGATTATATTTGTTTGGACGGGATGCTACTGAATTCTAGTGATATTTGTTGCTTAGGAACATGGGAGATGGAATAGAAGAGTTGGAGTTGAAGACGAAGTCGCACGGATGTTTTGAAGTCAAGATTTCGCTGGTTCGGACTACATCGACCACCATGCACCAAAATGGGCATAACTTCCTCATACGAAGTCCGATTGGCGCGTTCTTTGACTTTTTGGAAAGCTGAGGAGAAGACGGATCGTGTGCCGTTGGTTTCGTCGCATTTGGAGGCTCGAGTCGACCTGTGTGTTTAAAACAGTCCTGCGTGACAGAACTGGGCCGTGTTGGCCCATAGTCCAAGTCTGTTCACCTTCTAGCCCACAGCCTTGTCTGTTCGCCTTCCACATGCTTCCCACCCTTTATAAACTCACGCCAGCCGCCTCTAGGGTTAGGTTTTGCTTTGTTGCATCTACACTGTTGTGTTTAGATCGCGCCTCTTGCACCGGACCGATTGGCTGCTGCATTGGCGTTTGTGAAACCTCACCTTATCTTCGTTTGTCTGTGATTTGGCATTCGATTTGTATCCTTCCTGTTCTTGCTTGTTTTCTTGGGTTCGCTTACAGGAATTAGCCTTCGTGGCGAGGTCAATCGCGTTCTGCGTGGTTGATAACCAACGGAGACAGTGGTGTAACGATTGCAAGGTTTTGATCCGCCGGACCGGAGCCTTGGATCGCCAACGTCGAGATTCTCCACCAACCCAAGCTATCCTTTACCTAGCGGAAGATCGGGAGCACTCCCCCATCAGTTGGTATCAGAGCTCAGTTTTCCCGTTAGGTAATCTCGATCTGCTTTTGTTTTTACCCAGAGTCCAGAAAACCGCACCAAAAAAAATTCCCCACCGAGAACCCCTTTGTGCCTTGCGATTTTAATTTCAGTTTTTAACTTTGTTGAGTTCGTGTTCTTGGTCGAGTCTTGTTGCTGGTTTAGTCATCCCTCTGTGTCGTTTGAGCAGTAGTTGTTCTTGTGTCTCAGAAAAAAAAATTCCCCACCGAAAAACCCCCCCTTCCGCAACCCTACTTTGTTTTCCACATTGACTCTTGTGACCCCCCTTCAGTAAAACAGGCATAACTTTTCGCTCGTTTGGCAGAAAAATCTGAAATTTTTGAGCGTGTTCCTGACCCGATTTGGGTGGGTACCCTAACCCGCTACGCCAGTTAGGCCTCACCAAACTAGCCAAAAAAAATCAGGAAGATAAAGAAAAAAATTGGACAAAGTTTTTGCTCGCCGGACAGTGAACTTGTTTGAATTTTTGTGAGCCACGTCCCACCTCAGTTGTAGGTGCCAGTTTTTGTGGTTGCATCTCTGGTCATCCTTGTTCAAAAAAAAATAGAGAGAAAAAAAAAGGAGAAAAAAAATATAAAAAAAAGAGAAGCGGTCCTGTTAGTTGCTTGTCCGAACTCTTGTCCGAACTCTCGTCCGATCTCTTGTCCGATCAGTGGCAGGCAGTGGCAGTTTCTGCTTGTCCAATCCCTTGTCCGAACTCTTGTCCGATCTCTTGTCCGATCAGTGGCAGGCAGTGGCAGTTTCAGTGGCAGTTTCTGCTTGTCCAATCCCTTGTCCGATCTCTTGTCCGATCTCTTGTCCGATCTGTAGAGAGCTGATTTTGGCCTGTGTTGCTTCCATTTGAGTTTTGGGCACATAGTTTCCCTCTATTGCTTGAATTTTCACCTTGGGAGCACTAAGGCCAGCAACTTTGACGAGTACTTGGGAATACTTATTGAACTTGGTTTAACTGTTATTATTATCGCTAATCCTTGCT
Organism: Zizania palustris; assembly: GCA_019279435.1. Classification (NCBI taxonomy): domain Eukaryota; kingdom Viridiplantae; phylum Streptophyta; class Magnoliopsida; order Poales; family Poaceae; genus Zizania; species Zizania palustris. Next base: position 90,474,059 of record JAAALK010000079.1, on the reverse strand, counting down.
ACTCACTTGCCATTCCAAGCTACACCTTTCTCTTGGTCAGGACAGGTTCATTCCTTGCAATTGCCACCACCCTCCACTTGGTTCATCACCTGTAGGCCGGTGACCTCACTGCGGCGTGGTAAGAACACTTGCAAGCGTGGGTAAGGTGCTTGACGGATTGCTTCCACCCCACATCCACCACCACACCTAGTTGTTTTCCATAAGGATTATTCTTTGTTGCTTTGTCTTTTCTCTAACATGGCAGCACTTATTGTACAACGTGACTTGAGCACTCACATGGACCAGGACGACCAGTCACAACGGAACAATCTGTTTCAGACCTTCTTCGGCGTCAATGACCGTCATGTATGTGTCATCATCGACAGCGGTAGTTGCAACAATTTGGTGAGCCACGACATGGTAACGAAGCTTCAACTTCCCACACGTGCACATCCACACCCTTACCACGTGCAATGGTTCAACGATAGCGGTAAGGTCAAGGTAACACAAACTGCTCACATCGAATTTTCCATTGGTACATACTTCGGAGTTGCTGATTTTGATGTAGTACCAATGCAATCATGTTCTCTATTACTTGGTAGACCTTGGGTATATGATACTGATGCTACACACCATGGTAGGAGCAATAAGTACACATTTATGTATAAAGGAAAGAAAGTTACATTGCTTCCTATGACTCCTGCTGAAATTGTGAAATTTGAACAAGAAAAACGTGTTAGGGACTCACAAAAGAGCAAACAACCTTCTGAAAATCAGCAAGTAGCTGAGACACTTTCGAGGCAACAAAAAGATAAAGTTGTTTTTCCTTCTTCATCACAAGCTATTAATCGGAAAGGATGTGTCATGCATGCAACTAAAACTAACCTTGCAGTACGTAGCTCTCTTGGTCTTGCAGGTTTCTACCGGCGTTTTGTGAGAGATTTCAGCACCATAACCGGTCCTTTACCTGAGTTGACCAAGAAGGGAGTTACTTCTACTTGGGAGTCAGCACAAGAACAAGCTCTTGCCACACTCAAGGATCGCATTACACATGCACCTCTACTTCAGCTACCCGATTTTAGTAAGCCTTTTGAGTTAGAATGTGATGCTAGTGATTTTGGCATAGGAGATGTGCTGCTACAAGGAGGTAAACCCGTGACCTATTCTAGTGAGAAATTGCATGATCCACAATTGAATTATTTTACCTATGATAAGGAATTATATGCCTTAGTGCGTGTGCTTGAAACTTGGCAACATTACCTTTTGCCTAAGGAGTTTAATATACATTCTGATCATGAAGCACTAAAATATTTGAGAGGGCAAGCTAAACTGAACCGTAGACATGTTAAATGGGTTGAATTTAATGAACCTTTCCCATACATTGTGAAATACAAGAATGGCAAAGAAAACGTGGTTGCTGATGCATTGTCTCGCAGGATTGTTCTTTTATCTCAACTTGATATTAACGTTCTAGTTTTGGAAAGTTTGAAATATTTGTATGTTGTAGATAAAGAATTTGCCGAACCATACACTAAATGTAATGATGGGAAAGGTTGGAAAGGATTTCATGTTTATGACGGGTTCTTGTTCCATGCTAACAAGCTATGTGTTCCAGATTCGTCCGTACGTTTGCTGTTGTTGCAGGCATCACATGGCGGTGGATTAATGGAACATTTTGGGAGAGAAAAGACTTTGGCCCTGCTGTCCAATAATTTTTATTGGCTCAAGATGAGAGATGTTGAACGATTTGTGCAGCGTTGTGCCACATACCATAAAGCTAAGTCCAAACTTAATCCATATGGTTTGTATACTCCACTTCCTGTTTCTAGTGCACCTTGGGAAGATATTAGCATGGACTTTATTGTGGGATTGCCTAGGACAAAGAGGGGGAGAGACTCCATATTTGTAAGAGTGGATAGGTTTTCTAAAATGGCACACTTTATTCCCTGTCACAAGACCAACGATGCTTCACATATTGCTGATTTATTTTTCAGGGAAATTGTGAGATTGCACGGGATGCCTAGAACCATTATTTCAGATCATGATGTGAAGTTTATGAGTTACTTTTGGAAGACAATGTGGGCCAAGCTTGACACAAAATTGCTGTTTTCAACAACTTGTCACCCGCAAACTGAAGGTCAAACAGAGGTGGTAAACCGTACACTCTCCATGTTGCTGCGAACAATGATTAAGAAGAACTTGAAAGAATGGGAGGACTGTCTTCTACATGTTGAATTTGCATACAATAGAGCTGTCCACTCAACAACACAATTGTGCCCGTCTGAAGTGGTGTATGGTTTTAAGCCAATCACACCACTTGATTTGTTGCCACTTCCTTTTCAAGAGAGAGCAAACATGGAGGCAACTAAGCGTGCAGAGTTTATGAAAGCTATGCATCTGAAGACCAAGGAAGTTATAGAAAAGGATGCACGCTATTTTGCTCAAAATACAAATAAAGGAAGAAAGAAGATGTTTTTCAAACCAGGAGATCTTGTTTGGTTGTACTTGCGCAAGGATCGTTTTCCTGATTTGAGAGAGTTTAAATTGATGCCCCGTGCTGATGATTTAAAACCCTATTTTGGAGCTGATGATGAGCTTGAGTCGAGGACGACTCCAATTCAAGAGGGGGAGGATGATGAGGACATCACTTCACATGATACACACATGGAGCCTCCACCTACAAATCAACTACAAGGACCAATCACACGCGCCCGTGCCCGTCGCTTGAACCATGAGGTTAATTCTTTCCTTAGCAATTTTGATTATATTTGTTTGGACGGGATGCTACTGAGTTCTAGTGATATTTTGTTGCTTAGGAACATGGGAGATGGAATAGAAGAGTTGGAGTTGAAGACGAAGTCGCACGGATGTTTTGAAGTCAAGATTTCGCTGGTTCGGACTACATCGACCACCATGTACCAAAATGGGCATAACTTCCTCATACGAAGTCCGATTGGCGCGTTCTTTGACTTTTTGGAAAGCTGAGGAGAAGACGGATCGTTTGCCGTTGGTTTCGTCGCATTTGGAGGCTCGAGTCGACCTGTGTGTTTAAAACAGTCCTGCATGACAGAACTGGGCCGTGTTGGCCCATAGTCCAAGTCTGTTCACCTTCTAGCCCACAGCCTTGTCTGTTCGCCTTCCACAGGCTTCCCACCCTTTATAAACTCACGCCAGCCGCCTCTAGGGTTAGGTTTTGCTTTGTTGCATCTACACTGTTGTGTTTAGATCCCGCCTCTTGCACCGGACCGATTGGCTGCTGCATTGGCGTTTGTGAAACCTCACCTTATCTTCGTTTGTCTGTGATTTGGCATTCGATTTGTATCCTTCCTGTTCTTGCTTGTGTTCTTGGGTTCGCTTGCAGGAATTAGCCTTTGTGGCGAGGTCAATCGCGTTCTGCGTGGTTGATAACCAATGGAGACAGTGGTGTAACGATTGCAAGGTTTTGATCCGCCGGACCGGAGCCTTGGATCGCCAACGTCGAGATTCTCCACCAACCCAAGCTATCCTTTACCTAGCGGAAGATCAGGACCACTCCCCCATCACAAGTGCAGACCAAGCTCTCCGCATCAGCTACTATTGTAGGCCAATAAAGCCCCTGGCGAAGTGTTTTTCCTGCCAAAGCTCGAGGGGCCAGATGGCTACCGCAAAGTCCTTCATGGATTTCTCAAAGAATTTGTTGACCTTCAGCTTGAGATATACATCGGAGTAGAGGGGAACATACTCCGGTCTTGTATAAAATACCGTTGATTATTTGATAATTCCGAGTTCTAAGCTTTAACCTTGAAAGTTGTGGCTCTTCGGACATATTTGCCTCTCCTTGCAACACTTCCATGATTGAACTTCGCCAATCAGTACTTGGAATGCAAAGGACTTCTACAGCGGGACTTTGTGGTACCGAAGGTGTATTAAGTTCTTCATAAAAAGCTTCTTCGGGTATGTCCATAGCTCCGGCTGCAGCTTTCGCTAAGATATCCGCTTGCATATTTTCTGCTCTAGGTATACTTCGAATAGAAATCTCTTTAAATGTTGCTTTGATCTTTCGGATTTCTTCTAAGTACTTTGCAAGCTGCGGATGTCGGACTTGGAAACTCTTGTCCACGTGCCCTGCTACAATCTGAGAATCTGTTTTAATAACAACTCTTATAGCCCCTAGAGCACGTGCCTTGCGAAGTCCCAACAGAATTCCTTCATACTCCGCTGTATTATTGGTAGACTTAAAGTTGAGTCTTGCGAAATACAAAGCCTTTTGCCCTGAAGGTGAAATTATCATAGCTCCGACACCTGCTCCAGATGCTTGAAAAGCTCCATCGGAGTAAATAGTCCAAATTTCTTCGCTTGGCTTCTCTGGAGCCCATGTTGCAGGGGGAGTCCACTCTGCTACGAAGTCAGCCAATACTTGCGACTTAATTGCTGTTCTTGCTAGGAAAGATATGCCGAAGGGTGCTAATTCAACAGCCCACTTTCCAATTCTTCCAGTGGAATCCTTACTTCGGAGCATATCTCCCATAGGATACGAAGTTGGTACCACAACATTATGTGCCAAAAAATAATGCCTTAGCTTCCTCGAAGCCATTATCAGAGAATAAACGAATTTCTCAAGCTCGGAATATCTTGTTTTTTCTCTGGACAATGCTTCGGACACAAAGTAAACTGGATTTTGTACCAACTTCCCGTTGAAATCAATCTCTCTGACAAGAACTACACTGACAGCAGAGCCAGTAGCTGCAAGGTAGAGGAGTAGGGTTTCGTCCGCAAAAGGCACCGTGAGTGTAGCAAGATTACTGAGATAATTTTTAATATCTTCGAAGCTCTTTTGACACTCTGGTGTCCATGCAAAATCTTCGGACCCTTTCAATGCTTTGAAAATAGGCAAACTTTTCTCTGCAGACCTTGCCAGAAATCTGCTAAGTGCTGCTAGACGACCGATCAGCTTTTGCACTTGCTTTAAATTCTCTGGGGGAGCCATCTTCTGTAACATAGTTATTTGAGTGGGGATAGCTTCGATCCCTCTGCTTGAAACTAGGTACCCTAACAACTTTCTAGCCTGTGCCCCGAAGATACATTTTTCGGGGTTGAGACAGATCCCACATGCCCGAAGGCTATTAAATGTTTCTGCTAAGTCTAGGCTATGCTGGTGCTTAAAAGCACTCTTAATTACAATGTCATCCATGTAGGCCTCTACATTACGCCCTAGCTGATGACCTAGAGCCTTAGCAATTAACCTCGAAAATGTAGCCCCGGCATTTCTTAAGCCAAAGGGCATTCTTACATAACAAAAGACTCCTGAAGGAGTTACGAAGCTTGTCTTGATTTCATCTTCGCGCTTCAACCAAATTTGATGGTAGCCGGAATACGCGTCAAGGAAGCTTAATAACTCCGAACCAGCAGTGGAGTCGACCAACTGATCAATTCGGGGCATGGGGTAGGGGTCACGGGGGCATGCTTTTATTCAGAGATGTAAAATCAATACACATGCGCCACTTCCCTGAAGATTTCTTCTTAACGAAGACTGGGTTGGCTAACCACTCCGTATGAGCCAGTTCTCTGATAATTCCAGCCTTCAGTAACTTTTCAACTTCGTCTTTAGCAAGGATAGCTCTCTCCGCAGACATCTTTCGGAGTCCTTGCCTAACAGGTCGAGCCTTCGGGTTCATAAGTAAATTGTGTTCAATAATGTCCCGACTGACTCCGGTGATGTCTTCATCAGACCAAGCAAAGACATCCAAATTTTCCTCAACTACTTTTTCTAAGGAGGCAGCAACTTCTGGAGGCAAATCTTTACCAAATTGAAATGAATATTCCTTGCCATCTTTGACAATAACCTTCGTTGCAATTTCTCCTTCAGGACTTGGTCTTGGGAAGGATCTTTTCGAGGATTCGCTAGGAGCAGAAAAATTCTCCAGATCATCTTGCACACTGTCCACTTGCCTTGGGTCAAGAGGAGGGCCATGACCGTACTCTGCCCTTCTTGCGATGGCCTGATCTCCGAAGACAGTGAGTACTCCTGCTTGTGTGGGCATCTTCATACACAAGTAATTATGATGCGCCACAGCTTCGAATTGATTTAACATGCCTCTTCCGAAGATGACATTATATGCATATGGAGCATCTACAACGTCAAAGATTACTTCCTCTGTCCTGGCCATTAGCCCCTCTCCGAAAGTAACTTCCAGGCCAATTTGGTCGAGGGCATCAAGAGGGGGTCCTGCAAACCCTTGCAAAGGACGGGCTGCTGGGAGAAGATGCTTTCTGGAGATACAGAGTTGGTCAAAATCTTGGACAAAAATAATATCCGCCGAACTCCCTCCATCAACTAGCACTCTTCGAACCTCTGTTCCTGCTATGTCAGCAGTGATGACAAGTGGGTCTGCATGTGGGAATTTAACACCAACGACATCATCTGCGGAGAAAGATATTGGCACATGAGACCATTCGGGCATAGCAGCTGCAGATGAAGAGGTTCCAATATGGCCCACCTCTGTGACGTACTCTCTTCTCTGCCTCTTTGACATATTTCCTAGATTACCTCCTCTGGAGATAGGGAGGACTACTCTTTTTCCTCGGTCTTGCCCCTCTTCTTGCTTCGGAGGTGGCATAATATTGACCACCGGAGGGCGTCTTGCTGAATCGAAGTTTTCTATTCGTGCCACACCCTGGACAGGCTCTGGACGCACTTCAGCTAGAACTCGGTCAGTAGTGCCTCGACCTGAAGTTCTTTCTAGATACTCTCCTCTCAGAGCAAGTATAGCCTTGCAAGTATCAGTTGCATGGCTCCGGTTTTCACCATGGATACAACAGAAAAGGGTCTGGCCTTTGCCAGCCGGTTTCCCTGGCGGCCTCCAACCGCTGGTCTTGGTTCCTGATAGTTGCGGAGCTCTTTGGGCAAACTTCTGCGGGGGTGCAATGTTCAGAACTTCCGAACGAGGATGCTTTTGCCCCCTACGCCTGTCATGCTGAACTTCGAAGCTAGGCCCTTGCGGCTGTGCTGAAGTTTTCACTTCTAGTTTCACTTCTTGCAATATCGACGGGGTTGCGGCGGTTCTTCGAAGCCATCCTTCTTCTGACCTTGCATACTCTTCGAAATATGACATCAACTGAGAAACAGAAGATATGCTTTTCCGGTGAAGTTTATCAAGAAGGCCTGGATGAATGACTCCCTCTCGAGCTGCGTCAACTACTGAAGACGTAGTCAACCCTCGAATTTGCGACTTCGTATGAGCGAAGCGCTTGAAGTATTGCCTTAATGTTTCTCCAGGAAGCTGTTTCACCTGGAAAAGACTTCCCGTTGACATTGGGGGCATGAAGGTGCCTTGGAAATTACTTACGAACTTCTTATTCAGCTGCCCCCATGAATTAATTGATCCTGGCTTCAAAGACCAGAACCACCGTAATGCCACTCCTTGAAGAGCTAGGGGAAAGCATTTTTCCATGGTGTCCCGCACTCCTCCACTAGCTTCAATTGCTAGAGCATAAGAACGGACAAATTCTCCAGGATCTTCATCTCCGGCATACTTGCAAAGCTTCGAAGTTTTGAACTTTGGGTCGAAGCGTACTTTCTGCAGCTCAGGATGCAGCGGAGACTCAGTGTCAAAGGAAGCATTCTCTGGGGCTTCAGGATAAATAACCTCGTCGTCTTCGGGTACTTCAGGAATGGTTGGGGTGGTTTGAGAGCGAAGCCTATTCGCGGCTTCTTGCCGCCACCTTGCAACTTCAGCTTGGAGACTGGCCATTTGAGAGGCCATATCACCAAGATTGTCTTCATCTCCTCCGGAAGGATCTTCCGGGTCTTGAGAACTATAGGGATCAGTTCGAAGTGGAACCTGAGGTGGAAGAGGGACTCCGGGTGGCCGAAGTATAGATGGAGTTGGCGGAGGAATTCCGTTTGCTCGAGGAATGGGAATCCCTTCCGGAGTTTGAGGTGGAGGAAATGTCGAAGGTCCTCCGACCTCAACTGTGTCTGAAGATCTTACTCCGGAGGTCCGAGGAGACCTCCGAACAGGATTACCAGCTGCACTCCACTTAGGAGGCATGGTGTGAGAAATTGGCAGAGAATGAAGTTTCTTGGACTAGGTTCCCCATGGACGGCGCCAACTGTTGGCGCAAAAGATTACGCTAACAAGTTTCTGAAGATTAGAAACTAACAAACGAAGTGTTTGCGAAGGAAACTATTCCAAGCCTCCGAAAGGATAATAACTTAGAATAGTTTAAAAGTGTATATTGAATAACTTATATTTGGTCCTCATTACAGGATTAAACAAGGGGTATTTATAGGCCCAAACATTAAGGAAAAGACCTTTTTACCCCTCTATTACAACCGACATAGTGGAAACTATTCGGTACCCTTAATAGGGCTAAAATGGTAAAAGACTAATCTAATGAGAAAGAAGATAAGTCTTCCATCTTAGCTGGCAAAGAAGTTCCCGGAAGAGTCCAAGTTCGAAGATATACTCCGAACTAGAGCCCGTCATCATACTTCGAACTTGACTTGACGCATCTCCGAAATTATATGTTGGAAGTCTTCGTCTTAATCACCAGTCTTTATCTCGTCACTGCAATAACCCTGAAGATGGAATATTTTCCCCCAACAGCCACAGTAACACTTTGAGCTGCCATTTTTGAGCTCGTGTGCTAGCCGCCACACTTTTATTCATATATGTGAGTTCATTTTTGTGTTCCCTGTTCAAGTAATGAAACTTTGATTCTGTTTTCATTTGTGCTTGAACTTGTATTCTGAGTTGCACTGCATGTTTTGATTCCTCTGTACACCATCTTCTTCTTGAGTGAGTTTGTGATTTGAATCTCTTCTGGAGAGGTGTGTGAGAGGTCTGTCCGAGTGAAGTGTGTTTCTCAGTGTGTGATCGCTCTGTGTCAACTAGAGGCTAGACCTCTCTGATTACTAGTGAAGCACTGTGTCTGCTTAAATCGAAGCATGTTTTCTTCCCTTGTCGAATTCCTCTTCGTAGTGTGCTCAGCGTGCGTCTCGACCTCCAAAGTACGAAGCTTAGTACCAGTTGCTAGCGCTGAGTGTTTGGTCGAAGTTCTTAGAGGGAAGTCTGCTCTTGCGAAGGGTGAAGTGCGAAGTCTGCTCGAAGGCACCTAGTGTGCGGAGCCTGCACTGACTTAGCAGAGTTGAGTTTTTGGTGTTGTGGGTGAGCGAAGTCTTCTTGACTTCAAACTTTTGCTCCTTGCGAAGCCTGGTTTTGGAGTTGTGAAATACCTCCTAACCATAACTTCGAAGGGTGTGTTTAAAGCCTTTTCCGCAGAAGACAGAATTAAAACAGAAGGCTATTTTTAGTCTGAAATTTTAAAAGCTCCCATTCACCCCTCTCTGGTCTTTGTTTCTGGTCCAACAATTGGTATCAGAGCAGGTTGAGGAGCCATGCTGAATAGTGTGGGCCTCATGGCTCCAAATGTGATGAGTCATTGTCAACGATAGTCAAAGAGGACAGATGAAGAGAGGAGATCTGCTGTTTCATGGGCCGTGTGTGACTCAGGTACACGGGCAGCAAGCGACGGTCGGGCTGAGAGAGCTGCGAAGTCGGGCTGGCCCAATCCGGGTACATGGGCCAGAAGCAGTAGAAGACCCACTGGGCTGTTGACCAGGATTGACTCAGGTACACGGGCGGCGAGTGATTGCCGGGTTGAGAGAGCTGCGGAATCGGACCGGCCCAATCCGGGTACCTGGTGCAAAGTCGGTGGAGGCTTTGTCAGTTTCGGTGCAAAACTGACAACCGTTGATCTTGTATCCGACTGTCCAGAAGAGAAGCCGTAGTCGCTACGAAAACTTAGCTTCCGGATAAGTCATCTGTATCTCTAGGCCCACAGTCAGTCAGTCGTGTCTGTAAAAATTCCTAAGGGCAGTTGAGTCTTTTCCTTTATTTCAGCGTCTGTAAAAAACCCTAAGGGGCTGGTGGAATATTCCTAGTGTTGGGCAGCCTATAAATAGGGCCCCAATCCCTATGGTTAGGTCACCCTTCTAGAAATCACTTTTTCCATCATTCCTTGGGTCATTTTTGTTTCCTGCGCACTCACTCTCTTACTCCTGTTTCTGTGCGCTGCCAGAGGCTTCTATTCTGCGTGCATTCATTTGTGTTCTGCATTAATGCAGTGAGTTTTTGTTCTCTGTTGAGTGCGAGGCGTGCATTGAGTTAGTGGGGATCTGAATCTGTGTACCTTGTGCATTTTTGTTCACTATTTGCTACTTCTGTTGGTTGTGTTCTTCGCGCTAGCAGTACTAGTTCTTGCTGTTGCAAGTAGTACTACTACACTGTAGCAGCAGGACACTAGTACCAGCTTTTGTTTTTTTCTGCGTAGCCTTTTTGATCGAAGCAGACTAGGCTGAGTACCTCTTCTGACTGTTTTCTGGCGAAGCCATCCTCTCTGTTCGAAGCCCCTCAGCTCCGTGAGGCAGGCTTCGATCTGATATACTCGAAGGCTTCGTTTGAACTTCGAACTTCATTTTGTGTCATGAGTTGATAGCATCGAAGTACTTTTTGAACTGTCAGCATCTCATACTTCGAACGTCTGTGCGAAGGTACTCCGACTCGAGCTCTTCGAAGTCCATACTTCGACAAGTTTCGAAGTTGGCTTCGAAGCTTGTCCGTCTGTTAGACTTTGCTCAGTGTTTGCTTCCGTCTTCTTCGAAGGTCCTTGTTGTTCGAAGGTAGAGTGTAGGCTTCGTTTTGGTTTCTCTGTCGCATGTCAGCCTTCGCTGTTCCTTTCGAAGGTTGTTCGCTCTGTGTGCGTGTTCGAAGCTGTGTTCGAAGCCTTGCCTTCGAAGTACACACTTCGAAGCAGGCTCCGACTCTGTCATACTTCGCTCTCATTCTCACTCGACCTATGATAGACAACACACCTTCGACAGACTTCGACTTCCACCTCCGAACCAGACTTCGACCAGCGAAGTAGACCTCGACCTCCGAAGCAGGCTTCGGCCAGCGAAGCAGGCTTCGCCGAGTTTCGAACAGGAGACAGATTTTGAACGGTAACTTCTCATTTCACTCCTTGTGCATTTATTATTGAGAAGCTTATCTTGCCTTGTCTTTTGTATACTAGCACTGCATTGGCATTTCTCTGTTTTTCAACAGTTGCTTCTAGGCTAGATATCTTTAGACTTAGGCGATCTGTTCTTTCTGTGTTGTTTAGTCTTTAGAGGTGCGTTGGGTATTGGGAGCAGGCCATATATTCGAAAGAATTTTTAGGCGCCCATTCACCCCCCCTCTGGTCGATACTTTCGGTCCTACAAGTGGTATTAGAGCGAGGTTAGGGTTTTTCCATACCTTAACTGGTTCTAAACCCCGGTAGTGACCATGACGTCTCCTGGCAAGGTCCCGTCCTTGGAAGCCTATGGCTATAACTATTGGAAGACTCGCATGCGAGCCTATCTCATGAGCCAGGGTTCGGACATTTGGGACATTTGCGTTCACACCACGTTTGTCATATTGCCAGTCGCTGAGCATGGTACTGCTGGTATCATTTCTCAGCATCTGAGCAACAGTAAGGCTGTGAACATTCTTTTCTCTGGTTTAGGTCCCACTGAGTTTGAGCGTGTGAGCCATCTCTCCACTACGAGAGAGATCTAGGCTACCCTCAAGGCACACCATGAGGGAACAGCTCAGGTCAAGGCTCGACTCTATCAGACCTACCGGCGTGAGTACGAGAACTTCACACAAAAGCCGGGTGAATCTGTTGAAGCCTTGTTTGGTCGCTTTCAATCAATCATTAACAAGCTTCAGGACAACAAGGCTGAGAGTGCTCAATTAGTCTCAGATCACGAGCAGGCGCTCAAGGTTCTCCATACCTTGGACCCAAAGATCTGGGAGATCAAGGTATCCTCTATCGTTGAGAGCACTTCTTACGATACCTTGACCATTTCTGAGTTGTTTAGCAAGCTGAAGGCCACTGAGGTAGATATCCAGCTGAGATCAAATCTCACTGGTTCTGGATCAAAATCCCTGGCCCTTGCTACACCTTTTGTTGATCCCTCGGCTGTGAGCTGTGCTGGGTTCTCCTTGATGTCTATCACTGAGGACCAGCTTGAGTCTTTGGGAGATGATGATTTGTGTCTCTTTAACAACCGGGTGTGTCGTGTCTATGACAAGAGAATGTTCAAAATACACGGCACAAAATCCGGATGCTTTGAGTGTGGTGATCCAGGACACTTCATCGCCGACTGCCCCAAGCGCAATGGACACAAGAAGGGCACCGGTGGTGGCTTCCACGACTCCGGCAAGCACGAGAGCTCATCCTTCAACAAGGGCAAGCCGAAGACCAGATTCTTCAAGAAGGCCCTGAAGGATTACCGGCGAGAGAACAAGAAGCGCGACAAGGCCTTCTTCGCCGAGATGGAGAAGAGCTACTCCAAGCGGTCCACATCTTCTTCCTCTTCATCGAGCTCAAGCGATGAGGAGATCGCCATCAGGAAGGGGAACGACAAGGATGATCCGACGGGTCTCTGCTTCATGGCTTTCGGAGACAAGCCGAAGAGCCGCTCACACCAGCGTCGAAGATCCCGCAAGAGTTCTGTTCAATGGCTCTTGGGGATAAGGAAGAAAAGAGCTCCTCCGACGACTCCGACGACGACGACAACAAGGTATCATCCTACGAGCGCGAAATCGTTGATTTACTTGAGAGCAATCGTCAGGAGTTGAAATATCGGGAAAAACTGCTTAGGGGGGCTAAGAAGAGGATAGATGAGTTAGAGAGTGAGCTTGTCGTGGCCAACGACAGAATTGAGAGTCTATCTTCTTCCCCTTGCTTGGGTGATAGCAGTGAGTGCCCGAAGTGTGAGGTGCTTCTGTGTGACCTGTCGACTCTGAAGTCCAGGTACACAAAAAGGGTTGATGAGAGGGACGCCTTGGCCACTGAGCTTGAAAGCGCTCAGCTGGAGCTGAAAGATGCTCAAGCCACTGTCGTCGCACCCTGTGTTGATTACCCATCTCATCTAGCTGCCTTAGCTGAGCTGAAATCCAAGGGCGATGAACATTTGGGTGATTTGGAGAGGTTAAGAGCTGAGCTTGCGCAGACTAGGCTAGAGCTTGAGACATTGTCAGTTCCACCCACTGTCTGTGAGAACTATCTGTCTCTTAGAATGGAATTGATTAAGCTGAAAGCCGAGAAGTTTGTTCAAGTAGAGAGTGAGTGTGAGACCTGCTTGTCTCAGGTGGAGGTTCTAGCTTCCTTGAGAGAGGAGCTAGCAGATTCTCAGAATGAGAACTTTTACCTCCGTTCCATCCTGAGTTGGATCAGTGCCAGAGAGCCTCAGCTCGGCATGATGATCCAGCAGTTCAAGAGGCAGGATGGGTTTGGAGTAGGTTATACCTACACCAAGGCTGACTTTGAGAGTGCCATTAGCCGGGCAGTGGAGTGGAGTAAAATGACTCCAGAGCAGAGGTATCCCAAGACTCACTCCACTGAGTCCTCCCAGGCTTGTCAGCCAAAGGATGGAGTGATTCATGAACCACCACTACTATAAAGCGACACTGTAGCGGCGGGCAAAATCGACCTATAGTGGCGGGCATCCAGTCCGCCACTGCTCTAACGCCACTGCTATCGCTGGTTAGCAGTGGCGGTCAGAGCGCCCGCCACCGCTGTGTTAACAGCAGTGGCGGGCGTGCTGACATCATCTGCCCGCCACTGCCGTTATCAATAGCAGTGGCGGGCAGATGATGTCAGCACGCCCGCCACCACTATGTCAACAGCAGTGGCGGGCGCGCTGACCTCATCTGCCCGCCACTGCCGTTATCAATAGCAGTGGCGGGCAGATGATGTCAGCATGCCCGCCACCACTGTGTCAACAGCAGTAACGGGCAAGCTACCTCATCTGCCCGCCACTGCTGTGTATAAGCCATAACACAGAATGCTGTGATCCCACAAACCAAAACACAGAAATTATATGCTTCACACAGCCATCCACATACACAGCAGCAAAACATCCACATATCCACATATCCACATATCCACATACACAGCAGCAAAACATCCACATATCCACATACACATCCACAACAACAACACATCAACACAACAACCATCAATCTCATCAATTTTCAAAAATTCACAATGTTTACATTCTTCCGATTTTTGTTTCGCAATAACCATCCATCAACACAATTCATTGTTTCACAAATACATGTTCATGCGGTTTATGTTTTCTTGGAAGGCTAACTCATATCTTAATTGGTTCGCCTTTTCATTCTTCCGGCCCAATCATACAAAGTTGGATGCTTGGCCACTTCACTCTCAGGATCGAAAAATACTCCAAGCTCATGAAGAATCTCATGCATCGTGAAGCGGCACATCCTTGATACGATTTCGTACATTTGTGATTCAGAGAGTTGGCTCTTCTCGGCAACGGTTGATGGACCTGACGCCTGCATACGTAAAATATAAGTACATACGCTGCAAGTTATATTAGATTAACACACAAGAAATCAACTTACTTCTTTAGTATCCTCAGATACTGTCCGCCCAAACTTTCCTAAGTTATTGCTCAAGAAATCACAAGTATAGTAGCCACAATGCACGGAACCAAGAGATTGTTTGTGACACTTCAAAATAGACAAAGTTAGAACGATATATAGTTTGGCTTTATCAATTGAATTAACAAATTTAAAAATATAATATTACCGGAAAGTTGGTTCTGATAAGCATTTCTTTCGGCCTCTGTGGATCATGTGGGCCACCTAACTTTTCCACGTAGTATCTATGTGCACTCTGAATAACATTTAATATATCTTGATATTCTTTTTTGGGTTTGTCGAGCGAGTCGAGCACATAAACCCTTGAGCTTTTTGGGTATATCAGAAGTGCAATCCAATGATCACTATCGAAAGAAGTAATATATGATTATGTTAGTTTCATAATCGATAAAACGTGTTTAAGTGGATATAGTGGGTATACTTACTTAAAGTTATATGCCCCACATATAATTTCTCTGTCCTTCCATTGATACATGCACCGCGCAATATACAACGCGGCACAACTCCTTTTGTTCTTCTTAAGTTTGTCTTCGTCTTTATTGAACATCTTTCTTTGAAATTTTTTCTTACCCGCAGTCCAGTACTTGCTATCATTCTGGTTTAGTGTCGGGTTCAGCGCACTTTGGCTTATTAATGACGGGTTTAGGTACCCATACAATTTAGACTCGTCACCGCGTGAATTACAACTGCATATGTTATAAAACAATAGTCAATATAAGACATTATTTATTTTTTCTTTGTATTGACAAAGTATAAAGTACTTACATGCACCAGAGCATCATGCTTGTGATGTCAGTTCGCTTCAGACGAAACATCCGATGGAAGTCGTCGAAAAATAGTGCAAGCTTAAACTCTGGGCAGTTGAATATTTCTTGTGGAACCGTCAGTTCTATTTGTGTTACACCTAACGAAGACGCTTCGAGGTACCAGTCATGAAATGTTTTCATCGTCCAAGGCATACAATTAAGTACTCCTTGGGGTAATAATGGTTTGCCTGGTTCGTATTCGATATAATCCTCGTCTCCGTAGGTCCTCTTATCAACAGAAAGTGAGCCCGCATGCTTTTGTACTGGAGCCTTTATGGGAGCCGCTTCGGGCATAGAACGTGTTTGCCCCAAAGTATTAAAAAATTTATGCATTTCAGATTTCAGCGCAGAACACTGCCCAGCTTGAACAGTTATCTTGTGGATTGCTGGCTTTGGGCATGCATCTTGTTTTTCAGGCTCGGCAGCAACTAGCACTGGCACTTGAGGATCAGCCGGAACTGGCACTTGAGGCTCAGTCGGAACTAGCACTGGCATTTGATCTGGCTCTGGCACATTTGTGTTGGGCTCATCAGTGGGCTCAAGCACTGGCACTAGCTTTGTCACTTGAGGATCAGAAGTCACTTTCGATTCTATCACTTCTGCCACTTTATTGGGCATTGGCTCTTCCTCTGCCTTTTCCTCTATTTCACGCTCATCAACAGGTGATAATGATCCTATATTTTGCACATCCTGAGATGAAAGATATGTGGGGGATTGTGATGAGACAATAGGTGATTTACTCTGAGAACTTGTCTGCAGTAATTTGATATCTCGGCTCGCCCATAGGACAAAGTTATTTAGAGCATCTCCGATTGTCTCAATCCCCTCATCAGGCATTGGAAGATCCAAGGGGTCATTAATAAATCTGTCGTTGGTGATCTCATTGACCTGAACCTTGGTATAGTCAGCAGGAATAGGCCGATTGTGAAATAAATCCCCAGGCATAGCAATGCCTCGTGCAGCCTCTTGGGAATGCCCTTTGCGCCCTATCGGTACATGCAGGCTGCAGGGTGTGTCCTCTTTAATATAATTTACAGGAAATTTGTCTTGTACTGAGCCAACACTGCTTGGTACGTCGAGTCGTACCTCTAGCACAATTATTTGTCCAGCTGCAACCTGCATTATGTTTGGATTCTCGTTAATAAATTCAAAAAAGTGTCGCTCCCACTCTGCACGGCGCTCTGCGGCGTCGTCTGTGCGTGCTTGACGCTTCTTGTATGTGGCACCCTCCTGTTTCTTGAAAGTATTTTTCCAGGGTGCTATAGAAGAGACACCTCGGGTGCGCCCTCGATGTTCCTCGTTTCCGAGAGCAGATGTAAGCTGGTCATTACATCCCTCGGGCTTGAACTTTCCAGTCTTCTCCAACTCAGCGATTTCCTGTGCTTTCTGGAATACTTCACTAGTCCGTGAGTCGGAGAGCATATATTGGCCCTCGGGTGTTTTTTTAGCTCGACCTAGGAGCCATCTCTTAGTGCGCTGATCAGCACCTGAAAACTGTTCAGGTAACCCAGCCGCACGGTCCTCCTCCTCCTTTTTACTCCACTCATCCTCCTTAGCCTTATATCCACCTGGCCCAAGTTTATGGGGGAACTTATTCTTCTTATTAAGTTCTTTGAACATTATGCTCTCTTGTTTGGCTTCTTCGGAGCAATGCTGCATTTTGAATTCATTCCATTCATTTGGCGTTATAAAGCCGTAGTCGTTGAGTGGCGACTCATCTTTCTGAAGGTATTGTGTGTTCAGTTTAGTCCTAAATGTACGGAGAGCCTTCCCGATAGTCTTCAATGTGGCAGCTTTAGCGTCTTCTAAGCGGTCTTCCGGGAATTTATAATGCGCTTTTATATGCTGCCACAATTCGTTCTTTGTAGCTTCAGGGACAGTCTTCCAATTTTTCCAAACTATCTTACATCGCTCCCTGGCGAGACATCCACAGTCGTTACGCCACTTCGTTGTGATTTCTTTTGGCTTCTTTGGAGCCCCATCAACATGCACTTCTTCAACCTCATAGATAGCTGTATGTAGCTTGTTCTTCTCCCGTTTCCCTCTCCTCTTCGCATTTGCAGACGATGTTGTGGCAGCGGGCTCAACATCTGTTCGCTCAGCTGACTCAATAGCTGGGACAATAGTTGTTCTTTTCTCGACTTGGAATAATCGACGCTTGCTTCCTCGCTTTGGACGATCCTACGATGATAGACAATGTGAGCTTCAGGAATGTAATCCTCGGTTAGAAGCTGCTCTGACTTGTTACTAACGTAATAATTACCTCCGCTTGAGCTTCAGGAATGTAATCCTCATCGGCGTCTTCTCTCGTTCTCTTCTTCCTAGGCTCCATTGGATGTTCATTCTCCGGAGAGTGGTACGAAGATTCGCTATCGGAGGATCCTTCAGATGAACCCTCTTTATTTGTTTTTGCGGGAGACTCGTAGATGAGCTCCTCGATGGAACGTCCTTCTTCCGCCATAGATAAACTATTCATATGAAGATGCTAATGTATCAGAATTTTGGTTATGCAAAAAAGGTCTGATGTCATATTAATCCTAAAGTTAGGATGTTGTGTTGTTTTCTCTCTCTAGTGTTGTTGAGGCCTCAGCATATTTTGTGTTGTTTTTCAAAATGTTCATGTCTGCCATGGAACCATGTTCACGCCCATTCCCTGTCAGCAACACGAGAAAGAAGTTGTTGATAGGAATGGACGTGTCACATGGTTTGATGACATACATGAGATAACTCAATAACAATTTGCATCATAGGCCCCTAAAAGGAATTGCAGAATCTAATGTTGGCCTTCAGCCAGATGCATGAACTTGAGGATTAGTATATAGTAGCCTTAGAAATAATAGCGGTAGTAAACTAGTCACAGTGTTGTTTAGGCCTCAGCATATTTTGTGTAGCTTTTCAAAATGTTCATGGCTGCCATGGAACCATGAGCACATCCATTCCCTGTCAGCAACACGAGAAAGAAGTTGTTGATAGGAATGGATGTGTCACATGGTTTGATGACATACATGAGATAACTAAATAACAATTTGCATCATAGGCCTCTAAAAGGAATTGCAGAATCTAATGTTGGTCTTCAACCGGATGCATGAACTTGAGGATTAGTATATAGTAGCCTTAGAAATAATAGCAGTAGTAAACTGAACACAATGTTGTTGAGGCCTCAGCATATTTTGTGTAGCTTTTCAAAATGTTCATGGCTGCCATGGAACCATGAACACATCCATTCCCTGTCAGCAACACGAGAAAGAAGTTGTTGATAGGAATGGACGTGTCTCATGGCTTGATGACATACATGAGATAACTCAATAACAATTTGCATCATAGGCCCCTAAAAGGAATTGCAGAATCTAATGTTGGCCTTCAGCCAGATGCATGAACTTGAGGATTAGTATATAGTAGCCTTAGAAATAATAGCGGTAGTAAACTGGTCACAGTGTTGTTTAGGCCTCAGCATATTTTGTGTAGCTTTTCAAAATGTTCATGGCTGCCATGGAACCATGAGCACATCCATTCCCTGTCAGCAACACGAGAAAGAAGTTGTTGATAGGAATGGATGTGTCCCATGGCTTGATGACATACATGAGATAACTAAATAACAATTTGCATCATAGGCCTCTAAAAGAAATTGCAGAATCTAATGTTGGCCTTCAGCCAGATGCATGAACTTGAGGATTAGTATATAGTAGCCTTAGAAATAATAGCGGTAGTAAACTGGTCACAGTGTTGTTTAGGCCTCAGCATATTTTGTGTAGCTTTTCAAAATGTTCATGGCTGCCATGGAACCGTGAGCATGCCCATTCCCTGTCAGCAACACGAGAAAGAAGTTGTTGATAGGAATGGACGTGTCACACGGCTTGATGACATACATGAGATAACTCAATAACAATTTGCATCATAGGCCTCTAAAAGGAATTGCAGAATCTAATGTTGGTCTTCAACCGGATGCATGAACTTGAGGATTAGTATATAGTAGCCTTAGAAATAATAGCGGTAGTAAACTGATCACAATGTCGTTGAGGCCTCAGCATATTTTGTTGCCATGGAACATTAGAGGGAAAAACAACACAAAATATGCTGAGGTATCAACAAAACTAAAGAGAGAGAACAACACAATCTCCTAGCTTGAGAATTAATATAGTGGCTTCGGAAGTAATAGCTGACTACTGTAGCCAAGAAGATTTTTCATACATTTCCCACCTTTGACACTGTGATCAGTTTACTACTGTAGCCTCAGAAATAATAGCAGTAGTAAACTGATCACAGTGTCAAAGGTGGAAAATGTATGAACACTCTTCTTGGCTACAGTAGTGAGCTATTACTTCTGAAGCTACTATATTAATCCTCAAGTTAGGAGATTGTGTTGTTCTCTCTCTCTTGTGTTGTTGAGGCCTCAGCATATTTTGTGTTGTCTTTCAAATATGTTCATGGCTACCATGGAACCGTGAGCACATCCATTCCCTGTCAGCAACACGAGAAAGAAGAAGTTGTTGAACGGAATGGATGTGTCCCACGGCTTGATGACATACATGAGATAACTCAATTACAATTTGCATCATAGGCCCCTAAAAAGAATTGCAGAATCTAATGTTGGCCTTCAGCCAGATGCATGAACTTGAGGATTAGTATATAGTAGCCTTAGAAATAATAGCGGTAGTAAACTGGTCACAGTGTTGTTTAGGCCTCAGCATATTTTGTGTAGCTTTTCAAAATGTTCATGGCTGCCATGGAACCGTGAGCACATCCATTCCCTGTCAGCAACACGAGAAAGAAGTTGTTGACCGGAATGGATGTGTCTCACGGCTTGATGACATACATGAGATAACTCAATTACTATTTGCATCATAGGCCCCTAAAAAGAATTGCAGAATCTAATGTTGGCCTTCAGCCAGATGCATGAACTTGAGGATTAGTATATAGTAGCCTTAGAAATAATAGCGGTAGTAAACTGGTCACAGTGTTGTTTAGGCCTCAGCATATTTTGTGTAGCTTTTCAAAATGTTCATGGCTGCCATGGAACCGTGAGCACATCCATTCCCTGTCAGCAACACGAGAAAGAAGAAGTTGTTGATAGGAATGGATGTGTCGCACGGCTTGATGACATACAAGAGATAACTCAATTATTATTTGCATCATAGGCCTCTAAAAGTTATTCTAAAAAAGTGGAGTTCGGCGGCGACGGGCTTCGGCGACGACGGCGATGGGCTTTGAGGGTGTCGCGGGCTCCGGGAGTGGCGGCAACTGGCGGACGACGGCGCGAGAGTTAGAAATGAAACTAGGTTTTCGGACGGCGGGAGCGAAAATTAATCCAACTTTAGCAAGATGAGTAGGTGATCTTGGTTTGGCTTTTTGAAATAGCACTGCAATGGACAGCACGCTTTGTGAAGAATGTGTTTCTTTCAACTTAAAATTATTATAATTGAGCTTACAAATGGATATTATAATAATTTTGCTTAGATAATATAAAAGAAATAAGTTATGAGTTATTTGATCCATAGTTGTTATGGCGGCGCGGCGAGGCGAGGCGCCGGACCACCTTCACACCTTTTAGGCGAGTATGGCGTGCGGCGAGGCGACGCCATACTCACTTCACAGATTTTGTGCTAACATTATTACTAATATATGATGTTCATCACAATATTGGTAATAACTTCAGTAATATAACTATTCCATAATCTATATATCCATAATTAGCAAAGCAGCAACAACTATTCCATTTATCTTTAACAACACAAATGTTCTAGCTACCTATATAGCACAACAAATAACAAGCATGGCAACCAGATCAAGCATAATCACATAGAAAACATTTTCTCACAGAGAAAACATTAGAATCACTGAGCTAGGGTTTTCTTTCACAGAATCACAGCTAGGGTTTTCTTTCACTGCGGCTCGGGCCAGCAGAACACAGGCCATGCGTGCACTGCCACTGCCACTATCATCTCAGATATATACTCAAGAGACTATATAAAATTAAATGAGAATCTAACCAGACTGATTGCAGAGGGACGGGGACGGGGACGGGGACGGCGGCGCGGGCTCTGGCGACAGCGACGTGGGCTCCGGCGGAGTTCGGGGCGACGACGGCAACGGGTTCCGAGGGTGGCGGCGTGGGCTCCGGGACGGGGATGGCGGCGTGCGTCGAGGACGGGGATGGCAGCGATGGCTCCGAGGTGGCGGTGAGGGGTCCGGGGACACCAACGGCTCCGAGATGGCGGTGACGGGCTTCGGGGACGACAACGACGGGCTCCAATGGTGGCGGCGCGGGCACTAGGAGCGGTAGTATAACTGGCAGGAGAAGATTAGGGCTTAGGGTTTTAGACGCGGGAGCGAAACTTTTATATAGGTGGATTAGCAGTGGCGGGCACACGCTGATGTCATCTTGCCCGCCACTGATATTTATCGTAGTAGTGGCGGGCCGCTGACGTCACCGACCGCCACTACTAGGGTTTAGTCTGGGCGGGTGGAAAAAAGTATAGTAGTGGCGGGCATATGCTGACGTCAGGATGTCCGCCACTACTAAAAGGATAACGGTGGCGGCTGGTGACGTCATCCTGCCCGCCACTACTAATCCGACGCTGGTGGGGTTATCTAGCATACGTTGCCACTCAAGTCGAGAAAGACTTAGTAGCGCAGTGGTGCGGGGGTTGCTTTGGTGCCATGCGGTTCGAGGTTCGAACCTTGCTGCCTGCAGGCGGTTTGAGGTTCGAACCTTGCTGCTAGCATCCAAACATTTTTTTACATTTCTATTCTAATTTTCATTACTTTTTATTCATGTTTAAATTCTAGTTTAAACTTGATTTTTTAAAAATAAAAATACATCATAACTTATCAAATTAGAAAATATGTATTTTTATGCCTCACTTTACTTTTTTTTATTTCATTAATAAACATGTACAATAAAAATACATCATAACTTATCTATAGTTTATTCTTCCTTTGAAATTGAAACTTTTTGTACAATAAAAATACAACACCAATATTCTAATTGCAAAAATTGGTATTTTTCTCCCTTAGTTTACTGTTTTTATTATTAAGTGTGTTTTTATTACATGTTGTTACGATATGATCGAGACTTTTGTAGCGCGGTGGTGCGGGGGCTCGCTTTTGACACATCATGTTTATTTGAAAGCAAGTAAACAAACACAAGTCCAGGCTGGGGAAACCAGCTTACACATCGAAACGCACTACTGGTCAAACCCAAAGGAAAGATATGGTTTGGAGCTTCTTCTTCTTCCTCGGCACAAACCCAACCTATTTCTGGTTAAACAGATTAAAAGCCTCAACTTGCCAATCCTCAACCAACTCGGCATCATCAGGCAGTCTAAACTTCTCTCCATGTTCCTGAACAAGAAAATACACGCGGCGACGATAGTGAGAACAACTTATTATCAATGATTGAATTGGATGATAAAAATATAAAATTTGCATAAAAAGAGGATCTTGCCTCCTTCATCCTCTTGCTGCCGCATTGCTCTACATGCTTCCCTTTTCCACCGCTAGCCTCGGCATGTTTCCCTCTACCACCGGTTGTCTCATCATTCTTCCGTAGCACAACACTTACCCTATCTGGTTGCGGCGATCGCGAGTCGTCCTCCGAGTCGGAGTCCATTATGAGAATCACTTTCATCGCCAAACAACTGCAAACTATACCATCATGTACCTTATGTTTACCGCATTTGCAAACCTCACACACGCCACTTGATGTAGAGTCTGAGGATCGACTGTTTGTTGGTTCAATCTTAGGAGGAGCCATCTGCATTTTTTTGTCACATTGATATAACATTAAAAAACCCTAAGCTAGTAATATTATAGTACATTAAAAAACATTATTGTTATAGTGGAAATTTGTTTTCTCAGATATTTTTTATAGTACATTAAAAAAAATTATTGTTATAGTGGAAATTTTTTTCTCAGAAATTTTTTACAGTAGATTAAAAAACATTATTGTTATAGTGCATTCTACTAGTAATATTATACTAAATTATATTACCACGCATAAATTAATATAACAATCCTCCATCATTTTAACCCTAAGCTCGAATAAAATAAGACCAAATAAAGAAGTAGGTTAATAATTATTTACTGATCGACTGGATGGCGGCGACGACGGGCGGCGCCGACGGGCTCCGAGGAAGGCGGCGACGGGCGGAGGGCAGCGGCGACGTGCTCCGGGACGTCGACGGCGGCGACGGGAGGAGGGGGGCGAGTTTAGGGTTTAGAAAATGAAACTAGGTTTTCGGACGGCGGGAGTGGAAAGTATATATAGGTGTCTTAGTAGTGGCGGGCATGATGACGTCAGCATGCCCGCCACTACTAAAATGATAGCGGTGGCGGTCTGGTGACGTCATCATGCCCGCCACTACTAATCCGCCGTTGGTGGGGTTATCTAGCATACGTTGCCACTCAAGTCGAGAAAGACTTAGTAGCGCAGTGGTGCGGGGGTTGCTTTGGTGCCATGCGGTTCGAGGTTCGAACCTTGCTGCCTGCAGGCGGTTTGAGGTTCGAACCTTGCTGCTAGCATCCAAACATTTTTTTTTACATTTCTATTCTAATTTTCATGACTTTTTTATTCATAATTAAATTCTAGTTTGAACTTGATTTTTTTAACAATAAAAATACATCATAACTTATCATCCTGTTAGGGACATGCGTCCTGGGTTGTCAGCTATGGTGCAAAAGATTATGGCTCTTAGATTGAAGTGCTCTTTCTTGTGCTCATCCCACACACAGACACCATGTTCCCATAGACGTTTCATATCCTCCATAAAAGGTTCTAGAAAGATATCAATGTCATTGCCAGGTTGTTTTGGACCAGAAATTAGAGTAGTGAGCATAAGGTATTTTCTTTTATGGCACAACCATGATGGAATGTTGAACAAGCATAGAAAGACTGGCCACGTACTATGTGGGTTCCTCATCTCACCGAAGGGATTCATTCCATCCGAGAAATCTGGATGGGCCAAGTCAAATGATTTCCACTGCCTAGCATCCGCAGGGTGCCGAAGTTTTCCGTCCTTCTTTCGCCCAGCGAAATGCCAGATTAATAGTTCAGCATCTCTAGGATTAGAGAACATACGTTTCAAGCGATCAATCACCGGTAGGTACCACATTACTAAGGCCGGAACTTTCCTCTCCATCTTTTTTCCAGGATGGTCTTCAATAACATTTTTATTCCTCTTCTGCAACCTCTTATTATTCTTCTTCTGGTGGTCATTGTAGTCCTCCGCACAATCATTTGGACGTTTGTATCGACTCGCGTTGCACTGCGGACATCTCTCTAACAATCCATACTCTTTTCGATATAGGATACAGTGGTTCGGGCATGCATGAATCTTCTGAACGCCCAAAGTCAACGGACAAATCATCTTCTTTGCTTGGTACGTATCAGATGGTAAACCATTGGGTTTTGGCAAAACCTTTTTTAGGAGTTGTAAAAGATCTGAAAAACTGGTGTCAGACCATCCATTGCTGGCCTTCAGTTTCATAAGCTTAAGAATTGTGTACAACACAGTATACTGCTTATCGCATCCGTGGCGTTCCTCGTAAAGAAGGTTTTTTGATGCTTTGTCAAGTGCTTCAAAGTTATCGTATCCTTTGGTTGTAGTTCTCTGCAACAACACCTCAGGCGCAACATTTCGCATCAGTTCCTCCACATCAAAGGCGTCATCATCATCATGTTGATCAACATCATCATGTGTTATGTCGGATGTATGATCACAACCTCTTCTATGTTAATGAGCATCTTGCGGCACATCAGAATCTTCAGGAGGATTTTGGCCCATCTCACCGTGTTTCGTCCATATATAATAGTTCTTCACGAAACCATTTTTCAACAAGTGAAATCGTATGGTTTCACGATCAGAACACGGATACATCGCTTCGTTTTTACAAACTTTACAAGGACAATATATTGCCTCTTCACTCTGACGGGAAGCATATTGTGCGGCAGCTTCAGTAAATTCAGTTACTCTGTTAAAATATGCCACCACATCTCCGTCGTTGGACGAGTACATCCAGGACCTGTGCTCCATCTAAAACATATATTATTTGAAAAAATATTAATAAAATCATTATTGTTAATTTTATTAATTTACAAATTGAAAATATATTGATTTATTATTGCTCATAACAACATTAATTAAAAATCCTCAATGCTTTAATTAAAACTACTTATTAAGCAGAAAAAATTATTAAATAAATTAACTATATTGGTTTCTCTCTCTCTCCAAACAACATAACTCTAGATCTATAATCATAAATCAAATTAAAAAAGAGATTAAAATGACGTAAATCAATATACAAGTGATGAATAATTGTGAGGAGGGTCATATTTGTTCATTTGGGAGAATGTAACACCGTAAATGGAAGATTATTTGAAAATTTCTATTCACAAACCCTAAATTAGAAAAACGATAATAACTCATTGTATACATGATTAAATACAAAATAAATGTGAGATTCGGAATGGATTTACCTCCTAGAATGAAATCCTTCAAAAGAAACGAAAACAAAGCCTCCCCCCTCTTTATCTAGATTTTTGTCGCCATTGTACGGACAAAATTGAATGCGAACTCCAGTAGAGCTCGGGGAGGAAGACGCTGCGCATTTATAGCTAGAATAGTAGTGGCGGTCGCAAGTGATGTCATCATTACTTTAGTGGCGGCCATCTTAGCAGCGGCGGGCAGCACCAGCGCCCGCCACTGCTATTGGTACATTAGTGGCGGTCCGGGCTGACGTCATCACCGACCGCCACTACTTTACCAGCAGTTGTGGCGGGCGCTGGTGCTGCCGTCAGCACCAGCAACTCTAGTGGCCGGCATCTAATGGCCCGCCACTACAGTGGTTTCGCCCAACGCCACTACAGTGACAGTTTGTAGTAGTGCACCCAAAGCTCCACCTAAGAAGCCTATCTGGGTTCCAAAGCCCAAACACCTCCACTCTTCTCTAGACTCTCTTCCTGGACCTTCTCAGCCCAAGAAAATAACACCTAACACCACTAAGCCCAAGAACCCCAAACCTCAACCACATCCCAAGAAGCCCACCTATCATTGTGAGTACTGTCAGAGAGACGGGCATCTTGCGGAGTTTTGCTTCAGAAGGAAGCGGGTTGAAAGAGCAGAGAGGGCTCATGGTGGTCAGGAGCAGTTCTACCATCAGGGTGGTAGACCGCGTGTTCCTCAACGCGGGGAGAGGCTGGAGGCCAGGCCGCGTCGTGTAGGTGGTGGTAGAGGAGACGGCTTTCTTGCCCGTGCTCCAGTTGGTGGTGGTCATTCCGGTAGAGCTCCAGGCCGTTTTGGCTACGATCCTGGACCTCGTAGCCGAGGCTTTAGGCAGAACCGAGGACCGCGCTTTGAGCCGCGTTTTGGTCCAAACTCTTTTGATGGTTTTCACTTTCCATCTTTTGAGCAGATGGCTCGACACTGGTTTAGCTCTTTTGCTAAACCTGGTGCCGGACCATTTGCTCCCACTTACAGCCACTGATTGTGCAGGATCGGGGACTGGAGGATGTTTGGATTATGGACTCAGGATGCTCTCGCCACATGACGGGACATCGCAGATGGTTCTCCAGTCTCTCTCCCCCGAGCTCCAAAGAGTACATCACATTCAGGAACAGTGGTCAAGGCAAGGTAAGTGGCATAGGCTCTATTTGCATTTCAGATCATTTCTCTTTGAAGAATGTTGCTTTGGTTAAGAATTTGAACTTCAATTTGATTTCTGTTTCGCAACTTCTTGAGGATGGTTTGGAAGTGCGTTTTAAAAAGGGAAATTCTTCTGTGCTTGATTCTAGAGGGTCTTTGATTTGCCAGATTTTACCATTTGGTAAAGTTTTTCGAATTGACTTCTCTAGTTCTTTTGGCCCTTCTCGCTGTTTGATTGCTGGATCCTCCTCTGAGCTCTGGAAGTGGCATAGGAGGTTAGGTCATTTGAGTTTTGATCTGCTAGTCAGGTTGAGCTCTATGGACCTCATCCGAGGATTGCCCAAGCTTAAGATGGAGAAGGATCTAGTTTGTCATCCCTGTCGTCATGGGAAAATGGTTGCCGCTTCTCACTCACCTGTGACTCAGGTGATGACTTCGTATCCGGGCGAGCTTTTACACTTGGACACTGTTGGTCCAGCTCGGGTACGCTCAGTCGGTGGGAAGTGGTACGCGCTTGTCATTGTTGATGACTTTTCTCAATTCTCGTGGGTTTTCTTCTTGGAGTCTAAGGATGAAACGTTTTAGTTTGTTCATGACCTGATTTTGAAGCTGAAGAATGAGAACAATGGTCGGATGCGAGCAATTCGCTCCGACAACGGCTCTGAGTTCAAGAACTCTCAGTTCGTCAGCTTCTGTAGTGATCAGGGTCTGGACCATCAGTTTTCTTCTCATTACACTCCCCCACAGAACGGCGTTGTGGAACGAAAGAATCGCACGCTAGTCGAGATGGCCAGGACGATGCTCGATGAGCACAGGACTCCTAGGCGTTTTTGGGCTAAAGCAATGAACACGGCTTGCTATCTGGCCAACCGCATATTTCTTAGAGCTTACCTTGGTAAGACATCATATGAGCTACGGTTTGGCAGACAGCCCAATGTGAGCCACTTGCGAGCGTTTGGCTGCAAGTGCTTTGTGCTCAAGAAGGGAGGGCATTTGGACAAGTTTGAGTCTCGTTGCTGGGATGGTGTTTTTCTTGGATATGCATTGCATTCTCGAGGTTTCCGTGTTTGGAAACTCGAAACTCAGCAACTTGTCGAGACTTGCGAAGTTCCTTTTGATGAGTCCTTGCCTTCTTTGACTCCTTCTTTTGAGCCTTCTGGTGATGATGAGCTCGGAGAGTCCATCTTCGAGGAAGATGAGGATACTCCAGCTACTGATGAGGGTGGGCCTTCTGCACCCCCTGCAGAGCCCACACCTTCTGAGACTTCGACTGAGGATGAGGGTGGACCTCTGATCACTTCTTCCACTACGATCGAGCCCCCTCAGTCAAGTCCATAGGTGCCAGCTGCTGACTCCGGGGAGGTGACTTCAGATCACCAGGGAACCCGAGCAGTCCAGCGTGACCATCCCTCAGAGCTCATCATAGGTGATTTGACTGAGAGAACTTTGCGTTCTTCTACCTCTCTTGCTGTGTTTGCTGAATCTGCGTTTGTTGCATCTTTTGAGCCCAAAGATGTTTCTCATGCTCTTTCTGATTCTAATTGGATTAATGCTATGCAAAAAGAGCTTGAGAACTTTGTCCGCAATCGGGTTTGGACACTAGTTGAGCCGCCACCAGGATGCAACCCCATAGGCACCAAGTGGGTATTCAAGAACAAACAAGGTGAAGATGCGGTTGTGGTGCGCAACAAAGCTCGACTAGTTGCCCAGGGTTTTTGCCAAAAAGAGGGTATTGACTTTGAAGAAACCTTCGCTCTTGTTGCCCGTCTTGAGTCCATTCGTATTCTTCTAGCTTTTGCCGTTTCGAAGGGTTTTAAGCTTTTTCAAATGGATGTCAAGAGTGCATTTCTGAACGGGTACAAAGAAGAGGAGGTTTATGTTAGGCAACCCCCCGGTTTTGAGAACCCTAAGTTTCCTCGACATGTTTTTAAGTTGCAAAAAGCTTTATACGGGTTGAAGCAAGCCCCCAGGGCTTGGTATGACCGGTTGAAGCAATTTTTTTTGGGGAAAGGCTTTGTGATGGGTTCAGTGGATAAAACTCTTTTCTTGCTCAAAGATGCTTCAGATTTCTTGGTTGCTCAGATTTACGTGGACGATATTATTTTTGGTGGTTCTACTGATTCTCTTGTGTCCAAGTTCTCTGAGCAGATGCACAGTGAGTTTGAGATGAGCCTCATGGGTGAGCTCAAGTACTTCTTAGGGCTCTAGATCAAGCAGACCAAGGACGGCACCTTCATCCACCAAGGTAAGTACACTCGCGATATGCTTAAGAAATTTGACTTTGGTGGGGAGTTGAAGCCGCAGATGACCCCGATGGGCACATCTGGGGGTCTGGACAAGGACGAGAGCGGCATCAAGGTCAATGAAAGGGAGTTTCGAGGGATGATCGGCTCGCTGCTGTACTTGACGGCGACCAGACCAGACATTCAGTTGGCCGTGGGACTGTGTGCGCGCTTCCAGTCTTCACCTCGCGCGTCTCATCGGCAGGCTGTCAAGCGCATATTCAGGTATCTTATTTATGCGCCCGATCTTGGTCTTTACTATTCAGCTTCATCATCTCTCGATTTATCTGGATTTTCGGATGCCGACTTTGGTGGGTGCCGGTTGGATCGCAAGTCGACTTCCGGTACTTGCCAGTTTCTTGGTTCTTCACTTGTCTCTTGGTCTTCTCGAAAGCAATCTGGAGTTGCTCTTTCGACCACTGAGGCTGAGTATGTAGCTGCTGCTAGCTGCTGCTCACAGTTGGTTTGGATGATTTCCACTCTGCGAGATTTTGGGTTGTTCTTTCCTACCAGAGTTCCTTTGTTTTGCGACAGCACCAGTGCAATTAGTGTAGGGAAAAACCCATGTCTTCATTCAAAAACCAAACACATTGATGTGCGCTTTCACTTTCTGCGGGATCAATATGAGAAAGGTGTCATTGACCTTTTCATGTTGATACCCATCATCAGTTGGCTGATATTTTCACCAAACCCCTAGATCAGTCTACCTTTGAGCGTTTACGAGGGGATTTGGATGTTGTGTATCCTTTCTAGGATATTTTGCGTCAGTTTTCTTTCTTCTTTACTCTTTTCTTGAGTATTTTTGTGTGTGTTCATATCATGCATATTCACATATCACACCTTAGAGTCTGCTTCTGTTATATGATTGAACTGCTTTACTTATTCTAGCTGGTACATGTTTTTGAATACTTGTCAATGATCATGCTTTAGTTCAGTTCACTTGATATGTCTGATATCTGTCATAGGCATGGCTTTTATGCTTTAAAACTTGAAAAATGATCACCATTGCTTCTGGTAACTAGCATGTGTAGGCTGAATGTTTTTGCTATCTGTTACATGCCTTGTAGCTAGTTCCTGACATAGATGCAAACAAGCAACTTGGACATCTTTCTGCTTTAAAACATTGAAATGTGCTGTAAAAATGATGAAAAATCAAGAAAAAATGAAAATTCCATGCTCTTTATGCATAACTTGAAAAGATCCAGGAGGGTTTGTTTTGTTGCATTACATTGCTCTAGACTGCGTACCATAGCACTTTGGTATGAACTACGATAGTATAATGTATGCCAAGACCAATGTCTTAAGCTTCTGATGGTCCAGTTCTGGCCTAGGCTTGACATGGTCGGTCAGCATAAGGTTTGACATGCAAATAACCCCTGGCAAAAATGAAAAAGGAAAGAGAAAAAGCCTGAAAAATGAAATGATAACAAGTTTGCTGAAGCACTTTGTTTTGGATAATGCTTATCTTGGTAGATATCAGATAGCTTTTGCATCTCATGCTTTACCTTGCTTGTCAACTGGAAAATGTGGTGATGCTTTTGTTTGCAAAAACTAAAAAATGCGTGCTAATGACTTTCTTTAGATATCATCTGTTGCACTGATCATGCCATGTATCGTTAACAGTATGTCTTTTGCTGTATCTGTTAGATGTTGTAATTGCAGTCAATCATATCTGAGAAGCATGCTTTATTCACTCCACCTGCACTCCAGTTACATTCATTGCATATTTTGAGGGGGAGTTGCAGTTCAGGGGGAGTCTGTGTCTCTTTTGAGTGCTTGATGAGTTCACTTGTCAACAAGGGGGAGAAATTTTGGGATAAGAGTTCGAGGGGGAGTTTTTGTCTCACTTACTCTTTTGATATCCTTGTTGATGTTTCTGAGATCGCACTCATTCTGAGCTTTTACCTTTGGTTAACCATAATGACCGCTTCTTGCTTTTGTTCGGCTTTTGGTCATTAGGGTTAAACTTTTACCTTATTTTCTTCTTCTTTGTTTTTTTCTTGTGCTTTGTTTTCGTGTTTCCACATTTGCTCGCAGGTGCTGAAGAGCTGAAAAAGAGGAGTGTTGACAATGCACTCATCAAGGGGGAGATTGAGGAGCCATGTTGAATAGTGTGGGCCTCATGGCTCCAAATGTGATGAGTCATTGTCAACGATAGTCAAAGAGGACAGATGAAGAGAGGAGATCTGCTATTTCATGGGCCGCGTGTGACTTAGGTACACGGGCAGCAAGCGACGGTCGGGCTGAGAGAGCTGCAAAGTCGGGCTGGCCCAATCCGGGTACATGGGCCAGAAGCAGTAGAAGACTCACTGGGCTATTGACCAGGATTGACTCAGGTACACGGGCGGCGAGTGATTGCCGGGCTGAGAGAGCTGCGGAATCGGGCCGGCCCAATCCGGGTACCTGGTGCAAAGTCGGTGGAGGCTTTGTCAGTTTCGGCGCAAAACTGACAACCGTTGATCTTGTATTCGACTGTCCAGAAGAGAAGCCGTAGTCGCTACAAAAACTTAGCTTCCGGATAAGTCATCTGTATCTCTAGGCCCACAGTCAGTCAGTCGTGTCTGTAAAAACTCCTAAGGGCAGTTGAGTCTTTTCCTTTATTTCAGCGTCTGTAAAAAACCCTAAGGGGCTGGTGGAATATTCCTAGTGTTGGGCAGCCTATAAATAGGGCCCCAATCCCTAGGGTTAGGTCACCCTTCTAGAAATCACTTTTTCCATCATTCCTTGGGTCATTTTTGTTTCCTGCGCACTCACTCTCTTACTTCTGTTTCTGTGCGCCGCTAGAGGCTTCTATTCTGCGTGCATTCATTTTTGTTCTTCATTAATGCAGTGAGTTTTTGTTCTCTGTTGAGTGTGAGGCGTGCATTGAGTTAGTGGGGATCTGAATCTGTGTACCGTGTGCGTTTTTGTTCACTATTTGCTACTCTGTTGGCTGTGTTCTTCGCGCTAGCAGTACTAGTTCTTGCTGTTGCAAGTAATACTACTACATTGTAGCAGCAGGACACTAGTATCAGCTTTTGCTTTTTTCTGCGTAGCCTTTTTGATCGAAGCAGACTAGGTTGAGTACCTTTTCTGACTGTTTTCTGGCGAAGCCATCCTCTCTGTTCGAAGCCCCTCAGCTCCGTGAGGCAGGCTTCGATCTAATATACTCGAAGGCTTCGTTTGAACTTCAAACTTCATTTTGTGTCATGAGTTGCTAGCATCGAAGTACTTTTTGAACTGTCAGCATCTCATACTTCGAACGTCTGTGCGAAGGTACTCCGACTCGAGCTCTTCGAAGTCCATACTTCGACAGGTTTCGAAGTTGGCTTCGAAGCTTGTCCGTCAGTTAGACTTCGCTCAGTGATTGCTTCCGTCTTCTTCGAAGGTCCTTGTTGTTCGAAGGTAGAGTGTAGGCTTCGTTTTGGTTTCTCTGTCGCGTGTCAGCCTTCGCTGTTCCTTTCGAAGGTTGTTCGCTCTGTGTGCGTGTTCGAAGCTGTGTTCGAAGCCTTGCCTTCGAAGTACACACTTCGAAGCAGGCTCCGACTCTGTCATACTTCGCTCTCATTCACACTCGACCTAGGATAGACAACACACCTTCGACAGACTTCGACTTCCACCTCCGAACCAGACTTCGACCAGCGAAGTAGACCTCGACCTCCGAAGCAGGCTTCGGCCAGTGAAGCAGGCTTTGACACTGCGAAGCAGGCTTCGACCAGCGAAGCAGGCTTCGCTGAGTTACGAACAGGAGACAGATTTTGAACGGTCACTTCTCATTTCACTCCTTATGCATTTATTACTGAGAAGCTTATCTTGCCTTGTCTTTTGTATACTAGCACTGCATTGGCATTTCTCTGTTTTTCAACAGTTGCTTCTAGGCTAGATATCTTTAGACTTAGGCAATCTGTTCTTTCTGTGCTGTTTAGTCTTTAGAGGTGCGTTGGGTATTGGGAGCAGGTCATATATTCGAAAGAATTTTTAGGCGCCCATTCACCCCCCCTCTGGTCGCTACTTTCGGTCCTACACAGGTTAAGATCACCAGTTGACCTTAACCGGTTTTGTGATCTATTGGCGACATGGATAGAGTTAGTAAAATACCTCTATTCGATGGGACGGATTTTGCATACTGGAAGGTGCGCATGGAGGCTTACTTGCTAAGCCAAGGAAATGCAATTTGGGAGATTGTGGACTCACAATACTCCATCCCTGAAACTTGCACCTCTCAAACAGAGAAGGATCAGTATAATGCCAACTCTAAGGCTAGAAATATACTGTTCATTGGTTTGAATCAGAGTGAGTTTGATAGGGTGCAACACCTAGGACAACTAGGGAAATTTGGACTACACTCAACTCACTATCTTTCATGAGGGCTATACACAGATTAAGGCCAGGTGCCAAAGCACACACAATCAACAGTATCAGTTGTTTGTGCAGGCACTTGTGAATCTATAGATGCCATGTTTTCTCGCTTTGATGCGATAGTGA
The DNA here is from genome assembly GCA_019279435.1 of Zizania palustris. Classification (NCBI taxonomy): domain Eukaryota; kingdom Viridiplantae; phylum Streptophyta; class Magnoliopsida; order Poales; family Poaceae; genus Zizania; species Zizania palustris. The sequence continues at coordinate 90,440,409 of JAAALK010000079.1, read as the reverse complement.
GTAACTTGCAGTCCAACGGGACGCTTGCTTACAATGATCATGATAGGGCTATCAAGCTTCTCTATGCTCTTGATCATAGCATATGGGAAGTGAAGATATCCAGCATTAAGGATTTTGTAGGTTATGACACATTGACCTGTGATGAGCTCTTCAGCAAGCTAAAGTCCACAGAGATTGCCAAGGCATCTGTTGTAGTGCATAGGAACTCCTTGCCACAACCATTGGCACTAGTTTCTAGCACTAGCTGTGGCACCCCTGCAGAACCAAGCACATCTGGCACTTGTGTTCTTGCAGGTGGTTTTGCTTTGTCCTCCCTGGTCTCCGTCACTAAGGAGCAGGTGGATACTCTGGATGATGAAGAGCTTTCTCTCATTGCCAGAAGGTTCACCCGTTTTCACCATGAAAGACGGGATAAGAGGAGAAGTGGTTTTAGTGGTTGTTTTGAGTGTGGCGACACTTCTCACATCAAGGCCAATTGTCCTAAACTCAAGAAGAGAGATGAGAGTGAGCGCCCCAAATACTACAAAAAGGAGAGGAAACCCTTTGTGAAGGGTAAGCGGGGCAAGGTGGTTAAGAGGGTAGCCAAAGCCGCTTCTAGAGCGTTTGTTGCTGCTCTTAGCGATATTGACACTTCCTCAACTAAGGAGTCAAGCTCTGATGAGGAGGAGGAGTCCCCAAGGAAGGAGGAGAAGAAGGACAAGAAGGGACGAGATTTCACCGGCCTTTGCTTCATGGCCGACAATGATCACAGCGGCGATGAGCTTGACTCATCTGAGGTACCTCTATCCTATGACCAGCTTTCAATTAAATTAGATGAACTAAATGAAGTAGTTCTTGGTTATGTGATGTGACTTATGATGAATCGACACCCTCTGTTAGTTCTACTTTTGAACAGGCAAATGAACACGACATGGAACAGACCATCTTCGAAGATGAAGATCCCAGAGATTTCGAGGATGAACCCCTACTACCCTCGACATCGACCCCCGAAGCCGACCACGCTTCGACCACTTTGGCACAAGGTCCCGAAGCAACTACCTCAACATCGGTCATCTTGGACCAGTCCAACGCACAAGTTGAGGGGGAGACTGCATCCCACCGCGAGGCTCCACATCATGTTCAAAGGATGCATCCTCCCGAGCAGATCATTGGTGAGCTGGATCAAAGGGTAACACGTTCTCATGCTCATTTCATTGTTTCCGCTTTTGTTACTTCTTTCGAGCCCTTAGATGTTAGTCATGCACTTTCTGATTCTAGTTGGATCAATGCCATGCATGAAGAACTTGAAATTTTTTGAGGAAAACCAAGTCTGGACTTTTGTTGATCCTCCTTCAAATGTTCATTTCATTGGAAAAAATGGATTTTCAAAAACAAATAAGGGGAGGATGGGACTGTAGTTAGAAACAAGGCTAGACTTGTATCTTAGGGTTATTCTCAATTAGAAGGGATTGATTTTACTGAAACTTTTGCACCTGTTGCGCGTCTAGAGGCCATTAGGATTTTGCTTGCCTTTGCGACATCCCAGGGATTCAAACTCTATCAAATGGATGTCAAAAGTGTATTTCTTAATGGCTTCATAGGCGAAGATGTTTATGTAAAACAACCCCCTGGTTTTGAAAACCCCAAATACCCACATAAAGTCCTTAAACTTCATAAGGCTCTTTATGGACTCAAGCAGGCCCCTCGAGCATGGTATGATAGACTTAAGTCTTTTTTGCTTGAGCGGGGGTATTTGATGGGATCTGTTGATAAAACCCTATTAACTCTCAAGCATGGCAAAGATTTTCTCCTAGTTCAGATTTATGTGGATGATATCATCTTTGGTGACTCTTCTCATGCTTTGGTTGCCGAGTTTGCAGATACCATGAGCAGGGAGTTCGAAATGTCCATGATGGGCGAACTCACATTTTTCCTTGGTTTGCAAATAAAGCAAAGCAAACAAGGTACTTTTGTCCACCAGACAAAGTACACCAAGGACTTGCTCAAGAAGTTCGACATGGCTGATGTGAAGCCCCTCGCCACTCCAATGGCTACATCTGTAGAATTGGATCCTGATGAGGATGGAGAAGCCATAGATCAGAAGGAGTTCCGAAGCATGATCGGCTCCCTCCTCTACTTGACTGCTACGAGGTCGGACATACACTTTGCAGTGTGTCTGTGCGCTGGTTTTCAGGCTTCGCCATGAGCTTTGCACCGCCAAGCGGTAAAGTGCATTCTCAGTTATCTCAAACATACCCTAGAATTCGTCATTTTGTATTCTGCGTCTTCCTCTTTGTGCCTTCGAGGTTATTCTGATGCGGACTTTGCTGGGTGTAGGATTGATAGGAAAAGTACCTCCGATACTTGTCATTTTCTAGGTACTTCACTAGTTTGCTGGTCTTCCCGCAAACAGTCTAGTGTTGCACAATCGATGGCTGAGGCCGAATATGTTGCTGCAGCTAGCTGTTGCTCTCAGATTTTGTGGATGGTTTCCACTTTGCAGGATTTTGGGTTAGACTATAAGAGTGTTCCACTTTTCTGTGATAACACTAGTGCTATTTGTATTGCAAACAACCCGGTTCAGCATTTCCGAACCAAACACATTGATGTGCGATATCATTTTCTTAGATATCATAATGAGAAGGGTGATATTGAACTTCAATATGTTGATACCCAACACCAGCTAGCCGATATTTTCAAAAACCTCTAGATGCTTCTCGTTTTGCCTACTTGCATGGGGAACTTGGTGTTTGTCACCCTTACGTCATTTTGTGAGGGGGAGCAGATTTTGATTGTCTTGCATATGCTCATTGTGTGTGAAATTGCATTTACATATTTTGCACTTATATGCCTGATTTTAATTCATGTAATCATGTCAGCTCAACTCTATTTAATATGTCTGAAACATTTTGTGCATGATTCTTCCTTCCAAAATCAAATCATGCTCACTGCTTAGTCTTGCATCTAGCATGTTTAGGCAGGACTGCTTTAGCTATCTTTTATCTGCTTGATAGCAAGACACATTTTCCCTCGATGCTAAACATTGCAACTTGAAATTGTATTCGTGGATATTCATCAAGTGCTAAACAATTTGTTCATTTAATTAAAACTTCAAAAATCCATGATTTGCATGATACAAGTGGAAAAGATCCAGGTGGGTTTGTTTGTCGCACTACTCTATTCTAGACTGCTTACCATTGCACATTGGTCTGAACTGGGATAGTGTAGTGTATGCCAAAATAACCGCTTTAAGCTTCTGATGGATTTTGTGCCTAGGCTTGGCCTGATTAGAAAGTATAAGGTAGATAAACAAATAACCCCTGGCATTGTGAAAAGAACAACAAAAGTTCATTGTTCATCAAGTTTGTTTTCAATGCTCCACTTGAACTGGACTTGTCTGTCTAGAGTAGAAATTGACTAGCTTTGTGCAGTCCTTGTTTTTACTTGTCTAGTTAGCTTAATTGAGTGGTGATGCTTTTATTTCAAAATGATAAAATCACATGTTGTCATCATGTTTTTAGAGAATGTTAAATTGAGCTGAGCACATGAAAATTGGTATTAATGTTGGCATATTTTTGCGTTATATGTCTTTGCAATTCTGCCCATTTCGAGGGTGTGCATCTATTAAATTCTCCTTGATGCTTGCATTGCCAAAGGGGGAGAAATTTTTGAGTTCTCTGCAGCAAGGGGGAAAAATAACTAAGGGGGAGTTTTATCTTGCAAAGGAAAGATTTGCCGAAGGGGCTTTTACTCTTTTGAAAAAGGGGAGGAAAATTCTTTTGTCAAGTGACATGATTTGGCTTGTTTTTGAGTTTTTATGGTCACTTGTGTGCTGAAATTTTTCAAATTTTCTTGAACTTGAATTTGGTTGTCAATGCACTCATCAAGGGGGAGATTGAGAAACCAAGGCTTGGTTTTGGAGTCTGTGATGAGTCATTGATAGATTTTATCCTTTGATTCGAAGGGGTCCCTCCGAAGGGGTTCGGAGGTTGTTTCACCGAAGGGTTCGGTGGGTTTGTTTGTTGCAGCTATTGTAGCGGAGTGTGCCTGTCGAAGGGGTCCGACAGTACACGATGACTGGGTCATACCGAAGGTCTCGGTATTTTGGGCGGTACACCGGAGTGTGTGTCGAAGGTTGTTTAACCGGAGAGGTCTCTAGGGTACTGGATACACTTGTCTGTTTGTCTGTGGTGCGCAGGTGACTTCGGAGGCGACAGATGGTTCGCAGCAGGTGAACCTGGATCAAGTGCGAGGCTTGATGCCAGGCAAGCGGGGAGCTTGGTCACGGAGGTTGTGAGGGGTCGAGGTCGGTCCTCGGTTCAAGGTGCGCCAGGCGAAGGTAGAGAGTGCAGAGTGTGGGTCTGGCTGAAGGTACTCCGAGACGAAGTCCTCGAAGGCGAGGCACTTCGAAGGGTACTCCGAATGGAGTGACTTCGAAGTATGGTGGAGAAAGTCCTCAGTAATGAGGCAAGGCGTTCGAAGTGTGCTCCGGAGGGAGACACTCGAAGGTATACGCGACGGAGGTCTCAGAAGTCGAGGTGCATCGAAGGCATGGTTCGGGTGAGGTTCGTCGAGAAGTGTGCTCGGGGAGAGACACTGCGACGAAGTGCTCATGGAATGCTTCATGCGAAGGCCTTGGATGAGGGAGGGACTTCGAAGGGTGGTACTCCGAAGGTGGGGCTTCGGAGTGTGGCTGACTTGAGGTACTTCGGCCATGCATGGCTTCGGTACACGGGCTGACAGAGTTCGAGCTGGGAGTAGCTGCGAAGCCGTGGTGGTCCACTCCGGAGGTGTTGGTGCGAAGACTCAAGCGCTTTGATGGCTTCGGCTCAAAACCATCATTGTATCGAAGGCTGACTTCGGTGAAGCGAAGGTCGTCAGGCGCAAGGCTTCTCACCGAAGCTACCGCACCCCTCACGTGCGAAGGGGGCTTCAGAAGACTCCAAAACTGCAAAGGCTGACCGTGTCTACTCTGCAAAAGCTGGTACTGTCTCCTCTACGAAGCTGACAAAAGAAGCCTCCAAATAAAGTAGACTACCATATGTACCCCATTGTTCTGATGAGACTGTTGATAGCAAAAATGGCATCAATGGCTAGATCATCAAAATATCAATTTTGGTGATTTGGGCCGAAAATACACATGTCTAGGGTCTGTCCGAAGCCCTACAATGCTGAAGTCCATTAAGCTATGGGCTCCGAAATCCTCTAGCCAGCCCATGGGCTTCGGCCGGGAAGCCTTCAGAGGCCCACTCCACCGAAGCTTCGGCCTGAGGAGCAGGCCTCGACGGGCCTGGCCGAAACCCACTTCGGTAGAGATGGAGTCGTATGCAATTCTGGCTCAATTCTTATCTCCATCCGGCCGGATTAATAGCAGATTAGATTAGGAATTAAGCCCCTATAAATAGAGAGGCAAGGCCGGCGTAGAGAGCCCCCCAACTCAAACCAAACCAAAGCCCTAGCTTTGATCATATTTACTTTACCTTTATTTTCCTGTACCTCTTCGGGGGTTTGCCTGGAAGCCCTCCACCGTCCACTACGGAACAGTGGTAAGCCTTGTTACTTTGCCTGTGAAGTATTCGTTAATCTACATAATAGATTGATATCGCCTTGTTACTTTGCCTTGTTACTTAGCAAAATTCGGTCCTCTGGCCAGATTGGTACGTCGAATCATCTTTGTTGTAGGTTCCTACGTTTGGAGCTACTTCGTCGGAGGTGTCCGGAGCTGAGAGATCGGTTTCGGAGGTCATCAGGACACCCTTCAACGGGATTGTATGCTCCAACAACAAGCTTAACCAGCATACTTCATCACAACGGGCTTCGCCACGGCCATACTCCGCACCGGACGAAGTTGCACTCGCATGTGGCCCTCGCGTCATTATCCCATAGTTTGTTGTATCGGAGATCTCACGCCGAACCCCGTTGTTCGGAGGAGGTCACTGAGTCCCGCTCCGTTCGAAGTCCATCTTCGGCCGGATCGGTCCGAATGCCGAAGCACCCTTCAGTGGAGTACTTCGCGCCAGACGCCGAAGGTACACTTCGGTGCCCCTTCACACCAGACTTCAAACCAGACGGGCTCCGACTGGTTCGCTGATTTTATTCTATCTAATCTATCTCTTTTGGCTAATTGGATTGTTTTGTGTAATCTGGTTGCCTGGAGACTCCACCCCCCCTTATCACGACTGAGGGTAGTCGGAACACGACGTCGGTGCCACATCACGCTTAGGCTTATTCCTAAGTATCCGTGCACTTTTGGATCGTCGAACTGACCCATGTGCGGGGGCACGTTTCCGTGTCAACACACTTTTTGGCGACTCCGCTGGGGAATGCTACGCCAACATGACAAGTACATCTACATTGGCCACCGGTACATCTACATCGACTACTACCTCTACACCACCGATGGACACAATAGTAGGCGCGGATATCGACAACCGCAACATCTTGACAACAACACTTGAAGATATCCCCGCAGGAGTCCGAGCAGAGATCGAGGCAAAGTTAAAGGCGCACCAAGACATGATGCTTGGGGGCTACGTCAAGACACGTGCGGGCTTCATAAAGCACGACATCATCGCCCCCGACCTCGCTCAGGTCCAGATAACACCTGTATCGCCTCGTTTATCTTCTTTAGAGATTGAGCAAAAAATAGCCGCGTGAGTAGATCAAGTCGTTAGCGCTTCGCTAGCCAACCGTTTAGATTCGGCAGTCAGCTCCTATGTGGAGGCAACTCTTAGGAGGTTCGGCTTTACTGAGGCCGTGCCCCCGGTTCCTATTGCTAGTGCACCTCCGACAAACCACGTATACGGTAGGACTAATGACAGCACTGGCACAATCATGTCTCCGGCATGGCCGAGACCAATCATTACACCTACGGTCAAAGTAACACTGCATACCACGCACCACCACCTGCACCAATACCCGTGCTGCCCGCACCACATGCGCAGATGCCCGGACACGAGCACGTCATATAGATAGCGTGTAGGGAAGAGGCACATGGCCGACACGCCGATATCCCACCGCGTGTCGCGCCCCCACATGAGAGGCGCACACAAGCAACATACCAAGATGACATAGAGGAGCGGGTCTGTGCACTATTTAGAGAGTGTGCCGGCTTCGTGCCCAAGGGACTGGTTAGGGTTTACCGTAAGCCATACCCCAACCATCTTGATATAGTGCCCTACCCACGCGGCTATAGAATCCCTGAATTCACTAAGTTTGATGGTGAGGGTAGCAAAACTACACTAGAGCACGTTAGTCAATTTTTAGCACAGTGTGGAGAAGTTAGCGGGATAGATGCTCTAAAGGTTAGACTGTTTTCTCTCTCGCTATCCTGCACCGCTTTCACTTGGTTTTCGGCGCTCCCACCGAACTCCATCCAGACGTGGGATGATTTAGAGCGGAAATTCCATGATTATTTCTACACGGGTGAGACGGAACTTAGGCTTTCACATTTGACATCGGTTAAGCAGAAATCTAGCGAGAATGCCTCTAAGTACATCAAGCGTTTTAGGGATACTAGAAACTGGTGTTTTAGCCTTAATATTTTAGAAAGGGACTTGGCGGAACTAGCTTTTAACGGGTTGCGCTCCGAAATTAAAGAGAGATTAGATAACCAAAATTTTTTAGAAGTTAGCCAAGTTTTGCAGCAGGCTCTGGTCCAGGAAGGCCGAACCAAAGATAAAAAGTTTATTAAGACGTTTAGCAAGAATAGGGCCGAAATCCACATCATGGAACGCTCTGATGAGGAGGAGTCAGAGGAGGAGGATTCGGCCGAAATGTATGCAGCCGAATGGGTTTGGAATGCTAAAAATAAACCTATCACCTGCTCCGAGTTACGACCATCCCCCACAAAGAATCGGCTTAGTGAAGTCAAGTACTCGTTTGATATAACTAAATGTGATAAAATATTTTATTTTCTCTTAAAAAGCCAGCTTCTCAGGTTACCTAAGGGTCAAGTCATTCCACCTGCCGATGAGTTAAAGAAGCATCCATACTGTAAGTGGCATGACTCGCATTCACATAATACTAATGATTGCAATGTTTTTCGACGGCAGATACAACTGGCCATAGAAGAAGGACGATTGAAGATAGACCATAATCCAAAGATGAAGCTGGATAAAGATCCTTTTCCCGTCAACGCCATCGACCTCGGTGGGAAAAAGGTGTTGATTCGGCCAGAACAGGCCGAGTCGGCCAAGGGGAAGGACGTGATTGTTGGAGATCCGCGCACTCACACACTCATACCAAAGAACCCCAAGGTAGGAGTGTGGAAACAGAACATTAATACACCTTCGGCTAAGGCTCACAAGAGGCCGAAGGTGACGTATAACATGTTGTTGAATAAGCATCGAAGAAGGGCCAAGGAGACTGGTCCACACACTTAGAAGCTAAAGCAGACGGAGGGTCCGGGACTCTCAGAGGGTAGCTTCAGACCGAAGCAGGCGGACCCTCCGCACGGAGGCTTTGGACCGTGGTGGCCTGATGCCCCGCACGGTGGTTCTGAGCCACAATGGCCGAATCCCCCGTACAGCAGCATCGAGCCCCAATGGTCGGGCGCCCTATACAGCAACTTCGGCCCCCAATGGCCGAACCCCACACCGTGTTGGACTTCTCCGGTGGGAGGCTTCGGCCCGTACTGGCCGAATGTACCTCCGACCTGGTAGGACCCTTCGCTGGTGTGGTCCGAGATGCCATCAACGCCGCCGAACCCCCCCGGGTAACGGGTTCGGCTCACATTGGGCGAGGCCACTAGAGCCACCGATGCCTCCGCCGTATGACTGGGTGGGGACCTCGTGGGCTCTATACGTATCTGGGCCGGGGTATCCTCTGCAACCTAACACTATGCCTTGTTTTCCTTCGGAGTATTATGGATGGCAGGAGCAAACAGACGCGGTGGAGGGGGGCATCATCCACAGACTGTCCGTAGTGCCTCCGAATCGGACCATGCAAAGCGAAGCCGAAGGGTGCGAGCACACGGAGTATGGAAGACTTATTTTCTTTCTCATTAGATTAGTCTTTTACCGTTTTAGCCCTATTACGGGTACTGAATAGTTTCCATTATATCGGTTGTAACAGAGAGGTAAAAGGGTCTTTTCCATAATGTTTGGGCCTATAAATACCCCCTGTTTTACCCTGTAATGGGGATCAAAAACTGAGTTATTCAATATACATCTTCGAACTGTTTTGAGCTATTATCCATTTGGAGGCTTGAAATAGTTTACTTCACAAACACTTCGTTTGTTAGTTTTCAATCTCTGAAAACCTGTTAGCATAATCTTTTACGCCAACAGTTGGCGCCGTCGGTGGGGAACCTAGTCCAAAAAACTTCGTTCTCTACCAAGTTCTCAAACCATGCCTCCCAAGCGGAGGTCAGGTGGTAGCCCTACTAGGAGGTCCCCTCGGACCTCCGGAGCCAGATCTTCAAACATAGTTGAGGTCGGAGGACCTTCGACATTTCCTCCACCTCAGACTCCGGAAGGGATTCCACTTCCTCGAGCTTACGGAGTTCCTCTCCCAACTCCATCCATACTTCGGCCAACCGGAGTCCCTCTTCCACCTCAAGTTCCACTTCGAACTGATGCGTACAATTCTCAAGACCCGGAAGTGCCCGAAGACGACGAACTTCCTTATCCCGAAGCCCCGGAGAATGCTTCCTTCGACACCGAATCTCCGCTGCATCCTGAGTTACAGAAAGTACGCTTCGACCCTAAGTTCAAAACTTCGAAGCTTTGCAAATATTCAGGAGATGAAGACCCTAGGGAGTTCTCTCGTTCTTATGCATTGGCAATTGAGGCCAGCGGGGGAGTACGAGACACCATGGCCAAATGTTTTCCTCTAGCTCTTGAAGGAGTGGCACTGCGGTGGTTCTGGTCCTTGAAGCTAGGGTCAATCAGATAATGGGCGGAGTTGAGGAAGAAGTTCGTGAGCAACTTTCAGGGTACCTTTGTACCCCCAATGTCAACAGGAAGTCTTTTCCAAGTGAAGCAGCTCCCCAGAGAGACTTTAAGGCAGTATTTCAAGCGCTTCGCTCATACGAAGTCGCAAATTCGAGGGTTAACTACGTCTTCTGTAGTTGATGCAGCTCAAGAGGGAGTTATTCATGCGGGCCTCCTTGATAAACTTCACAGGAAAAAGATATCTTCTATTGCTCAGTTGATGTCTTATTTCGAAGAATATGCAAGGTCAGAAGAGGGGTGGCTTCGGAGAACTGCTGCAACTCCGTCAATACTGCAAGAAGTTAAGTTGGAAGTGAAGACTACGACGCAGCCACAAGGGCCTAGCTTCAAAGCTCAGCACAACAGGCGTCGGGGGCAAAAGCATCCTCGTTCATAAGTTTTGAACATTGCACCCCCGCAGAAATTTGCCCCAAGGGCTTCGTAGCCTTCAGGAAGCAAGACCAGCGGCTGGAGGCCGCCAGGGAAACCGGCTGGCAAATCCAGGCCTTTTCTGATGTGTCCATGGTGAGAATCGGAGTCACGCGACTGATCCGTGCAAATCTATACTTGCTTTAAGAGGAGAGTATTTTGAAAGAACTTCGGGTCGAGGCACTACTGACCGAGTTCCGACTGAAGTGCGTCCGGAGCCTGTCCAGGCTGTGGCACGATTAGAGAACTTCGACCCTGCAAGATGGCCTCCGGTGGTCAATGTTATGCCACCTTCGAAGCAAGAAGATGTACAAGATCGAGGGAAAAGAGTAGTCCTCCCCATCTCCGGGGGAGGGACACTCGGAAGTATGTCGAAGAGGCAGAGAAGAGAATATGTTAGAGAAGTGGGCCATATTGGAACCTCTTCGTCTGCAGCTGCTATGCTCGAATGGTCCCATGTGCCGATATCTTTTTCTGCAGATGATGCAGCTGGAATAAAGTTTCCACATGCAGACCCACTCGTCATCACTGCCGACATAGCAGGGACTGAGGTCCGGGGAGTGCTAATCGACGGAGGGAGTTCGGCAGATATTATCTTTGTTCAAGCCTTTGATCAACTCTGCATCTCTAGGAAGCATCTTCTTCCAACAGCCCGTCCTTTGCAAGGCTTCGCAGGACCCCCTCTCAATGCCCTCGGCCAAATTGGCCTGGAAGTTACTTTTGGAGAGAGGCTACTAGCCAGGACAGAGGAAGTGATTTTTGATGTTGTGGATGCCCCATATGCATACAATGTCATCTTCGGAAGGGCCATGCTGAATCAATTCGGAGCTGTGGCGCATCATAATTACCTGTGTATGAAGATGCCCACACAGGTGGGAGTGTTCACTGTTTTCGGAGATCAGGCCACTACGCGAAGAGCGGAGTATGGTCATGGCCCTCCTCTTGACCCGAGACAGGTGAACAGCGTGTAAGATAACCCGGAGGATTTCTCTACTCCTAACGAATCTTCGTAGAAATCCTTCCCAAGGCCAAGCCCCAAAGGAGAGATTGCAACGAAGGTTATTGTCAAAGATGGCAAGGAATATTCATTTCAATTTGGCAAAGACTTGCCTCTAGAAGTTGCTACTTCGTTAGGGAAAGTAGTTGAGGAGAATTTAGATGTCTTTGCTTGGTCTGATGAAGACATCACCGGAGTCAGTCGGGTTATTATTGAACACAGTCTACTTGTGAACCCGAAGGCTCGACCTATTTGGCAAGGACTCCGGAAGCTGTCTGCAGAGAGAGCTACCCTTGCCAAAGACGAAGTGGAAAAGCTACTGAAGGCTGGGATTATCAGAGAAGTGGCTCATACGGAGTGGTTTGCCAACCCAGTCTTCGTTAGGAAGAAATCCTCCGGGAAGTGGCGCATGTGTATTGATTTTACATCTCTGAATAAAGCATGCCCTCTTGACCCCTACCCCATGCCCCGAATTGATCAATTGGTCGACTCTACTGCCGGTTCGGAGTTATTAAGCTTCCTCAACGCGTACTCCAGCTATCATCAAATCTGGCTAAAGTGCGAAGATGAAATCAAGACAAGCTTTGTAACTCCTTCAGGAGTCTTCTGTTATGTAAGAATGCCCTTTGGCTTAAGAAATGCTGGGGCTACTTTTTCGAGGTTAATTGCTAAGTCCCTAGGTCATCGATTAGGTCGCAATGTAGAGGCCTATATGGATGATATTGTAATAAAGAGTGCTTTAAAGCACCAACATATCCTAGACTTAGCAGAAACATTCAATAGCCTTCGGGCATGTGGGATCCGTCTTAACCCCAAAAAATGTATCTTCGGGGCGCAGGCTAGAAAATTGTTAGGGTATCTAGTTTCAAGCAGAGGGATCGAAGCTAGCCCCACTCAGATAACTGCGTTGCAAAGGATGGCTCCCCCGAAGAATTTAAAGCAAGTGCAAAAGCTGACTAGTCGCCTTGCAGCACTTAGCAGGTTTTTGGCAAGGTCTGCGGAGAGAAGTTTGCCCATTTTCAAAGCATTGAAGGGGTCCGAAGATTTTGCATGGACACCGGAGTGTCAAAAGAGCTTCGAAGATATTAAGAATTATCTCAGCAACCTCGCTACACCCACGGTGCCTATTGCGGACGAAACCCTACTCCTTTACCTTGCAGCTACTGGCTCTGCTGTCAGTGCAGTCCTTGTCAGAGAGGTTGATTTCAATGGGAAGTTGGTTCAGAATCCAGTTTATTTTGTGTCCGAAGCATTGTATGGAGCAAAAACAAGATATTCCAAGCTTGAGAAATTCACTTATGCTCTGATGATGGCTTCGAGGAAGTTAAGGCATTATTTCTTGGCACATAATGTAATTGTACCAACATCATATCCTTTGGGAGATATGCTCCGAAGTAAGGATTCTACAGGAAGAATTGGGAAGTGGGATGTTGAGTTGGCACCCTTCGGCATATCCTTTGTGGCAAGAACAGCAATTAAGTCACAAGTGTTGGCGGACTTCGTGGCAGAGTGGACTCCCCCTGCAGCATGGGCTCCGGAGAAGCCAAGTGAAGGGATTTGGACTATTTACTCCGATGGAGCTTTCCAAGCATCTGGAGCAGGTGTTGGAGCAGTAATAATTTCGCCTTCAGGGCAAAAGGCGATGTACTCCGCAAGACTCAACTTTAAGTCTACTAATAATACAACGGAGTATGAAGGAATTTTATTGGGACTTTGAAAGGCACGCGCTCTAGGGGCTACAAAAGTTGTTATTAAGACAGATTCTGAGATTGTAGCAGGGCACGTAGACAAAAGCTTTCAAGTTCGGCATCCACAGCTTGCAAAATACTTGGAAGAAATCCGTAAGATTGAAGCAGCATTTAAAGGGATTTCCATTCGGACTATACCTAGAGCAGAAAATGTGCAAGCTGACATCTTAGCAAAAGCTGTAGCCGGAGCTATGGACATACCAGAAGAGGCTTTTTATGAAGAACTCAGTACACCTTCGGTACCACAAATCCCTGCTTCAGAAGTCCTTTACATTCCAAGTACAGATTGGCGAAGTTCAATTATGGAATTGTTGACAAGGAGAAGCAAGTATGTCTGAAGGGCCACAGCTTTCGAGGTTGAAACTCAGAATTCGGAGTTATCATATAATCAACGGTATTTTTTATAAGGCCGGAGTATGTTCCCCTTTGCTCCGATGTATATCTCAAGCCGAAGGTCAAGAAATTCTCCGAGAAATTCATGAAGGACTCTGCGGTAGCCATTTGGCCCCTCGAGCTTTGGCAGGAAAGACACTTCGCCAGGGGCTTTATTGGCCTACAATAGTAGCTGATGCGGAGAGCTTAGTCCGCACTTGCCTAGGATGTCAGTGGATGGGACGAAGAAGTCATCGCCCACCAACAACTCTTCAAGCCATTGCTCTAGTATGGCCCATGGCCAGATGGGGCATGGATCTTATTGGCCCCTTCCCAGTAGCAAAAGGAAATTTGAAGTTCGCAGTGGTAGCAATCGAATACTTTTCAAAGTGGGTTAAAGCAGAGCCCCTAACAGCTATCACTTCGAATAATGTACAAAAATTTTTCTGGAAGAATATTATATGTCGGTTCGGAGTGCCTCGGTAGCTGACAGTTGACAATGGAATACAGTTCGATGCAGAACCCTTCAGGAAATTCTGTGAAGACCTAGGCATCCAATTATGTTTTGCTGCAGTAAGACATCCTCAGTCCAACGGAGCCGTTGAAAGAGCTAATGGTAATATCTTATCAGGGCTGAATCGAAGAATAGTGGGATTGGCAAAAGGATTGTGGACCGAAGAACTCCCAAAGATCCTATGGTCCATTCGGACAACTCAGACAAGGTCCACTGGTTTCACTACTTTCAGACTATTATTCAAAGATGAAGCTATGACACCAACGGAGCTTAAAGGAGGATCTCTTCGCAGCACCGAACCAGAAATAGAAGTAGAAAGACAAACTTCGCTTGATTTAACAGAAGAGACAAGACTTCGAGTTGTTGCAAATTTGTCAAAGTATCAGCAGCAGACGAAGACTTGGTTCGACCCGAAGGTCAAGATTAATGAACTTAAGCCGGGTCATCTTGTTTTGCGAAGTATCATAGCGCCAGGGAAATTAGGAAATAAGTGGGATGGTCCATACATAATTGTCCGCTCAGGGCGTCCTGGTTCTTTTAAGTTAGCTAATTTGGAAGGTGAAGAGTTAGCGCATACATGGCATGCGGAGCACCTAAAGCGATATTTCGCATAGGGGCTCCTTGTAATCATTTGTAAACACCTTCCGAATCAATAAAGCTTATGGTTCAGATAATGCCTACCCCCCATATACTTCCCACTTCTAGTGGACGCACTGGAATAACGAAGTTGACTAGGAGGGAAGTGTCATTAATTTGAATCATATTTTTCGGACTTCGGACCACTGGTCTGAAGCTTCCGACGAAGTGGGAAAGTCACTGAGAAAACGGATTCCAAGCCACCGGCTTGAAAGCATCCGTAAAAAGAGTCGAAGGAGACCAAATAATGCGGATTCCAAGTTTCGGCTTGAAAGCATCCGTAAAAAGAGTCCAAGGAGACCACTGCGAATTCCAAACCATCGGTTTGATAGCATTCACAAAAAGAGCCGAAGGAGGCCAAAACAAAATAGAGTTTGAGCTCATGAGCTTCGAATATCTGTGAAAAAAAGTCCAAAGTGACCAATCGTTTGGGACACTAAAGTGTCCAGAAAGTTGTCCAAAGTGATTTCTTTCAAAGCAAAAGGTACTAAGTTACCAGTTTTCAGACTTCAAGTAGTCGAAGACACTTTATAAGATTTTAATCAATCTTTAAATTGCTGAGGGGCTCCGAGCCTCCAAAATTGTACTCCTAAGTTTTTCTTTGCGCCTAACCATCTTTGAGTATAATTCGAAGTTTCTTACGCCGAAAGAGGGGCTGGGAAGTAGGGACACAATTTTAAAAAATCGATATTTATTATCCAAACAAATTATAATTACATCATGAAAAATCGGTGTCTATACCGAGAAGGAATCGAAGACCCCTTTGATCTCTAGAGCTAAGGTTGGAACGACTAGTTCCAGAGCCGGGAGTTCTAACAACTTTACGTTTAATTCTTCTACCTCCCTTCGATGCTCTAAAGTCTTTCTGTTCTTGTTGAAGCACGACCCAAGTTTGGAGTCGTTCGGGGCTCCTTTCCTAGCTTCCAAGTTCTTCAGGTTTTTTACCCTGAGCTCCATCTTCATCTTCGGACCATGCAATGTCTTCGGAAGATGAAGCTTC
Source organism: Zizania palustris (assembly GCA_019279435.1). Taxonomy (NCBI): domain Eukaryota; kingdom Viridiplantae; phylum Streptophyta; class Magnoliopsida; order Poales; family Poaceae; genus Zizania; species Zizania palustris. Next base: position 90,424,799 of record JAAALK010000079.1, on the reverse strand, counting down.
CAAGTTAACTTCTTTTTCTTCCTCTTTAATATAAGATAGTATATCTTTGCTTACTTCGGGCGCAATTGCACCGGAGCTATCTCGAGGAACTAAAAATTGAGGTCGCTTGTGAAGTTTTAAAAGATCGAAGGTAGCCCATAGCAGGCGGAGTTCTTCAGTAATGTTTAACACTTCGATATCATCAATATGAGGTGAAGCCTAAAAACACGATAAGCAAATTTTCATTCATAAATGTATAAAAAGCATGATTCTTTACATAGTCAGGACCCTAAGGCAAATCTAGACCTGTGGGTTCGGTGGAGGCTGGCTGCTCGAGGTTTGCGACCGAGCTTGCTTCTGGCGTTGTCCTTCATCAATCCAAGCCTTGATCGCAGTACGACCTTCGGCTCTCCATGAAGCTTGGAAGGCTTGCCAAGCAGCGGCCACGTCTTCGGAAGGAGTAAGAAGCCGGTTTTCGTCGAAGGTAATGGGAGCCGCCTCTGCGTTCGGAGTTATTGATATTCCCATATCTTCGTAGTAATGAAGTATGCCGATAGCAGCCACTTGTCTGGAGATTTCTCCGTACCGAATGCCAGCCATCTTCATCCTCTTCGTAGCTCCTTGGATCATTTTTAGCCACCGAAGCAAGGAGGCGTTGTCATTCGAAGGAAGTGTCCCAGTAGTACCGAAGTACTCTAGAACACCTAGGAGTTGGTTCATGACCTCCGCATCTACCTTCTCCGATTTCAGCTTATCTTCAAGTAAAGCGTCCTTCGCCGAAGTCAACTCTTCCACCACACCGGAGAGCCTAGCTGCCTCCGTAGCTAAAGAATTTTTCTGGTTAAGTAGGTGGCTAGCTTCCTCTGTAGTTTTGGCATTTTCCTCCCGAAGCTTGACAAGTTCAGCCCCCGCCGTAGCATGCTTCGCCCGCATCTTTTCTATTTCCGCCCGAAGCACAATTTGTTCTGCTTCGAGCTCCTTATTTGCAGTTTCCAAGCTTTGCCTGGCCCTCTGCTCTGCTGAGACCATGTTGTCTAAATGGGAAACTCTATCTTTGGAAATGTTAATATTTCGCTGAAGAGTAGTGATTTCCTCTCGAAGGTGAAGGTTTCCACGTTCGTTTGAAACGTTTGCAGCTCGGGCCAAGACTATTTGCTGCAAAGAGAAAAAACCAAGGTGAGAAATTATTTGTATATGATATTAATTTTGTTTTGCAGATACTTCATACTTGGTACACTGCACGCTCCATGGCGGCATTGAGCTCCGAACCCTCAGCTTCGCTTAGGATGGCTACCAAGTTTGTCTCCCTGACTTCATGGCTAGCTCGATCCAAAGGCTCGAGCAAAGTACGAAGTCCTCTTCTTCGCTCCAAGAAAGGAGCTAGAAGAGGGAGCATAGACAAGGCCCTCTGGTCGTCTTCGCTCGGCGAGGGGTCGGAGCGCTGGGCTGTATCTTTAGGAACTTCGGCAGACTGGCCCCCCTCTGTAGATTGATCTCCGTCTATCGACTCAGGCGGAGTTAATCCTGAACTCGGAGCAGGGAGAGGGTCCATTTTGCCTTTACCTTTTCCAGGTCCCATTTGGGTGACTTTTGGAATTGGCTCCGGAGTTGCCGAAGTCCCAGGAATTGTATCTTCGGGACGAACCTCTTCCATAGGAGCAGATCCTGTTGAGGCAAAGGTATTATACATTGTATAATTTTGCAGGAAAAAAGAACAAAAGGATTATGTGAAGTTTACCTCCGAAGTCTTGTCGACGGGTGAGCATCGGACTGCTTGGCGGGTCAAAAGCTACCCCAAAGTCTTCGTCGGAGTCAGAATTCACGACTAAAGCTTCGACTATTGGAGCCTCTTCGGAGTTGCAGTCGTTGCTTCATCCGGAATCGAAGTTGATTCTGCAGCAACTTCGGCTCCACCTTCGTTCATAGGGGCTTCATCCCGCGGTAAGTCTTCTTGAGCAGCCGAAGTCCCAACTTGCCCGAGGTTGCTTGGAAACTCCGGCACGCTCACAGCATCACCAATGCTTGCATCTGCTTGGGCTCCATCCTTGTCAATTAGGTCAACAAGCATTCTACCTTCATCATCCGAGAAATCAGAGACCGAAGCTATTGGACTTGAAGGCGCTGCAATTCTTGGTTTTCGAGCTACTTTTTTTGATGGAGTTTTGGCAGAAGTTGAAGCTCCAACTTCGGCCTTCCTTTTCTTAGGCCCTTGCTCCAAAGGCCCCAATCTAAAAGAGGAGGGGGAACAATTTCGAGTAACCCCCATACTCGGTTGTTCTGTTCCCAAGTACCCACTAACTTCTTTCTCCATTCTTTTTCGGCCGGAGTTGGAATGCCCAGAATTTTCTCCGAAGCTCGCACAATTTGCTCCAAAGTAATAGGAGCTAGAGAGGCTGGAAGATAAGTTGGCATTAGTTATTTCTTCAAATAAGTATGTATGAAACATATTGTTTTCGAAGTTACCTGCAGGGCTCGAGCTTGAAGAAATATTTCGGAGGACGCCTTCCGGATCTTCCTCGAAGGTGATAGGCTAGTTGGCCATTAGAGGGGGAATTTAAAGTCCGATGAACTCTTCTGCCAAATCCCGCATGCTCAGGCGATGGCTAATGCGTTGAAGAAGGCTAACGTGAGCTTCGAGCTGGCCATGATCCAGGTGGACAAGGGCTTCCCTTCGGAAGTTTATGTCTTGTAAAGGTCCGGCTAAACGACTCCCTGCCCCAACTTCGGAGTAAAACCACCGGAGAATCCAGTCTGTATACCACCGGGCGTTGATGGCCTTTGCTGGAAACCGATGGGCATATTCATCCTGAAGCCGGAAGTTAATACTCCCGAAGGCCACCACCATCTTTTCACCTCCGGGGCCTACGAAAGTCTTCGGTTGGCACGAAGCTTGGTGCAAAGCTGCGAAGATTTCTGCTCTTCCTTCGCAGCCTTCAGCTCGCAGCGCCCATTCAAAGATGGCAAGGCGTGCTATCGCGTTCGGAGAAAGTTGGGGGAGGGTAACATGGAATAAATCCAGTACCTTAGCTAGGAAGTCGACGGCTGGAAGTCCTACTCCAGTTTCAAAAAAGGCTTCGAAGACGACCACTTCTTCGGGCCTTGGCGAAGGAATAGCTTCTTTTCCAGGTTGAAGGTCCCAACTGGTAGGATTGATCCGCATACTTCGACGACGCCGGGAGGAGATCATGAGGATCATCGCGTTGGGGATTTCTTCCTGGCGCAACCATTGCTGCTACTGTTGCTGTCGGAGTCCCGCAACCGCTGCTGCCGCAGCCTGCTGCCGAGCCAAGGCTGAAGCCGCCCCAGGAACCTTGAAACTGGTCTTCGCCATGGACTTGCTCTGGTTGCTCAAGGAAGAAGATGGAGACTAGGGTTTGTTTGCACTAAAGTGGTGAGAAGAGTACTCGAGAAGGGGCTGGGCCCTCTATTTATAGCCCAAGCCACGATTTTTTACCGTTTGTATTTGCCGTTTCGCAATCTTAACCGTTATTTTGTTGCGGAATTGACGCATCGCGTAACTTCCGTTAGAAGAAAAAAGCCAACGGCTATTTCTTCTAAGTCTAAAAAAACTTTTAGGTTTCTTAAGTTAATTCTAAGTTAGTTCAGACGTAACTTTATTAGAAGTTGATTCGAAGTTTTGAATCCCCGCATATTTCGAAGGTTGATTAAACTATTAGCCTCTGCGCATGATTATTTTTCTTGCGTATACTACTCTCCTAACATCACAGGTCTAGTGGAGAAGCGTATTCGAGGGGCTACTGTTGGGGGAAAATACTTCATCCTCATATCTATTGTTGTAACAAGACAGAAGCAGGAGATTTAATCAAAGGCTTTTGATGTCTAACTTCGGGAGCGCTTTGAATAGGATTCGAAGCATGAAGGCAAACGCTAGTTCGAAGTATATCTTCGAACGTAGACTCTCCAAAGAGTCTTTTTGCCAGCTAGGATGGAAGACTTATCTTCTTTCTCATTAGATTAGTCTTTTACCATTTTAGCCCTATTAAGGGTACCGAATAGTTTCCATTATGTCGGTTGTAATTGACGGATAAAAGGGTTTTTCCTTAATGTTTGGGCCTATAAATACCCCCCTGTTTTACCCTGTAATGAGGACCGAATACAAGTTATTTAATATACATCTTCGAACTGTTTTGAGCTATTATCCTATTCGAAGGCTTGAAATAGTTTACTTCGCAAACACTTCGTTTGTTAGTTTCTAACTTTCAGAAACCTGTTAGCGTAATCTTTTACGCCAACACTCCCTTCCTTTGACTTCCGTTGACAATCACTCATCACATCTGGAATATCAAAACCATATTCTTCAACATGGTTTCTCAATCTCCCCCTTGATGAGTGCATTATCAACACCCTCTTCAGCTCATCTACAGAACCTGCAAAACATGTGGAAACAGGAAAACAAAGAAAAAAGAAAATAGATGAAAGAAAATAAAAGTTTAACCCTAATGACCAAAACCAAACAGAAGCAAGAAAAATGGTCATTATGGTTAACCAAAAGTAAAGACTCAAAAGCAAGTGCAATCTCAAAATTACCAACAAGGAACTCCCCCTGAAATAAATCCCAGAGAAAGCAAAAAAATATACTCCAAAATTTCTCCCCTTGTTGACAATTGGACTCATAAAGTGATACTAAATGCACTTTAAAGAGACATGGACACAAACTCCCCCTGAAATGCAGCTCCCCCTCAAAATATGCCATGAATGCAAATGGGGTGCAGGTGGAGTGTGAAAAACATGCTTCTTAGATATGATTGACTGCAATTACAACATCTAACAGGTATAGCAAAAGATATACTGTCTAAGATACATGACATGATCAGTGCAACAGATGATATCTAAAGAGAGTCATTAGCACGCATTTTTCGATTTTTGCAAACGAAAACATCACCACATTTTCTAGTTGACAAGCAAAGTAAAGCATGAGATGCAAAAGCTAACTGATATCTACCAAGATAAGCATTGTCCAAAACAAAGTGCTTCAGCAAACTTATCATCTTTTTAAAATTTTCAGACTTTTTCTTTTTCCTTTATATATATATATTTTTTTTCATTTCTGCCAGGGGTTATTTGCATGTCAAGCCTTATGCTAACCGACCAAGTCAAGCCAAGGCCATAACTGGACCATCAGAAGCTTAAGACATTGGTCTTGGCATACATTACACCGTCCTAGTTCATACCAAAGTGCTATGGTAAGCAGTCCAGAACAATGCAATGCGACAAAGCAATCCCACCTGGATCTTTTCTAATAATCATAAAAATGCATAAATTTTCATTTTTCATAATATTTTATCATTTTTATAACACATTTTTCATATTTAAAGTATATAGTTGTCCAAGTTGCATATCTGCATCTAAGTAAGGATCTAGCTGCAAGGCATGTAAAAGATAGCGAAAGCATTCAGCCTACACATGCTAGTTACCAGAAGCAATGGTGATCATTTTTCAATTTTAAAGCATAAAAGCCATGCATATGACAAATATCAGATATATCATGTGAACTGAAATAGAACATGATCATCGACAAGTAATCAAAAACATATACTAGTTAGAAAAGTAAAGCAGATTAATCATATAACAGAAGCAAGCTCAAAATGTGATTGATGATTATGCATAATATGAACGCACACAAAAAGACTCAATAAAAAGAAGAAAGAAAAAACTGACTCAAAGTAGCCTAAAAAGGCTACACAACTCCCAAATCCCCTCGTAAACGTTCAAAAGTAGACTGATCTAGGGGTTTAGTAAAATATCAGCCAACTACTGATGGGTATCAGCATGTATAATATTAATGACCCATTTCTCATATTGATCCCTCAGAAAGTGAAAGCGCACATCAATATGTTTGGTTTTAGAATGAAGACATGGGTTTTTCCTTACACTAATTGCACTGGTGCTATCACAAAACAAAGGAACTCTAGAAGGGAAGAACAACCCAAAATCCCGCAAAGTAGAAATCATCCAAACTAACTGAGAACAGCAGCTAGCAGCAGCTACATACTCAGCCTCAGTAGTAGAAAGCGCAAATCCAGATTGTTTTCGAGAAGACCATGAAACAAGCGAAGAACCAAGAAGCTGGCAAGTACCGGAAGTAGACTTGCGATCCAGCCGGCACCCACCAAAATCAGCGTCCAAAAAACCAGCTAAGTCAAGAGACGATGATGCAGAATAATAAATACCTAAATCAGGAGCATAAGTAAGATACCTGAAAATACGCTTCACAGCCTGCCGGTGAGATGCGCGTGGCGAAGACTGAAAACGCGCACACACACCTACGACAAACTGAATATCCGGTCAAGTCGCAGTTAAGTATAGCAGCGATCCGATCATCCCTCGATACTCTCTCTCATTTACCTTGACGATGTTCTCGTCCTTGTCCAGACTTCCAGATGTGCCCATTGGGGTCATCTGTGGCTTTAGCTCTCCACCAAAGTCAAATTTCTTTAGCATATCTCGTGTATACTTACCCTGGTGGATGAAAATGTCGTCCTTGGTCTGCTTGATCTGGAGCCCTAAAAAGTACTTAAGTTCTCCCATGAGACTCATCTCAAACTCGCTATGCATCTACTCAGAAAACTTGGATACAAGCTCATTAGTAGAACCACCAAAGATAATATCATCAACATAAATCTGAGCAACCAACAAGTTTGCGCCATCTCTAAGCAAGAAAAGAGTCTTGTCCACAAAACCCATCACAAACCTTTCTGCAACAAGAACTTCTTCAGGCGATCATACCAAGCTCTGGGGCTTGCTTCAGACCATATAAAACCTTCTGCAACTTGTAAACATGTCGTGGAAATTTTGGGTTCTCGAAACCGGGGGGTTGCTTAACATAGACCTCCTCCTCTATACCCATTTAGAAAAGCACTCTTGACATCCATTTGATGAAGCTTAAAGCCTTTAGAAGCAGCAAAGGCCAAAAGAATACGAATGGACTCAAGGCGAGCAACAGGGGCGAAGGTCTCTTCAAAGTCAATACCTTCTTTTTGACAGAAACCCTATGCCACTAATCGAGATTTTTTGCGCACCACAACACCATCTTCTCCTTGTTTGTTCTTAAACACCCACTTCATGCCTATGGTGTTGCATCTAGGTGGCAGCTCAACTAGTGTCCAAACCCGATCGCGAATAAAGTTTTCAAGCTCTTCTTGCATAGCGTTTATCCAATTTGAATCGAAAAGAGCATGAGAAACGTCTCGAGGCTCAAAACTAGCAACAAAAGCAGACTCTGAAACATAGCAAGTGAACCAGCTGAGGAACGCAAAGATCTCTCTGTAAGATCACCTATGATGAGCTCTGAAGGGTGATCACGCTGAACTGCTCAGGATCGTAGGTGATCTGAAGTCACCTCACCGGAGTCAGCAACTAGCACCTCTGGACTCGGCTGAGGAGGCTCGATCGAAGTAGAAGGAGTAATTCGAGGTCCGTCCTCATCCTCAGTTGAAGTCTCACAAGGTGTGGGGTCAGCAGGCAGTGCCGAGGGCCCACCCTCATCGTCAGTAGGAGGGTCATCATCTTCCTCGAAGATGAACTCTCCAAGCTCATCATCTCCAGAAAGCTCAAAAGAAGGAGTCGGCGAGGGCAAAGACTCATCAAAGGAAACCTCACACGTCTCAACAAGCATCTAGGAGTCCAGGTTCCAAACACAGAAGCCTCATGAATGCAAAGCATAACCTAGAAAGACTCCATCCCAACAACGAGACTCAAACTTATCCAAATGCCCTCCCTTCTTAAGCACAAAGCACTTGCATCCAAAAGCTCGCAAGTGACTCACCTTGGGTTGTCTACCAAAATGCAACTCATATGACGTCTTACCTAAGTAAGCTCTAAGAAAAATACGGTTGGCAAGATAGCAAGTTGTATTCATTGCTTCGGCCCAAAAACACCTAGGAGTCCTATGCTCATCAAGCATCATCCTGGCCATCTCGACAAGCGTGCGGTTCTTTCGTTCCACAACGTCGTTCTGTGGGGGAGTGTAAGGAGTAGAGAACTGATGATCAAGACCCTGATCACTACAAAAACTGACGAACTGAGAGTTCTTAAACTCAGATCCATTGTCCGAACGAATTGCTCGCATCAGACCATTGTTCTCGTTCTTCAGCTTCAAAATCAGGTCATGAACATACTGAAAAGTCTCATCCTTAGACTCTAGAAAGTAAACCCACGAGAATCGAGAAAAATCATCAACTATTACAAGGGCGTACCACTTCCCACCGACGGAGCGTACTCGAGCTGGACCTACTGTGTCCATGTGCAACAGCTCTCCCGGGTACGAAGTCATCACCTGAGTCACAGGTGCGTGAGAAGTGGCAACCATTTTCCCATAATGACAAGGATGGCAAACTAGATCCTTCTCCATCTTAAGCTTAGGCAATCCTCGGATAAGATCCATAGAACTCAATCTAACAAGTAAATCAAAGCTCAAATGGCCTAACCTTCTATGCCACTTCCAAAGCTCATAGGAGGATCCGACCATCAGACAACGAGAAGGGCCAGAAGTACTAGAGAAATCAATACGAAAAACCTTACAAGAAGGTAAGATCCGGAAAACTAAAGATCCTCTAGAATCAACGACAGAGGACATGCCCTTCTTAAAGCGTACTTCTAAACCATCCTCAAGCAGTTGCGAAACAGAAATTAGATTAAAGTTCAGATTTCCAACTAAAGCAACATTCTTCAAGGAAAAATAAGCAGAAATACGAATCGACCCAATACCTTGTACCTTCCCTTGACCACTGTTCCCGAAAGTGATGTATTCCTTGGAGCTCTGGGGAGTGAGGCTGGAGAACCATCTGCGGTGTCCCGTCATATGGCGAGAACAACCTGAATCCATGATCCATACGTCCTCCAGTCCTCGATCCTGCAAGAACAATGGACATGAGTAGGAGCAAATGGTCGACCACTAGGTCTAGCAAAAGTACTAAACCAGTGTCGAGCCATCTGCTCATAAGTAGGAAAGCAGAAGGAATCATATGAGTCAGGACCAGAACGCGGTTCAAAGCGCGGTCCTCTGTTCTACCTAAAAACACGGTCACGAGGTCCAACACCGTATCCATAACGATCTGGAACTCTGCCCGAACGGAAACCACCCTCCGAAGCACGATCATAAAAACCGTCTCCTCTACCACCACCTACACGACATGGCCTAGCCTCTAGCCTCTCTCTATGTCGAGGAAATCTCTGTCTACCACCCTGCTGGTAGAACTGCTCCTGCCCACCTCGAGCTCTCTTTGCTCGCTCAACCCGCTTCCTCCTGAAGCAAAACTCCTCAAGATGCCCGTCTCTCTGATAAAACTCACATTGATAGGTAGGCTTCTTGGGATGTTGTTGTGGCTTAGGATTCTTAGGCTTGGTGGTGTTGGGTGTAGCATCTTTGGTGTGAGAGGGTCCAGGTAAAGAATCAAGAGAAGTGTGGAGAGTTTTAGGCTTTGGAACCCAGATCGGCTTCTTAGGTGGAGCTTTAGGTTGTTCTTGGATCACTCCATCGTTGGGCTGACTATCCTTAAAGGACTCAGTGGAGTGAGTCTTGGGATATCTCTGTCCGGGAGTCATCTTACTCCACTCCACTGCTCGGCTAATGGCGCTCTCAAAATCATCCTTGGTATAGGTGTAACCTACCCCAAACCCATCCTGTCTCTTGAACTGCTGGATCATCATGTCGAGCTGTGGCTCTCTGGCATTAATCCAACTCAGGATCTGACGGAGGTAAAAGTTCTTGTTCTGAACATCAGCTAGCTCCTCTCTCAAGGAAGCCAACACCTCCACCTGAGACAAGCAGATCTCACACTCTTTATCAATTACGACAGACTTCTCAGCTTTTAGCTTGATCAACTCCATTCTAATGGACAGACATTTCTCACAAATAGTGGTGGAACTGACAAGGTCTCAAGCTCTAGCTTTGTCTGCTCCAACTCAGCTCTCACTCCAGCTAACTCGCCCAACTCCTCATCACTCTTGACTCTCAGATCAGCTATACTAGCTAAATGGGATGGGCAGTCTACACAAGGTGCGATGAAAGTGGCGTGAGCATCTTTCAGCTCCTGCTGAGCGCTCTCAAGCTCAGTGGCCAATGCGTCTCTCTCATCTACTCTCTCTGTGTACCTAGACTTAAGAGTCGTCAGGACACACAACATCACCTCACAGTTAGGGCACTCACCACTATCACCCAAGCAAGGGGAAGAAGACAAACTCTCGATCTCGCCATTTGTCGTGGCAAGCTCACTCTCAAGCTCATCTATCCTCTTCTTAGCCCCTTTAAGCAGTTTCTCCCTATACTTCAACTCCTGACGGTTCTGTTCTAATAAATTTACAACTTCTTGTTCATAGGATGATACCTTCTCATCGTCATCATCGTCGGAGTCATCGGAGGAGTCCTTTTATTTCTTCTCCCCAAGAGCCATTGAGCAGAAGCTCTTGTGGGGTCTTCGGCTGTCACGTGAGCGTCTCTTCAGCTTGTCCCCGAAGGCCATGAAACAGAGGCCCGATGGATCATCCTTGTCCTTCCCCTTCCTAATCACGATCTCTTCATCACTTGAGCTCGACGATGAGGAGGAAGACGAGGATCTCTTGGAGTAGCTTTTCTCCATCTCGGCGAAGAAAGCCTTGTCTCGTTTCTTGTTCTCACGCCTGTAGTCCTTCAATGCCTTCCGAAAGAATCTCGTCTTGGGGTTGCCCTTTGTAGAGTTGTCGTACTTGTCGGAGTCGTAGGAGTTGTCGCCGGTTCCCTTCTTGTAATTCTTCCGCTTGGGGCAGTCGGCAATGAAATGACCTGTATCACCACACTCAAAGCATCCGGATTTTGTGCCGTGTCTCTTAAACATTCGCTTATCATAGACAGGTCGCACCCGGTTGTTAAACAAGCACAGATCATCATCTCCTAGAGTATCCAGTTGTTTCTCGGAGATAGACATCAAGGAAAATGCAGTGCAACTCATGGCATTAGGATCAGCAGATGGTGTCGCAAGCACCAGAGTCTTTGTTCCAGAACCAGTGAGATTTGATCTCAACTAGATATCGACCTCTGAGGCCTTGAGCTTACTAAAAAGCTCTGCGACGGACAAGGTATCATAAGACGCACTCTCAACAATAGAAGAGACCTTGATCTCCCAGATCTTAGGATCCAAGGTATGGAGTACCTTAAGCGCCTACTCATGATCCGAGACCAGCTGATCACGCTCAGCCTTGTTAACTCGAAGCTTGTTAATGATCGATTGAAAACGGCCAAACAAAGCCTCAACAGTCTCACTCGGCTTCTATGAGAAATTTTCATACTCACGCCGGTAGGTCTGGTAGAGCCTAGCCTTGACCTGAGATGTCCCCTCATGGTGTGCCTGGAGGGTAGCCCATATCTCTCGAGCAGTGGTGAGATGGCTAACACGCTTTACTATTATTTTGATGTTGTGTAACTACATTTGCAGCAGTATCCGCAGCAATAGTCCTTATGGTGAAAGTAGGATGAACACAAATTTCCCATATGTCCAAACTCTGGCTCATAAGGTATGCTCGCATGCGAGTCTTCCAATAAGTATAACCAAAAGCCTCTAGGGACGAGACTTTACCAGGAGATGTCATGGTCACTACCTAGGTTTAGAATCGGTTAAGATATTAGAAAAACCTAACCTTGCTCTGATACCACTTGTAGGATCGAAAGTAGCGACCAGAGGGGGGGTGAATGGGCACCTAAAAATTTCTTGCTAAACTATGATCTAATTCCAACACCAACGCACTCCGACAAAAAAACAAATAATAGTAGCAAAGCAATTATTGGAACTAAAGTTGTCTAGCAAAAAAAAATGACTGGTGTCTTATTTGAAATGATATCAAAGATAAACTAAAGTAAAAATATTGCAGTAAATAAAAACATCTAGATAAATCACGAAATATTTATTTTTCAGTCTCAAAATAAAACACTAAATAAAAACATATAACATCCAGAAATTAATATAGAAATAACCCTAAAATATTTCAAGTAAATCTAAAATAAAAATATTACTGCGACTATTAATAAATTTTTCCTTTTATACGAGCAGATTAAAGAATATTAAATAAAAATATACGAATACTAAAAATACTTAGGCAGTTTAAATTACTACAAAATTTCTAAACAATTTTTTTCGCTAATTAATTAGTAGATGATTATCTCTAAAACTGATCTACTAAAAATAGGAGATTAAAACTCACCTGCGTCATCTCGATCCTTGCGCCGTTGGCTTTGCTGTAGGAGCTCGGGTAGCCGCGCCGCACACGCGTCGATGTCCTGCCGCCGAACGCCGTGCGTTGCTTCCGGAATTCCCGCCGAACGGGTAGCTGCCGAATCCCGTGGGGCCCGCGGTGCCATGCGGAAAGCCTGGCTGAAAACGCTGCTGGACGCCGGCCGGACTTGCTCCTGTCACCCCAAAGCTGCAGCTAGCAGAGCCTGCTGCCGGTTAGTAGATAGCCTCTGCTCACCCCGTGGGGCCCGCGCACATGGAGAGAGAAGAAGATCCCTGCGAAGCCTGCTGTCCCGTGAAAATAAAATTGATTTTTGCTGCTTGGCTACCCGTGCGTGATGACCTTGCGCATAGAATGAATCTGCAGCCGGGGCGGCAGTGGGCTGCTGGAGAAAACACACGAAATGCCAAAAAAACTTTCGCCGGGGAAAGAAATTGTGGTGACAAAAAAAAACTTTCGTCGGGGATAGGGGCCTATTTATAGGCAACTCCTAATACATGAAAAGACTAATTTACCCCTAGGGTAAATTAACACTGACTCTAAAATAAATTCCGAAAATTACTAAAATATTCTTAGAAAAATTACCTGACTCAACTAAAAATATTCTAAACTTAAAAACTAAATATTAATACCCTAAAAACAAAATAATCATAGGTTGTCAGTTTTGCGCCGAAACTGACAAAGCGTCCACCGTCTTCGCACCGGGTACCCGGATTGGGCTGACCTGACCCCAGAGCTTCCTCAGCCCGGCAATCGCTCGCCGCCCGTGTACCTGAGTCAAACCCAGTCAACAGACCGGTGGATCATCTGCCGCTCCTAGCCATGTACCCGAATTGGGCCAGCCCGACTCCGTGGCTCCTCTGCCCGGCCGTCGGTCGCTGCCCGTGTACTGAGTCACACGCGCCTCAGACTCGGCAGGTCTTCATATCTCCCTTCCTTTGACTTCTGTTGACAATCACTCATCACATCTGGAATATCAAAACCATATTCTTCAACATGGTTTCTCAATTGTGGACCAAGGAGCTCCCGAAGATTCTATGGTCCATACGGACCACTCAAACGAGGTCCACGGGTTTCACTCCTTTTAGACTATTATTCGGAGACAAAGCTATGAAACCAACGGAGCTTAAAGGAGGATCCTTTCATAGCACCGAACCGGAAATAGAAGCAGAAAGGCAAACTTCGCTTGATTTAACAGAAGAAACAAGACTTCGAGCTGTCGCCAATTTATCAAAGTATCATCAGCAGACGAAGACTTGGTTTGACCCGAAGGTCAAGCTTAACGAACTTAAGCCGGGTCATCTTGTTGTGCGAAGTGTTATAGCACCAGGGAAACTAGGGAATAAATGGGAAGGCCCATATATAATTCTCCGTTCTGGATGCCCTGGTTCTTTTAAGTTAGCTACTTTAGAAGGTGAAGAGTTAGCGCATACATGGCATGCGGAGCACTTAAAGCGATATTTCGCATAGGGGCTCCTTGTAATCATTTGCAAATACCTTCTGAATTAATAAAGCTTATGGTTCAGAGAATGCATACCTCTCAAACACTTCATACTTCTAGTGGACGCACTGGAAGAACGAAGTTGGCTAGAAGGGAAGTGTCATTAATTTGAACCAAATTTTTGGACTTCGAACCACTGGTTTGAAGCTTCCGACGAGGTGGGAAAGTCACTGAAAAACGGATTCCAAGCCACCGGCTTGAAAGCATCCATAAAAAGAGTCGAAGGAGACCAAATAATGCGGATTCCAAGCTCCAGCTTGAAAGCATCCGTAAAAAGAGTCCAAGGAGACCACTGCGAATTCCAAACCACCGGTTTGATAGCATTCGCAAAAAGAGCCAAAGGAGGCCAAAAAAACAGAGTTTGAGCTGATAAGCTTCGAATATCTGTGAAAAGAGTCCAAAGTGACCAATTATTTGGGACACTAAAGTGTCCGGAAAGTTTGTCCGAAGTGACTTCTTTCAAAACAAAAGGTACTAAGTTACCAATTTTCAGACTCCAAGTAGTCGAAGACGTTTTGTAAGATTTCAATTAAGCTTTAAGTTGCTGAGGGGCTCTGAGCCTCCAAAATTGTACTCCTAAGTTCTTCTTTGCGCTTAACCATCTTTGAGTACAGTTCGAAGTTGCTTACGCCCAAAGAGGGGCTGGGAGACAATTTTAAAAAATCAATCTTTATTATTCGAACAGATTACATTACACTATGAAAAATCTGTGTCTATTCCAAGAAGGAATCGAAGACCCCTTCGATCTCTAGAGCTACCGCTAAGGCCAGAGCGACTAGTTCCAGGGTCGGGAGTCCTGATAACTTTACTCTTAGTTCTTTTCCCTCCCTTCGAAGCTCGAAAATCTTTTTGTTCCTGTTGAAGTTCAGCCCAAGTTCGAAGTTGCTCCGGACTTCTTTCCCAGCTTCGAAGTTCTTCAGGCTTCTTTCCTTGTTCTTCGGCAATGTTCTCATCTTTAGACCAGTCAACGTCTTCAGAAGACGAAGTTTCCAAGTTAACTTCTTTTTCTTCCTCTTTAATATAAGATAATATATCTTTACATATTTCGGGCGCAATTGCACTGGAGCTCTCTCGAGGAATCGAAAATTGAGGTCGTTTATGAAGTTTTAAAAGATCGAAGGTAGCCCATAGCAGGCGGAGTTCTTCGGTAACGTTTAATACTTCGACATCATCCATACGAGGTTGAGAAGCCTAAAACATGATAAGTAAATTTTCATTCATAATGTATGAAAGCATGATTTTTACATAGTCGGGATCCTAAAACAAAGCTAGACCTGCGGGTTCGGTGGAGGCTGGCTGCTTGAGGCTTGAGACCGAGCTTGCTTTTGGCGATGCCCTTCATCGATCCAAGCCTTGATCGCAGTGCGACCTTTGGCTCTCCATGAAGCTTGGAAGGCTTGCCAAGCTGCGGCCACGTCTTCGGAAGGGTTAAGGAGTTGGTTCTCGTCGAAGGTAATGGGAGCCGCCCCCGAGTCTGGCGTTATCGATAGCCCTAGATCTTCGTAGTAGCGAAGTACTCCGAGAGCAGCCACTTGGCCAGAGATTTCTCCATACCGAATGCCTGTTGTCTTCATCATCTTCGCAGCTCCTTGGATCATCTTTAACTGTCACAGCAGGGGGACGTTGTCACTCGAAGGTAGTGTCCAATGAGTACCGAAGTACTCCAGAACACCTAAGAGATTGTTCATGACCTCCGCAGCTACCTTTTCCGACTTCACCTTATCTTCAATCAAAGCATCCCTTGCTGAAGTCATTTCATCTGCCATGGCGGAGAGCCTAGCTGCCTCCGTAGCCAGAGAACTCTTCTGGCTAAGCAAGTTGCTAGCTTCATCCATAGCCTTAGCCTTTTCCTCTTGGAGCTTAACTAGCTCAGCCCTCGCCGTAGCATGCTCCGCCCGCATTTTTTCTACTTCGGCTCGAAGCACAATTTGTTCGGCTTCGAGCTTTTTATTCGCAGCCTCTAGGTTTTGCCTGGCCCTCCTCTCCGCTAAAACCATTTCGTCCAAGTAGGAAACTCGAACTTCGGAGACGTTAAGACTCCTCTGAAGAGCAGTAACCTTCTCCTGAAGACGAAGACCTCCGCGCTCATTCGAGACAGCTGCAGCTCGAGCCAAAACTATTTGTTGCGAAGGGAAAAAGCAAGGTGAGAAATTATTTGTAAGTTGAAATTAATTTTGTCTTGCAGATACTTCATACCTAGTACGCTGCCCGTTCCAAGGCGGCATTGAGCTCCGAGCCCTCACCTTCGCTCAGGATGGCCACTAGGTCCGTCTCCCCAACTTCGCGGTTAGCTCGATCTAAAGGCTCGAGCAGGGTCCGAAGTCCGGTCCTTCGCTCCAGGAAAGGAGCTAGGAGGGGGAGCATAGACAGGGCCCTCTGATCATCTTCGTTCGGCAAGGGGTCAGAGCACTGTGCTGCGTCTTCGGAAGCCTCGGTAGATTGGCCCCCTCCGTAGATTGACCTCCGTCTGTTGATTCAGATGGAGTTAATCCTGAATTCGGAGCAGGAAAGGGGTCCATTTTTCCTTTACCTTTTCCAGGCCCCATCTGTGCAACTTCTTGAATCGGCTCTGGAGAGGTTGAGGTCCCAGCAGTCGTATCTTCAGGAGGAGCCACTTCCATGGGAGCGGGCCCTGCCAAGACAAAGGTATTATATATTGTATAATTTTGCAGGGAAAAGGAACAAACGGTTCATGCAAAGCTTACCTCTGAAGTCCTGTCGGCGGGTGAATAAGGGGCTGCTCGGAGGGTCAAAGGCCACTTTGAAGTCTTCATCGGACTCGAAGTTTAGAATCGATGGGTCAACTGTTGGAGCCTCTCTTGGAGCTATAGTTACCGCTTCGTCCGGAATCGAAGTTGGCTCAACAGTAACTTCGACTCCGCCTTTAGTTACAGGGGCTTCATGCGAGGAATCGGAGACCAAAGCAACCAGACTTGAAGGCGCCACATTCTTTTGTTTTCGGGCTACCTTTTTTGTCGGAGTCTTAACAGGAGCCGAAGTCCCGGCATCCGCCTTCCTCTTCTTCGGCCCTTGATGATGAGGGCATCACTTCACATGATACACACATGCACCACCATGATACACACATGCACCAACATGATACACACATGCACCAACATAATACACACATGCACCACCGTGATACACACATGCACCATCAATTACAGGGACCAATCACACGCGCCCGTGCCCGTCGCTTGAACCATGAGGTTAATTCTTTCCTTAGCAACTATGTTAATATTTGTTTGGATGGGATGCTACTGAATACTAGTGATATTTTGTTGCTTAGGAACATGGGAGACGGAATAGGAGAGTTGGAGTTGAAGACGGAGTCGCACGGATGATTTGAAGTCAAGAATTCGCTGGTTCGGGCTACATAAACCACCATGCACCAAAATGGGCATAACTTCCTCATACGAAGTCCGATTGGCGCGTTCTTGGACTTTTTGGAAAGCTAAGGAGTAGACGGATCTTTTGGAGTTGGTTTCGCCTCTTTTGGAGTCTCGAGTCGTCCTGTGTGACTGAAACAATCCTGCATGATAGAGTTGGGCCGAGTTGGACCTTGTACTGAGTTGGAGGCCGTGTTGGCCCATAGTCCGAGTCGTGTGCACCTCCTACAGGCTGCCCACGCCTTATATACTCACGCCAGCCACCTTTAGGGTTAGGTTTTGCTTTGTTTGCATCTACACTTGTGTGTTTAGATCCCGCTCCTGCACCGGACCGATTGGCTGCTGCATCAGCGTTTGTGAAACCTCTCCTCATCATAGTTCATCTGTGATTTGGCATTCGACTTGTGTTCTTCCTGTTCTTGCTTATGTTCTTGGGTTCGCTTGCAGGAACTAGCCTTTGTGGCAAGGTCAATCGCGCCCTGCGTGGTTGATAACCGACGGAGATAGTGGTTGTAGCGATTGCAAGGTTTTGATCCGCCGGACCGGAGCCTTGGATCGTCAACGTCGAGATTCTCCACCAATCCAAGTTATCCTTACCTAGCGGAATATCGGGACCAATCCCCCATTACTTGCTTTGAAGGCACCCAGTCCGAAAGAGGAGGGGGAGCAACTCCGAGTACACCCCACACTCGGTTGAGCCGCTCCTAGTTACCTACTAGCTTCGTCCTCCACTCCTTCTCGGCCGGAGTTTGAACTCCCAGAATCTTCTCCGAAGTTCGAACAACTTGCTCCGAAGTCATGCGGGCTTGAGAAGCTGAAAGATAAGTTGGCGTTAGTCATTTCATCAAACAAATATATATAAAACATGTTGTTTTCAAAGCTACCTGCAGGGTTTGAGTTCGAAGAGAGTTTTCGGAGTCCACCCTCTGGATCCTCTTCGAAGGTGATAGGCCAGTTAGCCATCAAGGGTGGAATTTGGAGTCCAATGAACTCCTCCGCTAAGTCCCGCATGCTCATGCGGTGACTAATCCTTTGGAGCAGGCTGAGGTGAGCTTCGAGCTGGCCAGGATCTGGGTGAACTTGGCCCTCCCTTCGGAAGTTTATGTCCTGCAGAGGTCCAGCTAGACGATTGCCTGCCCCAACTTCGGCGTAGAACCACAGGAGGATCCAATTTGTGTACCATCTGGCATTGATGGCCTTCGCTGGAAATCTTAGCTGAAATTCGTCCCGAAGTCGGAAGTTGATGCTGCCAAAGGCTACCACGATCTTCTCTCCTCCAGAGCCTAGGTAAGTCTTCGGTTGGCATGATGCTCTGTGCAGTGCAGCGAAAATCTCCGCTCTTCCTTCGCAGCCCTCAACTCGCAACGCCCATTCGAAGATGGTCAAGCGGGCTATTGCGTTCGGAGATAGTTGGGGAAGGGTGACGTGAAATAAATCCAGTACCTCCGATAGGAAGTCGACTGCCGGAAGTCCTAACCCCGCTTTGAAGAAAGCTTTGAAGACTACAACTTCTCAAGGCCTTGGCGAAGGGATGGCCTCCTTTCTAGGTTTACGGATTATGACCTCCGAGCTAATTTTTCCCTCCACTGCTGCTGCGATCGACTCCCTCTTGCAGGTAGATGGCCCCAGTTGATAAGACTGGTCTGAATACTTCGAAGTTTTGAATCTCCGCATATTTCGGAGGTTGATTAAATCTGTTAACCCCTATGCATGATTATTTTTCTTGCGTATACTTCTCTCCTAACATTACAGATCTAGTGGAGAAGCGTATTCGAGGGGCTACTGTTGGGGGAAAATACTTCATCTTCAGGGCTATTGCTGTAACAAGACAAAGGCAAATGATTTAATCAAAGGTTTCCAGCATCTAACTCGGGAAGTATATTGGATCAAGTTCGAAGGATGGAGGCGAACTCTAGTTCGGAGTATATCTCCGAACATTGACTCTTCCGAGAGCTTCTTTGCCAACTAGGATGGAAGACTTATTTTCTTTCTCATTAGATTAGTCTTTTACCGTTTTAGCCCTATTACGGGTACTGAATAGTTTCCATTATGTCGGTTGTAACAAAGGGGTAAAAGGGTCTTTTCCTTAATGTTTGGGCCTATAAATACCCCCCCGTTTTACCCTATAATGGGGATCGAAAACTGAGTTATTCAATATACATCTTCGAATTGTTTTGAGCTATTATCCATTCAAGGCTTGAAATAGTTTACTTCACAAACACTTCGTTTGTTAGTTTTCAATCTCTGAAAACCTGTTAGCGTAATCTTTTACGCCAACAGTGTGCTTTTGGCGTATCGGCGGGTAAGTTCTTAGGTTTCATGATTCACGAGAGAGGCATAGAAATTGATCCTAAGAGACTTGAGAAGATTAGAAACATTGCAGCGCTGACATGCAAATGGGATGTACAAAAATTACTGGGCAAGATGAACTATTTGTGTCGCTTTATATACAACTTGTTTGTCAAGATTGATGCATTTTTCCCCCATACTCCGGCTAAAGAATGAAGCCGAGTTCACTTGGGGGCAAGCCAACAAGGTGCTTTTGAAAAAATCAAGGAGTGCTTGTCATCACCGCCAGTGGTGAGAGCACCCAAAGCCAGGATTCTGTTCCGGCTATACGTCGCTGCTGAAGATAGTGTGATTGGGGCTGTGCTAACCTAGGAGGTAGAAGGGAAAGAGTACATCATCACATTCTTGATCTGCCGCCTGCTGGATGCCAAAACCAGGTATGCGTTTGTGGAATGATTGTGTTTATCACTTTACTACGTGTCCACTAAATTACGCCATTATCTTCTCCCCACTACATGTGTTGTCGTTTGCCAAACCGATGTTATAAAGCACATGTTACAGAAGCCGATTCTAAGTGGAAATATCGGAAAATGGGCTTACACGTTGATTGAGTACGATTTGGCCTACGAACCCCTGAGAGCGATGAAAGGCCAAGTCGTAGCCAACTTTATAGTTGATCATCACATAGATGTTAGTTGGAGTTATACTATTGCTCTAGTTGAGGTAGCACCATGGAAAATCTATTTTGATGGTTCATCTTGCAAGAATGGCCATGGCATTGGAGTGGTTCTCATATCACCTAATGGAGTACACTTTGAAACCTCGGCCCGTCTAGAATTTTCTTCCACTAATAACCAAGCCGAATACGAAGCTTTGTTACTATGTCTTGAATTACTAGAATTTGTATGCGCTAAACATATCCACGTATATGGTGATTCGTTATTAGTAGTACAACAAGTAGCTAAGAATGCTCAATGTTTTAATGGCTTGCTGAATAGTTACTTGGACAAATGTCTAGACATAATTGCTACTTTTGATGATTTCAAAATATCTCACGTGTCAAGAGAAGCCAATTCAGCCGCCAATGATTTGGCTCAGCAGGCATATGGCTACCAAGTCAGGAAAGGAAAATTTTCTATATTGGAGAAGTCGGTGTTTAGTCTCACTGCCGAAGCCAGTAATAGTGGGCAGGCACACCCTTCGGATCAAACCCCTCTGGCCGCCGAAGGTCGCTGCATGCCAAGGATCTCGGATCGAAGTATCCTGCCGACCGAAGGAGCTGGCACGCCGAAGTCTGTAGGCCTAAGCCTCCTGCACGCAGAAGGTTCCCCGGAGTCTGAACCCTCCGGAGGGCTTCGGCCCAGCACATTCCGAACGGCCACCCCAGCCAGGCTTCGACAGGAGCTGGAACGGCTCGGGCGGCACCCCAAAGTCAGTAAATTAGAAATTTTTGCAGAAGGCGGGACGGCGAGACCCTTCGAAGCCTATAAGGGCGATTGGAGAGTCCCAATCGTCCAGTATTTGAGAGACCCTAGCCAAAGGCTTGATCGGAAGGTTCGGTGACAAGCGTTCAAATTCATGTTGATAGACGACACATTGTATCACCGAACCATCCACGGCGTACTATTGAAGTGTTTACACCATGAGCAGTCTTAGGTAGCTACAGGAGAAGTCCATGAAGGGCTTTGCGGCACTCATCAGTCGGCCCAAAAATGAGTTGGATGCTCAAAAGAGTGGGGTTTTATTGGCCAACTATGACTGAAGACTGTTTCAAGTACTATAGAGGGTGTGAAGCATGCCAAAAGTGTGGCAATATTCAGTTGGCTCCTGCCTCATTACTCAATCCTATTATCAAGCCATGGCCGTTTCGAGGTTGGGGTTTAGACTTCATCGGTCAGATTCACCCTCCTTCCTCAAAAGGGCATCGGTTCGTATTGATGGCAATGGATTACTTCACTAAATGGACCGAGGCCGTACCTCTCAAGAATATGACTCACAATGAGGTACGTGATTTTATTTTAAAGCATATCATACATAGATTCGGCATTCCTCAAACTCTTACTACGAATCAAGGTTGTTCATTTGTTTCTAGAGAAGTAAGGGACTTCACCGAATACTATGGTATTAAGTTGATAAACTCTTCAGCTTACTATGCTCAGGTCAATGGTCAGGCCGAGTCTAGTAATAAAACGGTGATTAAACTTATTAAGAATAAAATTGAAGAGTTTCCGAAAAGGTGGCATGAACTGCTTTCCGAGGCGCTATGGGCTTGTAGGATTGTGAAGCACGGTGCTACCAAAGTTAGTCCATATGAATTGGTATATGGACAAGAAGTCGTTCTGCCCATAGAGGTAGATCTTGGCTCTTTAAGAGTGTTAAAACAAGATGGCTTATCGGTCGATGAGTATGAAACTCTTCTATAGGATAATCTAGAGGAAGTGGCCGATAAGAGACTAAGGGCTTTAGAAGCCATAGAAATAGACAAGACGAGAGTAGCTAGAGCCAACAATAAAAAGGTTAAACCAAAATCATTTCAGATAGGAGATTTGGTGTGGAAAACGATTTTACCCTTAGGCACGAAGAGTCCTAAGTTTGGTAAATGGTCACCTAGTTGGGAAGGTCCTTTTAAAATAGCCGAAATCGCTCCCGGCAACGCATACGTGTTGCAATCCCTGCAGGGAGAGCGGTTTTGAAGGGCTTTGAATGGTAGGTACTTGAAAAGGTATTTCCCAAGTGTGTGGCAAACATCATAAAAATGTTGAAAAGTCGACATCGATGTTATCGTCTTCAGCTCGTTGTGCTTTTAGTTCACTCAGTTCACTAAAAGGCAGGGGGGCATGTGTTGATAGCAAAAAATGGCATCAATGGCTAGATCGTCAAAATATCAATTTTGGTGATTTGGGCCGAAAATACACATGTCCAGGGTCTGTCCAAAGCCCTACAGGGCCGAAGTCCATTGAGCTATGGGCTCTGAAAGCCTCTAGCCAGCCCATGGGCTTCGGCCGGGAAGCCTTCGGAGGCCCACACCACCGAAGCTTCGGCCCGAGGAGCAGGCCTCGACGTGCTTGGCCGAAGCCCACTTCGGCAGAGATGGAGTCGTATGCGATTCTGGCTCAATTCTTATCTCCATCCGACCGGATTAATAGCAGATTAGATTAGGAATTAAGCCCCTATAAATAGAGAGGCAAGGCCGGCGTAGAGAGCCCCCCCAACTCAAACCAAACCAAAGCCCTAGCTTTGATCGTATTTACTTTACCTTTATTTTCCTGTACCTCTTCGTGGGTTTGCCTGGAAGCCCTCCACCGGCCACTATGGAACAGTGGTAAGCCTTGTTACTTCGCCTATGAAGTATCCGTTAATCTACGTAATAGATTGTTATCGCCTTGTTACTTCGCCTGTGAAGTATCCGCTAATCTGCGTAACAGATTGCTACCTTCGCTACTAGTGCAACACTTAGCAAAATTCGGTCCTCAGGCTGGATTGGTACTTCGAATCATCTTTGTTGCAGGTTCCTATGTTCGGAGCTACTTCATCGGAGGTGTCCGGAGCTGAGAGATCGGTTTCGGAGGTCATCAGGACACCCTTCGACGGGACTGTAGGCTCCAACAACAGGCTTCGCCAGCATACTTCGTCACAACGGGCTTCGCCACGACCATACTCCGCACCGGATGAAGTTGCACTCGCACGTGGCCCTCGCGTCATTATCCCATAGTTTGCTGTATCGGAGATCTCACGCCGAACCCCATTGTTCGGAGGAGGTCGCCGCGTCCCGATCCGTTCGAAGTCCATCTTCGGTCGAATCGGTCCGAACGCCGAAGCACCCTTCGGCGGAGTACTTCGCGCTAGACTACGAAGGTACACTTCGGTGCCCCTTCGCACCAGACTTCGAACCAGATGGGCTCCTACTGGTTCGCTGATTTTATTCTATCTAATCTATCTCTTTCGGCTAATTGGATTGTTTTGTGTAATCTGGTTGCCTGGCGACTCCACCCCCCCTTATCATGACTAAGGGTAGTCGGAACACAACGTGGGTGCCACGTCACGCTTAGGCTTGTTCCTAAGTATCCGTGCACTTTTGGATCATCGAAATGACCCAAGTGCGGGGGCACGTTTCCGTGTCAACAAAGACAAAACCAGTGTAAACCCTAGGGGTAAAGTAGTCTATTCATAGGGCTGAATAGTGCCTATAAATAGCAAGCTAGGCCACAGTAACACTTTGAGCAGCCATTTTTGAGCTCCTGTGCTAGCCGCCACACTTTGTATTCAGATCTGTGAGTTCATTTTTGTGTTCCCTGTTCAAGTAATGAAACTTTGATTTTGTTTTCATTTGTGCTTGAACTTGTATTCTGAGTTGCACTGCATGTTTTGATTCCTCTGTACACCATCTTCTTCCTGAGTGAGTTTGTGTTTTGAATCTCTTCTGGAGAGGTGTGTGAGAGGTCTGTCCGAGTGAAGTGTGTTTCTCAGTGTGTGGTCGCTCTGTGTAAACTGGAGACTAGATCTCTCTGATTACTAGCGAAGCACTATGTCTGGTTAAATCGAAGCCCATTTTCTTTCCTTGTCGAAGTCCTCTTCGCAGTGTGCTCAGCGTGCGTCTTGACCTCCGGAGTACGAAGCTTAGTACCAGTTGCTAGCGCTGACTGTTTGGTCGAAGTTCTCAGAGGGAAGTCTGCTCTTGCGAAGGGTGAAGTGCGAAGTCTGCTCGAAGGCACCCAGTGTGCGGAGCCTGCACTGACTTAGCAGAGTTGAGTTTTTGGTGTTGTGGGTGGAGCGAAGTCTTCTTGACTTCGAACTTTTGCTCCTTGCGAAGCCTGGTTTCGGAGTTGTGAAATACCTCCGAACCAGAACTTCGAAGGGTGTGTTCGAAGCCTGTTCCATAGAAGACAGAATTAAAACAGAAGGCCATTTTTAGTCTGAAATTTTAAAAGCTCCCATTCAACCCACCTCCCCCTCTCGTCGCCGTTTCCGGTCCAACAGACGGTTTTGAGCCGAAACCGACAAAGCACTCCAAATCGCCGACACATGTCACCAATCCACGAACTCGATCGCCAGCAAGTCTCTCCTGCTCTCGATCCCTCGAGCCGCCTTGTCACTTGCACTGGCCTTCCTTTCACTGACTTGGTCAACACGATGTCCCGATCATCCATCTGTCCATGTCTTGCTCAATCTCCATGTGTACGCCTGAGATCTTCCTCAACTTCACATGGCATCCTTGGTCGTCTGGCATCAAGCTCCCCGCTTGACCCCGATCACCCACCGTTGACAGTTGACTCGCATCTCAACCCTACACAACATGAGACAAGCAAAACACGAATCTCCAAGCAAGATGCACACTGATCCCATTAGTGAACTCAAAAAGCAAACACATGTCTAGACCATGAAACAGGTAAACTTATCAATCACTCATCACAAAGATAAAACCATAGTGCAAACCCCACTTTGTTTCTTAATCTCCCCCTTGATGAGTGCATTGACAACTCCCAAAAGAAACAATGATGAATGTTGAAGTTCAGCGCACAAGTGACCATAAAAACTCAGAAAAGAGCAAAACATGTCACTTGATTTAAAAATTCTCCCCCTTGACAAATGATCCTCCCCTTCAAGAGAAACAAGACATTAGTTCTCCTTCTTTGGAAATGCAGGCATCAAGGTGATAAAAAATGATGCAAAGAGAAGTACGAGGGTGAGTGTATATGCAAGCTTCTAAAACATGATTAGCAGCAATTACAATACAAAACAAGCATTTGCCTTGAATATTGTCTAAAAGTACCGCATGATAAGCTCATATGAATCATATCCAATGAAAAGCAAGAGCAAGCATTTTCAAATTTTAGCAAATAACAACATCACCACTCAAACTAGCTTACTAGACAAGGTAAAGCATGGAATGCAAAAGCTAGAAAATACTACCCAGATAAGCATAGTCAAATAACATGGAGCTTCAACAAACTTGTAATTATTCAATATTTTCAAGCTTTTTATCCTTTTTTATTTTAGTGACAGGCGTTATTTGCATGTCAACCTTATGCTAACTGACTAAGCCAAGCCTAGGTCAAGCAACGACCATCAGAATCTTAAAACATTAGTCATGGCATACACTGTAGTGTCCCAATTCAGACAAAAGTGCTATGGTAAGCAGTCTAGAACAAGGCAGTGCGACAAAGCAAACCCACTGGATCTTTTCAATGTCAGCACAAAGGACATGGATAACAATTTCATGATTTTTTTATCAATTTTCAGCACAAGATTTCCATGTAAAGCATTTAAATGTTCAAGTTGCATGTTTGAATCCAAGTGTTAAAGACTTAGCTACCAGGCATGTAAAAGATAGAAAAAGTATTCAGCCTACTCATGCTAGTTACCAGACTAAGTAGTGATCATGATTTAATTTTCAGAATTAAAAGCCATGCTCATGACAGATATCAGACATATTCAACAGAGCAAAATCATCATGATTAAATACAATAATTCAAAGGCATATCCATGCAAGTACAGGTAAAAGCAGTTAATCATATAACAGAAGCTTATGCAATGACACACAACTCCCCCTCACAAGATGCCATAGGGATGACAAACACCAAGCTCTCCTCTCAAAAATGCAAATCAAGAAGCATCAAGAGGCTTGGTAAAAATGTCTGCAAGCTGGTTCTGAGTATCAACATATCTCAATTCAATATCACCCTTCTCATTGTGGTCTCTCAAAAAGTGATAACGCCCATCAATGTGTTTGGTTCTAGAATGTTGAACTGATTTGTTTGCTAAGCTAGTGGCACTAGTGTTATCACAGAAATGTGGAACACCCTTAAAATCCAACCCAAAATCCCGCAAAGTAGATACTGTTGGGGGAAAATATCTCATCTTCGGGGTTATTGCCGAAGCAGCATAAAGGCAGTCAACCATTTCGAAGATTGTCCGAAGACCATCTTCGAAGATGCCCAGAACTTCGTTCGAAGCCCGAAGACAGGCACTAGTTCGAAGTATGTCTTCGAACTAAAGCCCTTCAGGATCTTTTCTGCCAGCTAAGATGGAAGACTTATCTTCTATCCTATTAGATTAGTCTTTTACCATTTTAGCCCTATTAAGGAAACCGAATAGTTTCCTTAATGTCGGTTGTAATAGAGGGGTAAATAGGTCTTTTAATTAATGTTTAGGCCTATAAATACCCCCCATTTCACCCTGTAATAGGGACCGATTACAAGTGATTCAATACACACTTTCGAACTATTCTAAGCTATTATCCTTTCGGAGGCTTAGAACAGTTTGCTTCGCAAACACTTCGTTTGTTAGTTTCTTTTCTACAGAAACCTGTTAGCGTAATCTTTTACGCCAACAGTTGGCGCCGTCCGTGGGGAACCTAGTCCAAAAAACTTCGTTCTCTACCAACTTCTTACATCATGCCTCCTAAGCGGAGCGCACCTCGCAATCCCACACGGAGGTCCTCTCGGATCTCCGGAGAGATACCCTTCGACACAGTTGAAGTCGGAGGGTCTTCGACTATCCCTCCACCTCAAACTCTGCAAGGGGCTTCTATCCCTCGAGGATACGAAACCTCTCCGCCAACCCCTTCCATACTCCGACCGCCCGGAGCCACTCCGCCACCCTCCATTCCGATTCGAACTGATCATACCAGTTCTCAAGACCCGGAAGGTCCTTCCGGAGGAGATGAAGATAGCCTTGGAGACATGGCCACTCAAATGGCCAATCTTCAAGCTGAGGTAGCAAGGTAGCGACAAGAGGCTGCGAACAGGCTTCGCTCTCAAGCCACCCCAGCTATCCCCGAAGTGCCCGAAGACGACGATCTTGATTATCCCGAAGCCCCGGAGAACGCCTCTTACGACAATGAATCTTCGTTGCATCCTGAGCTTCAGAAGGTTCGCTTCAATCCGAAGTTCAAAACTTCGAAGCTCTGCAAGTATGCTGGAGACGAAGATCCCAGTGAGTTTGCGTGTTCTTATGCCCTAGCGATTGAGGCTAGCGGCGGAGACAGAGAGACTATGGCGAAGTGCTTCCCATTAGCTCTTCAAGGAGTGGCGTTGAGATGGTTCTGGTCTTTAAAGCCAGGATCAATCATTTCCTGGTCACAGTTGAAGAGGAAGTTTATAAGTAACTTTCAGGGCACCTTCGTGCCCCCCATGTCAACAGGAAGCCTTTTCCAAGTGAAGCAGCTCCCTGGAGAAACATTGAGGCAGTACTTCAAGCGCTTCGCTCACACGAAGTCGCAAATTCGGGGGCTGTCCACATCCTCGGTGGTTGATGCGGCTCGGGAAGGCGTCAGTCATAAAGGCCTTCTGGATAAACTGCATCGGAAGAGCATCACCACAGTATCACAGCTGATGTCGTACTTCGAGGAGTACTCGAAGTCAGAAGAAGGTTGGCTTCGGAGGACTACTGCTACTTCGACAGTATTGACGGAAGTTAAAGCAGAGTTGAAGACTTCGGCACAGCCGCAAGAACCAGTCTTCGAAGTGCAACATGATAGAAGAAGAGGGCAAAAGCACCCTCGCTCTGAAGTCTTAAACATTGCACCCCCACAGAAGTTTGCACCAAGAGCTCCACAGTCTGTGGGGAACAAGTCCAGCGGCTGGAGGCCGCCAGGGAAAACGGCTGGCAAGGGCCAGACCCTTTTTTGCTGTATTCATGGAGAGAATCGAAGCCATGCAACTGACACCTGCAAGGCTATTCTTACCCTTCGGGGAGAATACTTGGAAAGAACTTCGGGTCGAGGTAGTACCGACCGAAGTCCAGCAGCAGCAGTGCGCCCGGAGCTGGTCCAGGCTGTGGCGTGGATAGAAAATTTTGATGCTGCAAGGCATCCTCCGGTGGCCAATGTTATGCCACCTCCGAAGCAAGAAGAAGGGCAAGATAGAGGAAAGAGAGTAGTTCTCCCTATCTCCGGAGGAGGTACCCTCGGAAGCATGTCCAAGAGACAGCGAAGAGAGTACGTTCGGGAAGTAGGCCATATTGGGACTTCGTCATGTGCAGCTGCAATGCCGGAGTGGTCTCATGTTCCTATATCTTTCTCTGCGGAGGATGCAGCTGGTATTAAGTTCCCGCATGCAGATCCATTGGTTATCACTGCTGATATTGCAGGGACTGAAGTCCGAAGGGTGCTAATTGACGGAGGTAGTTCAGCAGATATCATCTTTGTGCAAGCCTTCGATCAGTTATGCATTTCCCGAAAGCATCTTCTCCCAGCGGCTCGTCCTCTGCAAGGCTTCGTAGGACCTCCGCTTGATGCACTCGGCCAGATAGGCCTGGAAGTAACCTTCGGAGAAGGTTTACTAGCACGAACTGAAGAAGTTATCTTTGATGTGGTAGATGCCCCGTATGCTTATAATGTCATCTTCGGACGGGGTATGTTGAATCAGTTCGGAGCTGTGGCGCATCACAACTACTTGTGCATGAAGATGCCCACACAAGCAGGAGTCCTGACAATCTTCGGAGATCAAGCCATGGCTCGGAGGGCAGAATATGGTCATGGTCCTCCTCTTGATCCGAGGCAAGTAAACAGTGTCCAAGATAATGGAGAAATTTTTTCAGCCTCCTCCGAAGCTTCGAGGAAGTCATTTCCAAGACCAAGTCTCGAAGGAGAGATTGCAACGAAGGTCATTGTCAAAGATGGTAAAGAATACACTTTTCAATTTGGTAAAGATTTACCTCCCGAAGTTGCAACTTCCTTGGAAAAGGTCGTAGAAGAAAATTTGGATGTCTTCGCCTGGTCTGACGAAGATATCACCGGAGTCGATCGGGATATTATTGAGCACAGTTTGCTTGTAAACCCGAAGGCCCGGCCTGTTCGACAAGGGCTCCGGAAGATGTCCGCAGAGAGAGCTGCTCTAGCTAAGGACGAAGTTGAAAAACTGTTGAAGGCTGGGATTATCAGAGAAGTGGCCCATACAGAATGGTTAGCCAACCCAGTCTTCGTCAGGAAGAAGTCCTCCGGAAAGTGGCGCATGTGCATTGATTTCACATCTTTGAATAAAGCGTGCCCACGTGACCCCTACCCCATGCCCCGAATTGATCAACTAGTTGACTCCACTGCAGGTTCGGAGTTACTAAGCTTCCTCGACGCGTATTCCGGTTATCATCAAATATGGTTGAAGCGCGAAGATGAAATCAAGACGAGCTTTGTAACTCCTTCGGGAGTCTTCTGCTATGTAAGAATGCCCTTCGGCCTAAGAAATGCCGGGGCTACTTTTTCAAGATTAGTTGCTAAGGCTCTAGGTCATCAACTAGGTCGCAATGTGGAGGCCTATATGGATGATATTGTAATAAAGAGTGCTTTAAAGCACCAACATAGCCTAGACTTAGCAGAAACATTCAATAGCCTTCGGGCATGTGGGATCCGTCTTAACCCCGAAAAATGTATATTCGGAGCTAAGGCTAGAAAGTTGTTAGGGTACTTAGTTTCAAGCAGGGGAATTGAAGCTAGCCCTACTCAAATAACTGCGCTGCAGAAGATGGCTCCTCCGGAGAATTTAAAGCAAGTGCAAAAGCTGACTGGACGTCTGGCCGCACTTAGCAGGTTTTTATCAAGGTCTGCGGAGAGGAGCTTGCCAATCTTTAAAGCTTTGAAAGGGTCCGAAGATTTTGCATGGACACCGGAGTGTCAGAAAAGCTTCGAAGATATTAAAGATTATCTCAGCAATCTTGCTACACTTACGGTGCCTATTGCGGACGAAATCCTACTTCTGTATCTTGCAGCTACAGGCTCAGTTGTCAGCGCAGTCCTTGTCAGAGAAGCGGATATCAATGGGAAGTTGGTCCAAAATCCTGTCTATTTTGTATCCGAAGCATTGTCAGGAGCGAAGACAAGATACTCCGAACTTGAGAAGTTCGTTTATGCTCTGATAATGGCTTCGAGGAAGCTAAGACATTATTTTTTGGCTCATAATGTAATTGTACCAACTTCGTATCCTTTAGGAGATATGCTCCGAAGCAAAGATTCCACTGGAAGGATTGGAAAGTGGGCAGTAGAACTAGCACCCTTCGGCATATCTTTCCTGGCAAGGACAGCTATCAAATCTCAAGTCCTAGCAGACTTCGTAGCAGAGTGGACTCCACCTGCGAAGTTGACTCCGGAGAAATCAGATGACGGAGTTTGGACTATTTACTCCGATGGGGCTTTCCAAGCATCCGGAGCAGGCATTGGGGCAGTATTGATTTCACCGTCAGGACAAAGAGCAATGTACTCCGCAAGACTCAACTTTAAGTCTACCAATAATATAGCGGAGTACGAAGGAATTTTATTGGGACTCCGGAAAGCACGTGCTCTAGGGGCTACAAGGATAATTATAAAAACAGATTCTCAGATAGTAGCAGGGCACGTAGACAAAAGTTTTCAAGTCCGACATCCACAGCTTGCAAAGTACTTGGAAGAAATTCGCAAGATCGAAGCACATTTCAAGGGTATTTCCATTCGGAGTATACCAAGAGCTGAAAACGTGCAAGCGGACATTTTAGCGAAGGCTGCTGCCGGAGCTGTGGATGTGCCTGACGAAGCTTTCTATGAGGAGCTCAATGTACCTTCGGTGCCACAAGTTGCCTCTGCAGAGATTCTCTGCATTCCTAGTGCAGATTGGAAAGATTCGATCATAGAACTCTTGCAAGGAGGAACAAATTTGCCCGAAGAGCCCCAATTGTCAAGATTAAAGCTCAGAGCAAGAAACTATCAGTTAATCAACGGTATATTATACAAGGCCGGAGTATGTTCCCCTCTACTCCGATGTATATCTCAAGCCGAAGGCCAAGAAATTCTTCGAGAAATTCACGAAGGCCTTTGTGGAAGTCATTTAGCCCCTAGAGCTCTGGCAGGAAAAACACTTCGCCAGGGGCTTTATTGGCCCACAATAACAGCTGATGCGGAGAGCTTGGTCCGCACTTGTCAAGGATGCCAGTGGATGGGTCGACGGAGTCATCGCCCACCAACAGCTCTTCAAGTCATTGCTCCGGTATGGCCTATGGCCAGATGGGGTATGGATCTAATTGGTCCCTTTCCGTTAGCAAAGGGAAATCTGAAGTTCGCAGTGGTAGCCATTGAATATTTTTCTAAGTGGGTAGAAGCAGAGCCCTTAACAGCTATCACTTCGAATAATGTACAGAAATTCTTCTGGAAGAACATTATTTGCCGGTTCGGAGTGCCTAGATATCTCACAGTTGATAATGGAACACAGTTCGACGCAGAACCCTTCAGGAAGTTTTGCGAAGACCTAGGCATTCAGCTATGTTTTGCTGCAGTGAGACATCCTCAGTCGAATGGAGCCGTTGAGCGAGCCAATGGAAATATTTTATCAGGGCTAAATCGAAGAATAGTAGGATTATCAAAGGGACTGTGGACCGAAGAGCTTCCGAAGATTCTGTGGTCCATTCGGACTACGCAAACAAGGTCCACAGGTTTTACTCCGTTCAGACTACTATTCGGAGATGAAGCAATGACTCCAACGGAGCTCAAAGGAGGATCATTTCGCAGCACCGAACCAGACATTGAAGAAGAAAGACAAGCTTCGTTAGATTTGTCAGAAGAAACAAGACTTCGAGCTGTAGCTAATTTATCAAAGTATCATCAGCAGACGAAGACTTGGTATGACCCGAAGGTTAAGCTCAGCGAGTTAAGGCCGGGTCATCTTGTTCTACGAAGCATTATAGCACCAGGGAAGTTAGGCAATAAATGGGAAGGTCCATATCTAATTGTCCGCTCAGGGCGCCCTGGTTCATTCAAATTAGCTAATTTAGAAGGTGAAGAGTTAGCACATACTTGGCATGCGGAGCACCTAAAGCGATACTTCGCATAAGGGCTCCTTGTAATTCGCTTGTAATCACCTCTAAATTAATAAACATGCACCCTGATGTTTGCCTTCCCCTTGACACTCCTAGTTTCCCGAGCGGACGCGCTGGGACGGAAGTCGATCGAGAGGGAAGTGTCATCAATCTGGGCTGTATTTCCGGACTTCGTACCCATAAAGTCGAAGCCTCCGGTGTGGTGGCTGAAATCCATCCGGAGCCCAAGCTGATACCTTGTAGGCATCCGTAAAAGAGCCAATACCACATTCTACGGAGTCCAAGCTTCGGCTGGTAGACTTCCGTAAAAAGAGCCGAAGGTGGCCAAAATATGCGGAGTCCAAGCTGCAGCTTGCAGACATCCGTAAAAAGAGCCGAAGGTGGCCAAATTCTGCGAAGTCCAAGCTCCGGCTGGTAGACTTCTGCAAAAAAGAGCCGAAGGTGGCCAAATTCTGCGAAGTCCAAGCTCCGGCTGGTAGACTTCTGCAAAAATAGCCGAAGGTGGCTACAATTCTACGGAGTCCAAGCCATTGGCTGGTAGACATCCGTAAAAAGAGCCAAAGGTGGCCAAATTCTGCGAAGTCCAAGCTCTGGCTGGTAGACTTCTGCAAAAATAGCCGAAGGTGGCTAAAGCAAAAACAGCATTTAAGCCATGAGCTTCGAATGTCTGTTCATATAAGTCCAAAGTGACAAAATTCTTAAGACACTAAAGTGTCCTGAAAGATATCTCAATTGATTTCTTTCATAAAACAAAGGTACCAAGTTACCATTCTTCTGACTACAAAGGTCGAAGACATTTCATAAGATTTCAAAAGATATTTAAATGACAGAGGGGCTCCGAACCTCCAAAAAATTGTACTCCGAAGTTTTTTCTTTGCGCATAACCATCTTTGAATACAGTTCGAAGTTGCTTATACCCAAAGAGGGGCTAGTAAATATGGAGACAATTTTAAATCGGCATTCATTATTAAAATAAATGTGTTTACAGATTACACTATGAAAAACTGGTATCTATACCAAGAAGGAATCGGAGACCTCTTCGGTCCCGAGAGCTAGGGGTGGAACGACTAGTTCCAACATCGGAAGTTCTAAGAACTTTACGTTTAACTCTCTTCCTCCCCTTCAAAGCTCTAAAATCCTTCTGCTCTTGTTGAAGCTCGGCCCAAGTTCGAAGCCGCTCGGGGCTTCTTTCCCAGCTTCTAAGATCTTCAGATCTTTTATTTTGGGCTTCACCTTCGTCTTCGGACCAATTAGTGTCTTCAGAAGACGAGGTGTTTGCGTCAATCTCTTTATCTTCCTCTTTAATGTAAGACAATATGTCTTTGATTACTTCGGGCGCAATAACGCCGGAGTCATCCCGAGGAATAAGAAATCGAGGACGCTTATAACTCTTTAGAAGTTCGAAGGTGTTCCACAGTGAGCGAAGCTCGTTGTTAAGCTCTAACACTTCGATATCTTCCATAAGAGGCAAAGCCTAAAAATATGACAAACAAGACTTTCATTGATAAATGTTTACAAGCATGAGCTTTACATAATTAAAAAATCCTAAAATATTCCTAAACCTGCGGGTTCGAAGGAGGTTGACTGCTCGAAGCCTGGCTCCAAAC
The DNA here is from genome assembly GCA_019279435.1 of Zizania palustris. Lineage (NCBI taxonomy): Eukaryota > Viridiplantae > Streptophyta > Magnoliopsida > Poales > Poaceae > Zizania > Zizania palustris. Next base: position 90,391,035 of record JAAALK010000079.1, on the reverse strand, counting down.
TTGCTTCTGGCGTTGGCCTTCATCAATCCAAGCCTTGATCGCAGAACGACCTTCGGCTCTCCATGAAGTTTGGAAGGCTCGCCAAGCAGCAGCTACGCCTTCGGAAGGAGTCAAAAGTCTCGCGTCGTCGAAGATGATGGAGCCCTCTGCGCTCGGAGTGATTGTTCGGCCCAAATCCTCGTAGTAACGAAGTAATCCAAGGGCAGACACTTGTCCGGAGAGTTCTCCATAACGCATGCCTGCCATCTTTATTTGCTTCGCTGCTCCTTGGATCCTTTTTAACCGGCGCAGCAGAGTCACATTGTCATCCGAAGGTAGTGATCCAGTAGTACCGAAGTACTCCAAGACACCTAACATCTGCTCGATGACCTCTGAAGCCACCTTCTCAGACTTGAGCTTCTCCGCATTAAGTGCATCCTTGGCCGAAGTCGTTTCCGCTAAGACTCCGGAGATTCTAGCATTCTCCGTAGTCAAAGTATTCTTTTGAGTCCGGAGTTGGCCAGCCTCTTCTCGAAGTTTTACAAGTTCGGACCCCTTAGCAGCATCCTCCGTCCGCAGTCTTTCAATCTCCGCTCGAAGCACAATTCTTTCTGCTTCGAGCTCTTTCTTCGCAGCCTCCAAGCTTTGCCTAGCCTTTCTCTCTGCTAGTATTACATTGTCCATCTGAGCTACTCGACCTTCGGAGAAGTTAAAATTTCTTTGAAGAGTTTCGTTCTCTTCCCGAAGTTGAGCAATTTCGTTTTCGTTCGATAAAGCCGCAGCGCGGGCTAAGACTGCTTGCTAAGAAAAAAGAAAAAATGAAATAAGAAATTATTCATATATAATTTGCTATTTGGTTCGAAGATGCTTTATACCTGATAAGCTGCTCTTTCCACAGCAAGGTTAAGCTCCGAACCCTTCGCTCTGCTTAAAAGGGCTACCAGTTCTGTTTCCCCGACTTTGCGACTGGCTTGACCCAAAGGTTTAACCAAAGCCCCAAGTCCGGTTTTCTCCTCCAAAAAAGGAGTTATGAGAGGAAGCATTACCGAAGCCTTCTGATCAGCACTGCTTAGCGAAGGTCCGGAGAGTTCTTCCGAGGCCCTTGGAACTTCTGAAGATGGCCCCTCCTCAGTCGATTCACTTTCATCTGTTGACTCAGATGAAGTCGATCCTTGAGCAGGGAGAGGCTCTATGTGTCTTTTTCCTCTTCCAGGCCCCGGTAGAATAACCTCCGGTTGTGGCTCCGAAGTTGTCGAAGGTCTCTGAATTGTATCTTCGTGAGATACTTCGACAACAGGAGGCTCTGCAAAAACAGAAATATTATACATTGTATAATTTTGCAAAAATTGATAAAAATTATGCAAAATTTACCTTCGACATTCTCTGGAATATCGAGTACCGGACTGATCGGAGGATCAAAAGTGTACTCCTCATCCGAATCAGCCGTTAAATCTTGGACTGCAGGAGCATCGTCCTGGGGAGTCCTCGTTACTTCTTCAGGAATCGAAGCCATAGTGACTTCGACCCCACCTTCGTTCACAGGAACTCCGTCCTGAGTTGTATCTTCTTGAACTACCGAAGTCATTGGTTGATCAGCATTATCTCCAGACTCCGGTACGTTCGCAGGTACTTCGGCCTCATCTACACCCATAGGGGCTTCGATTTGTTCTTCCTGGGTATCCGGAGCTCTTACTTCTTCGATGTTGGCTTGGGGCTCCGGTATACCTGCAGTATCTTCAATGTGAATACTTTGTTGAGCTGCATCTTCCTCAATCAATTTCATTAAAAATATACCTTCGTCTTCTTTAGAACTAGAAATTGAAGCTCTTGAGCTCGAAGGTACAGGATCTAAAGGTGCGAGGTTCTTCGGCTTCCGAGCCACCTTCTTCACCGGAGTCCTTGCGGAGCTGGAAGCTCCGGCTTTAGCTACTCTTTTCTTGGGTCCTTTCTCTTGAGGCACCCAGTCCATCAGAGGGGGCAGAGTTAACTCCAACATTCCCCATACTTTGTTAAATCGTTCCCAACTTCCGACCAATTTGATTCGCCATTCTTTTTCCGACGGAGTTGGGGCGCCCAGAATCTTCTCCGAAGCCCTTACAATTTGCTCTGAAGTAATAGGGGCTGAAGAAGCTAAAAAATAATTCGAGTTAGTCTTTCTTCGAAGTAAGTATGTACTATGCATGTTGGTTTCGAAGTTACCTGCAGGGCTCGAAGTATAGTTAATCTTGCGAAGACCGCCTTCCGAGTCATCCTCGAAGACGATAGGCCAATTGGCCATCAACGGAGGAATTTGCAGTCCGAGGAACTCTTCGGCTAAGTCCCGCATGCTCAACCTTCGGCTGATTTTCTGAAGCAAGTTGAGGCGAGCTTCGAGCTGGCCCTCGTCAGGTTGCACTAAGGCTTCCTTCCGGAACTGGATTTCTTTGAGGGGACCGGCCAGAGGACTGCTCACTCCAACTTCGGCATAAAACCACCTCAGGACCCAATCGGTATACCATCTAGCATTGATGGCCTTAGCAGGGAATTGCAGGGCATATTCATCACGAAGCCTAAAATTAATGCTTCCGAAGGAAACCACCACTTTCTCGCCTCCAGAGCCTACGAAGGTCTTCGGCTGACAAGTTGCTCTATGAAGCGCAGTGAAGATTTCAGCCCTCCCCTCACAACCTTCGGCTCTCAGTGCCCACTCGAAGATAGCTAATCTAGCTACGGCATTCGGAGATAGTTGGGGGAGGGTTACATGAAACAGGTCAAGTACTTTGGCTAGGAAATCCACAGCAGGGAGGCCCAAGCCCGCTTCGAAAAAAGCTTCGAACACTACAACCTCTCCGGGTCTTGGTGATGGAATCGATTCTTTGCCCGGCTTCCGAATCATAACCCCATCACTAATCTTTCCCCCTGCTGTGATTGCCAAAGATTCTTTCTTGCAGGTAGACGGCCCCAATTCAAAAGATTGATCCAAGTATTTAGTTGATGGTGGGCACAGACCTTGGTCATCGGGGATTTGGGGATTTCTCCCCCCTGCCGCCATGGGTGTTGCCGTCTGCATCGAAGGTGTCGCCGCCAATGTTGCTGCTGCTGCTGCTGCGGCTGCCTGTTGCCGAGCCAAGGCCGAAGGAGGCGCAGATCCCTTGGTCTTCACCATCGCGATTGCTGAATTGATCTGAGGAAACGGAGGCTAGGGCTCAAGAACTCAAAGCTAGGGCTCGAGAACTCAAAGGGCTCAAAAGTTTTTAACTGAGAGAAAGCGGTGAAAAGGTAATCGGGTAAGTTTTGGGCTCCTTATTTATAGCCTAATCGTTCCGTTGGTTACCGTTTGGGCTCTGCCTTTTCGCATTCCCGCCCGTTATTTTCCTTCGGAAATAACGCATCATATAACTTCCGTTAGAAATAGGAGCTAACGGCTATTTTTTCTAAGTCTAAAAAGACTTTCGAACTTCTTGAGTCAGTTCTAAGATAGTTCGAAAAGTAATTACCTTACGACTGATTCGAAGTTCATATCTTCATGCATTTCGAAGATAAAATAAAAACCAATAACCCCTATGATTGGTTATCTTTTCTTTCCGTATACTGCTCTCCTAACGTTACAGGTCAAACGGAGAAGCGTATTCGAGGGGCTACTGTTGGGGGAAAATATCTCATCTTCGTGGTTATTGCCGAAGCAGCATAAAGGCAGTCAACCATTTCGAAGATTGTCCGAAGACCATCTTCGAAGATGCCCAGAACTTCGTTCGAAGCCCGAAGACAGGCACTAGTTCGAAGTATGTCTTCGAACTAAAGCCCTTCAGGATCTTTTCTGCCAGCTAAGATGGAAGACTTATCTTCTATCCTATTAGATTAGTCTTTTACCATTTTAGCCCTATTAAGGAAACCGAATAGTTTCCTTAATGTCGGTTGTAATAGAGGGGTAAATAGGTCTTTTCCTTAATGTTTAGGCCTATAAATACCCCCCATTTCACCCTGTAATAGGGACCGATTACAAGTGATTCAATACACACTTTCGAACTATTCTAAGCTATTATCCTTTCGGAGGCTTAGAACAGTTTGCTTCGCAAACACTTCGTTTGTTAGTTTCTTTTCTACAGAAACCTGTTAGCGTAATCTTTTACGCCAACAGATACCATCCACAAAATCTGTGAGCAACAGCTAGCAACATCTACATAATCAGCCTCGGTTGTAGACTGTGCAACGCTAAACTGTTTGCAAGAAGACCAAAAAACAAGAGAGGAACCCAGAAAATGACAAGCACCAGAGGTACTTTTCCTATCAATTCTACATCCAGCAAAATCAGCATCGGACAAACCTCAAAGGCACAAAGATGATGATGCAGAATACCAAATGCCAAATTCAAGAGTGTGTTTTAGTTACCTCAGTATGTGTTTTACCGCTTGATAATGTGATGCTCTTGGAGAAGTCTAAAAACGAGCGCACATACATACTGCGAAGTCTATGTCCGACCTCGTAGCCATCAAGTAGAGGAGGGAGTCGATCATGCTCCGGAACTCCTTCTGATCCACCTCTTCTCCATCTTCATCCAGGTCAAATGCTACTGAGGTAGCCATCAGAGTGGCAAGCGGTTTTGCATTGCTCATGTCAAAGTGCTTCAATAGATGCTTGGTGTACTTTGTCCGATGCACGAAAGTATCTTTTTTGCTTTGCTTGATTTGCAAACCAAGGAAGAAGGTCAACTCTCCTATCATTGACATCTCGAATTCCCTGCTCATAGAATCAGCAAACTCTGCCACAAGTGTATGAGAGGAGCCACCAAAAATAATGTCATCAACATAAATCTGAACAAGGAGGAAATCTTTGCCATGCTTTAGAGTAAATAAGGTTTTGTCAAGAGAGCCCATTTTGTACCCATGCTCAAGTAGAAATTTCCTAAGTCAGTCATACCAGGCCCTAGGAGCTTGCTTGAGCACATACAGAGCTTTGTAAAGTTTAAAGACTCTATGGGGGTACTTGGGATGTTCAAATCATGTGGGTTGTCTAACATAAACATCCTCTCCTATGAAACCATTAAGAAAAGCACTTTTAGCATCCATTTGATAAAGCTTGAAACCACGAGAAGATGCAAAAGCAAGCAAAATCGTAATGGCCTCAAGTCGAGCTATTGGAGCAAAGGTCTCTCCAAAATCAACCCCCTCGACTTGAGAGTAACCCTGAGCAACAAGCCTAGCCTTGTTTCTCACAATAGACCCATCCTCCCCTGTTTGTTTTTGAAAATCCATTTTGTGCCAATGATATGAATGTTAGGGGGTGGATCTACAAGAACCCAGAATTGGTTTCTATCAAAGTTTTCTAACTCCTCATGCATGGCATTGATCCAACTCGAATCAGATAAAGCATGACTAACATCTAAGGGCTCAAAGGAGGCAACAAATGTAGAATCAATAAAGTGAGCATGAGATCGAGTTACCCTTTCATCTAGCTCACTGATGATCTGCTTTGGAGGATGCACCTTCTGAATGTGCCGCGGAGCTTCTCGATGAGATGCAGCCTCCCCCTCAACACTTTCCGGAGTGTGGTCGAAGATGACCGAAGTCGACACAGATGCTTCGGGACCTCTTGTTGAAGTAGTTGATGTCGGGTCTGCTTAAGGGGTTGCTGTCGATGGAAGTAGGGGATAATCCTTAAGGCCTTCATACTCTTCAGGGTCTTATTCTTCAAATATGGTCTCATTCATATCCTTTTAACTAGCAAGCTCAAAAGAACAACTAACACACGGGGTTGATTCATCAAAAGTCACATCACATGACTCAATGACAGTGTTAGTCTCAAGATTAAACACACAATATGAATGACCATGAGTGGAATAACCCAAAAAGATCCCATCTGAAGATCGCGACTCAAATTTGTCAAAATTTCCATATTTTAGGATAAAGCATCGACAACCAAATACTCGAAGATGAGTAACATTGGGCTTTCTCCCAAAATGCAATTCATATTAAGTCAAATTCAAAAGTGTGCGTAGAACAATTTGGTTGGAGATGTAACAAGCAGTGTTTATGGCCTCAGCCCAAAACCTTCTAGGAGTCCTATGCTCATCGAGCATCGTCCTAGCCATCTCCACCAGAGTGCGGTTCTTTCTCTCAACAACTCCATTCTGTTGAGGAACCCATGGAGCAGAAAATTGGTGTTCAATGTCGTGCTCAAGGCAAAAGTCAACAAAGAAACCATTCTTGAACTCGGTGCCATTATCACTTATGATTGCTTTCAATGCACTTGGGAGTTCAGTGAATAGTCTCAAAGCTAAGCTCCAAAAGTGTGAAAACACTTCATCCTTGCTTGCAAGAAAGTAGACCCAAGAATAACGGGAATAGTCATCCACCACGACAAGGACATACCATTTTCCACCCAAGGAACTAACCCGAGAAGGACCTACAGTGTCCATATGGAGAAGTTCTCCAGGTTGTTCTGTCATCACCACATTGATTGGTGAATGAGAGGCGACAACCATCTTTCCATGCTGACAAGGAGCATAAACAAGATTCTTGTAAAACTTGAGCTTGGGCAATCCTCGAATCAGACCTAGTGCACTCAATCGAGCAAGCAAGTCAAAGCTCATATGCCCTAGTCTCCAATGTGAGGAGCCATGTTGAAGATCATTGGCCTTATGGCTCCAGAAGTGATGAGTGATTTCAATGAAAGTGAGAGAGGAGAAGAAGAGGAGAAGATACATGCCGTGTCTTGGGCCGCGTGTGACTTAGGTACACGGGTGGCGAGCGACTGTCGAGCAGAGGGGCCACGGAGTCGGGCCAGTGCAATCCAGGTACATGGGCCAGGAACGGCAGGGGATTCGCTAGTCTGTTGACCGGGTTTGACCTAGGTAAATGGGTGGCGAGTGATTGCCGGGCTGAGGGAGCTACAGAATCGAGCTGGCCCAATCCGGTACCTGGTGCGAAGACAGCGGATGCTTTATCGTTTTCGGCATAAAACCGACACATCTATCTAGACCGCCCATCGAAGATCCGACGGTCCTAATGCGAAGCCGTAGCTGCTATGAAAGCTCTGCATTAGGACAATCTACCTTTAATTAGGATTTTACTATTTTGCCCGTTCGGCCCATAGTTTTATTTTTGCGTATGTATAAATTACCCTTGGGGTAAATCTGTCTTTTCCCATTTAATGGGCTACCTATAAAATGGGCTTGTATCCCCCTAGGGTTTTTAACTCATTTGAATAGAAAAATCAGAGTTCAAGTTCTTTACTTTCCCCATTGTTCATGTTCATCACGTTTTCTAGCCGCCATCAATTCTACGTAGGCGCGCAGCCACCGACTTCTTCTCTAGCCCCCGGCCAGTTTCTATGTGTGTCGCCGGATGTGGCTTTCTTCACCGCCAGCAATGAGGTATTCAAAGCACTAAGGCCGCGTGCATCGCACTGGTGTCCACAACACGTAAAGCTAGCAAGGGACGTTGGAATCTCCGGCGTGAGGGGCGGCGCCGCTAAAACATTGACGTGTGGGGAGCCAGCTTTAGTTTTTTATCTCCAGTTCATTTATCCTCAGAAAAACTGGTGTTCCTGGCTGGTTTTCTTGGCCACCTTTCCCTGGCGCACGGATGCGTGCATGGCCGGTTGCCGCAGAGTGTGTGGCGTCTGATCACTGGACACACGAAGGTAATGGGTGAGTGGGCGTAGCCATTGTAGCTGAGTCAGTGCACAAGTGTAGAAGGCATCACAAGGATATGGTTGGCACAAGAAGTGCACAGTAGCAATGTATCAGAACTACACGCTAGGTGTTTGGTTGAATGCGCATGTGAACAGGAGACATCAATAGCACAGTAATTTTTCATTCCTCGTTTCACGTGCACTTGCATTAATTTTCTAGATAAATTCAATTACTACATGAATTTTATTTCAGATTACATTTTGAATGGTTATTAATGTATCTCTGCATAGTTAGTGCATTTTGATTCAGCTGTCTGAAATGCATGTGAGCTAATTGATTTGTTAATCTGCATGTAATCACTGTGGTGGTGTCTTTTCGATTAGGACACCGGTTGTTTTTAGGCTAGATTATTTTTGGTGCATTAGATTTGTTTTGTTTATTTTGAGTGTCTTTTGAGGAGCGTTGGGTGTTGGGAGAAGGCCATAGTTTCGAAATAATTTTTGAGGTGCCCATTCACCCCCCCCTTCTGGTCGCTAGTCTCGGTCCTACAAGTGGTATCAGAGCAAGGTTAGGGTTTTTCCATACCTTAACCGATTCTAACTCAAAGTAGCAATCATGACTTCTTCTGGAAAGGTCCCGTCTCTTGAGGTCTTTGGCTATAACTGTTGGAATACTTGCATGCGGGCCTATCTATTGAGCTAGAGCTCAGGGATATGGGATATGTGTTGTTGGGGGAAAATATTTCATCCTCCGAATCATGAAAAAACCTCTGCATCAATGCTGTCAGAAGACAAAATGAAGTCAGAAGCTTTGATCTCCGAAGGTCCTAAAGCATCAAGGCTTCGCCGCATTTGGAGCCTTCTATGATAAAAGCCTCCGCGCAGGCTTCGGCGTGACAAAGAATCCCAGAGCCTCTTTACCCGAAGGGGTACTGCCAGCAAGGACAGAAGAATTACTTTCTCACTATTAAATTAGTCTTTTACCCTTTTAACCCTACGAAGAATATTACACAATATCTTTTAAGTCGGTTGTAATTAGAGGGTAAAGGAGTCTTTTCCTAATGTATCTTGTCTATAAATACCCCTCTTCGCTCTTTAAGGGGTATCGAATACGGAGATATTCAATACACACTTCGAACTATCTCAAGCTATTATCCAATTCAGAGGCTTGGAATAGTCCTCGTAAGCAAACACTTCATTTGTTAGTCTTTCGAATTCACTAAACCTGTTAGCATAATTTTTTGCGCCAACAGTTGGTGCCGTCCGTGGGGAACTTAGTACAAAAACTTCATTCTCTACCAATCCTTTCTTATAGCCATGCATCCTAAATAGAGCCTAGGACCCTCTGTGGTCCCCCCACCTCAAACTCCCAAAGTAAACACTCACCCTCGAGCATATGGAGCCCCTCCTGTGGCTCTGTCTGTGCTCTGAACTGACTTCATCAGTTCTCAAGACCCGGAGGTCCCCTCCGGGGGAAATGAAAGCCATCCAAATGACGTGGTGACCCAGATGGCTTGGCTTCAAGCCGAGGTAGAAAGGTGGAGGCAGGAAGCTGCCGATAGGCTTTGCCCTCAAGCTAGCCCTGTCATCCCGGAGGTGCCTCAATACGATGAGCCTGTTTACTATCCTAAAGCTTCTGAGATCCAGAGAACCACCGAGAATGTTTCCTTCGACGATGAATCTTCGTTGCACCTAGACTTGCAAAAGGTGCGCTTCGACTCTAAGTTTAGGACTTCGAAGTAGTGCAAGTACTCCGGAGAAGAAGAACCCAGATAATTCTCTCGCTCTTATGCTCTTGCAATTGAAGCCAGTGGATGGGATCAAGACACGATGGCCAAGTGTTCCCCCTTGCGCTCAAAGGGGTGGCTCTCTGTTTGTTCTGGTCCTTAAAACCAATATCAATTAAGTCTTGGGAGCAGTTGAGGAAAAAAATCGTGAGCAATTTTCAAGGGATCTTCGTGCCCCCAATGTCTACAAGGAGAATTTTTTAGGTGAAGCAGCAGCCCGGAGAAACTTTACAACAATTCTTCAAGCGCTTCTCTCATACAAAGTCTCAAATAAAGGGGATGTATGCATCATCCGTTGTTGATGCAGCACGTGAAGATTTCACAAACGAAGGCCTCCTCGACAAGCTTCACCAGAAGCATATTTCCTTAGTAGCATAGTTAATGGCCTACTTCAAGCAATATGGCAGTCAGAAGAAGTATGGCTTCGAAGGACTGCTTCATCTTCATCAACCATCCTCCAAGAAGTCAAACATGAACTGAAGACTTCAAGTCCACCACAAGTGTTCTCCTTCGATAATAATCAGCATGATGGACGAAGAGGACGGAAGCATCCTCACTCCGAGGTTCTAAATATTGCCCCTTCTACTTAGAAATTGCCTCCTAAGTATCCACAGGCTCAGGGCAACAAGGTCAGTGGCTCAAGGCCATCAGCGAAGCCGGCTGGTCAAGGTCAGGCCTTCTTCTGCTGTGTGCATGGTGAAAACTAAAGCCATACCACTAACGCTACAAGTCCATATTAGCTCTACGGAGCAAATATCTTGAGAGGAGCTCTAGTTGAGGCACTACTGACCAAGCTCCTCCCGCGACACGTCCGGAGCTAGTGCAGGCCATTGGACATGTGGACAGTTTTGAAGCCCCAAGACAACCTTCAGTGGCCAGTGTTATGCCACCTCCGAACCAAGAAGACAACAAAGACCGCGGGAAATGGGTAGTCCTGCCCATCTCCGGAGGAGGGACCCTGGGCGGCATGTCGAAGCGTTAGGGGAGGGAATATGTACGTGAAGTAGGGCATATTGGGACCTCCTCGTCAGCAGCTGAAATGCCAGAGTGGTCTCATGTTCCCATATTCTTCTCTGTAGTTGATGCAGCTGGAATTAAATTCCTCCATGCGGACCCTCTTGTTATTACAGCTGACATTGCAGGAACAGAGGTTCGGCGAGTGTTGGCTAATGGTGGAAGCTCCGCAGACATCATCTTCATTCAGTCCTTCGATCAATTATGCATCTCGCGGAAGCATTTACTTCTAGCAGCTCGTCCACTTCAAGGCTTCACAGGCCCTCCTCTCGATGCCCTCGGCCAAATAGGCCTCGAGGTCGCCTTCAGAGCTGGGCACTTGGCCTGATCAGAGGAAGTTATCTTTGATGTCATTGATGCCCCTTATGCTTATAATGTTATCTTCGAAAGGGGAATGTTGAACCAGTTCAGAGCTATATCACATCACAATTATTTATGCCTGAAAATGCCCACGCAAGGAGGAGTACTTGTGGTCCTCGGCGACCAAGCTATAGCACAGAGGGTGGAGTATGGTCATGGCCCACCTCTTGATTCTTGGAAGGTAAATAATGTGCAGGACCATTTGGAGGATGCTTCTGCGTCAAGAGACCATTCGAGGATCTGCTCCCTCAAGCCAAGCCCCAAAGGCGAAGTTGTAACAACGATCATCGTCAAGGACAACAAAGACTATCCCATCCAGTTTGGCAAGAAATTGCCTTCGGAATTGCCACTTCGCAGTAAGAAGTAGTTAAAGACAATCTAGATGTTTTTTCCTGGTCAGACGAAGATATTCCCAGAGTCGATCGAAGCAATATCGAGCATAGCCTCCTCATCAACCCAAGGGTTCGACCTATTCGCTAGGGGCTCCGCAAGTTGTCAATAGAAAGAGCAGATCTCACCAAAGCAGAGGTTGAAAAGTTATTAAAGGCCAGGATCATTAGGGAGGTGGCCCACATGGAGTGGTTAGCTAACCCCGTCTTTGTCAAGAAAAAGGCCTACGACAAGTGGCACGTGTGCATTGACTTCACATCTCTGAATAAAGCATGCCCACATGACCCCTACACCATGCCCCGCATTGATCAACTCATCGACTCTACATCCAGCTTCGAGCTTTTAAGCTTCCTCGATGTGTACTCCAGATATCATCAAATATGGTTAAAACGCGAAGATGAAGCCAAGACAAGCTTCATAACTCCTTTGGGACTCTTTTGTTATGTCAGAATGCTCTTCGGCTTATGGAATGTCAGGGAAACTTTTTCAAGATTAATTGATAAGGCTCTAGGTCACTAGATAGGCCGCAATGTTGAGGCTTATATGGATGACATTGTAATAAAGAGTGCTTTGAAACACCAACATAGTCTAGACTTAGCAGAAACTTTTGAGAGCCTCCAAGAATGTGGAGTTCGCCTCAACCCTGAGAAGTGTATCTTCGGGGCTAAAGCAGGAAAATTGTTAGGGTGTTTTGTTTTGAGCAGAGAGATCGAAGCTAGCCCAACACAAATAAGTGTGTTGCAAAGGATGGCTCCGCCGGAAAATTTGAAGAAAGTCTAGAAGCTCGTCGGACGCCTCGTAGCCCTTGGTAGATTTTTGGCAAGGTCCGTAGAGCGGAGCCTCCCACTTTTCAAAGCTTTGAAGGGGTTCGAAGATTTTGCCTTGACACCGGAGTGCCAGAAGAGCTTTGATGAAATTAAGGACTATCTCGGCAATCTCACAACGATTATTGTGCCCCTCGTAGATGAAACTCTCCTTCTCTATATTGCAGCCACAGGCTCTACTATTAGTGCAGTACTTGTTCGAGAAGTGGAGTTCAATGGAAAGCTGGTGCAGAATCTGATATACTTTGTATCGGAAGCTTTATCCGGAGCCAAAACTCGGTACTCTAAGCTCGAGAAATTTACTTATGCCCTGGTAATGGCTTCGAGGAAGTTGCGACATTATTTTCTGGCGCATAATGTAATTGTTCCAACTTCTTACCCTCTTGGAGATATGCTCTGAAGCAAAGATTCCACGGGGAGAATTGGGAAATGGGCTGTCGAGCTAGCCCCTTTTGGTATTTCTTTCGTAGCAAGAACAACCATCAAATCACAGGTGGTGGCTGATTTCGTAGCGGAGTGGACTCCATCTATAGTATGGGCTCCGGAGGAATCAAATGAAGGTGTATGGACCATATACTCTGACGGAGCTTTTCAAGCGTCCGGAGCATGCGTCGGAGTAGTCATAATCTCACCTTTAGGGCAAAAATCAATGTACTCCACAAGGCTCAACTTTAAGTCCACCAATAATATTGCGGAGTACGAAGGGATCCTACTTGGGCTTCGCAAAGCACGCACACATGGCGCTGCAAGAGTTGTCATAAAAACAGACTCTCAGATTGTTGCAGGGAATGTTGATAAAAGATTTCAAGTTCAACATCTGCACCTTGCCAAATATTTGGAAGAAATCTGCAAGACCGAAGCAGCATTTAAGGGGATTTCTATCCAAAGCATCCCAGAGTCGACAATTTGCAAGCAGACGTCTTGGCCAAAGCTACAGCCGGAGCCCTAGACATTCCAGAAGGGGCTTTTTACGAAGAACTTGCCTCCTCTTCAGAGCCACAACTCCCTCCTGATGAGGTATTTTGCATATCAAACAGTGATTGGAGGAGCCCAATTATAGATTTATTGCAAGACGAAGATAATTTGCCCGAAGGACCAAAGCTATCAAGATTATAGTTGAGGGTTCAGAACTATCTTATTATCAACGGTATTTTATACAATATCAGAGTCTGTTCTCCCCTGCTCCGATGTATCTCCTAATCCAAAGGCCAATACATACTTCAAGAAATTCACGAAGGCCTGTGTGGTAGCCATCTAGCCCCTCGAGCTTTAGCACGCAAAACACTTTGCTAGGGGCTTTATTAGCCTACTATAGTAGCTAATGTGGAGTCATTAGTCCGCACTTGTCAGGGTTGTCAATGGATGGGAATACAGAGTCATCATCCACCAACACCTCTTCAAGTTATCACTCCGGTATGGTCAATGGCCCAGTGGGGAATGGATCTCATTGGCCCCTTCCCAATGGCAAAAGGCAGCCTAAAATTTGCAGTGGTAGCGATTGAGTATTTTTCTAAGTGGGTCGAAGCCAAACCTCTGACCGTTATCACTCCTAAAAATGTGCAAACAATTTTCTAGCAAAATATTATTTGCAGATTCAGAGTACTTAGGCAGCTTACAATTGATAATTGCACTCAGTTCGATGCCAAACCTTTCAGAGAATTATGTGAAGGTCTTGGTATCCAAATGTGCTTTGCATATGTCCGTCATCCCCAATCCAATAGAGTCGTCGAGCGAGCCAATGGTAATGTCTTGTCAGGATTAAATCGAACGATAGAAGGATTGGCAAAGGGGCTATGGACCGAGGAACTCCCGAAGATTTTGTGGTCCATCCGAACCACTCAGGCAAGGTCTACAGGGTTCACCCCTTTCCGGTTATTATTTGGAGATGAAGCCATGACGCCGACGGAGCTAAAAGGAGGTTCCCTCCACACAATGGAACCAAAGCTTGACAATGAAAGACAGACTTCGCTATACTTGACTGAAGAAAATAGGCTTCGAGTTGTTGCCAACCTAACGAAGTACCAACATCAGACGAAGACTTGGTATGACCCAAAAATAAAGCTTAATGAACTTAAGACGGTCCATTTAGTATTGCGAAGCATAATTGCTCCGGGAAAATTAGGAAATAAATGGGAAGGACCATATATCATCTTGCATTCAGGATGCCCTAGATCTTTTAAATTAGCTAATTTAGAAGGGGGGGAATTAAAACATGCATGGCATGCAGAGCACCTTAAATGTTATTTCGCTTAGGGGCTCCTTGTAACAGATTGTAAACACCTTTCTAAATAAATAAAGCTTATGGTTTGAATAATACATGCTTCTCAAGATGATTCCTACCCCTAGTGGACGCATTAGGGGAACGGAGCTGATTGCGGAGGTAAGTATTATTCATACGAACCCAATCAACGGACTTCGAGTCACTAGCTCGAAGCATCCGTCAAGGTGGGAAAGTACCATGAAAAATGGATTCCGAGCCATCGTCTTGAAAGCATCCATAAAAAGAGTCGAAGGTGACCAAAATACACAGATTCTGAGCCATTGGCTTGAAAGCATCCAGAAAAGAGTCAGAGGTAACCATGAAAACCGGATTCCAATACATCCAAAAAAGAGTACTAATCTACCATTTATGGACTCTGGACCTTTAGGTTCAAAGAGTCCTACGAGGTCCATAACAACCATCTACTCGGATTTCGATCCACTGGTTCCAAATTCTTGTTCAATACAATAGGGGCTCGGAGCATCTAAAATCAAAAACCCTATAAAAATTGTGCATTTAGCAAGTATGGCAATCGTTGTGTGTGACCGACTTCGCTTGATAATCGAAGGTGCTCACCCCAAAAGAGGGGCTAGGAGGTAAAGGCAAATTTCAAAGCATTTCAGTTTATATTACCCGATCAATTATATTACATCATAAAAAATTAGTGTCTAAACCAAGAAGAAAACGAAGACCCCTCTGATCCCTAATACTAGTTTCGGAGTTAGCCTGACTTAGAGGGAGACTTGTTCTTGAGCCCGGAGTCTTCAGAACTTTGCGTTTAATCTGCTTCCCTTTCTTCGAAGCCCTAAAGTCCTTCTGCTCTTGTTGAAGCTAGGCCTAGGTCTGAAGTCTTTGAGGGCTGGTCTTCGCTTGGTCTTAATCAGACCACTCCTCTTCGAACCAGTCAATGTCCTCTGAAGATGAAGATGTTAAATTTACAACTTCCTTCTTTTTTCCCTTTTCCTCCTTAATATAAGCTAGTACTACTTTACAAATTTCAGGTATAACCTCTTCGTGGCTCCCTCGAGGAATAGAAAACCGAGGACGCCTATGAGGCCTTAAGGCTTTGAAGGTATCCCACTGCTGATGGAGCCCTTCGTTAACCTCTAGCACTTCAAGATCATCATCAAGAACATGTGAAAAATCCTAAAAGCATTTCCAAATAAGTCTTTTTCATTCAAAGTAAGACAGCAATACAAGTTTTTACATAATAGGACCCTAAGGAGAGCTAGACCTTCAGGTCCGGGGGAGGCATGCTTGTTGAAGGCAGCATCACTGCCTGCTTTTGATGGTCGCCTTCATCGATCCACGTCTTCACCGCCGTCTGGCCTTCAGCTTTCCAGGATGCTCGAAAAGCCTCCCAAGTTGTGGCGACGTCAGGCAAAGGGGTCAATAGCCAGTCGCTAGCAAAGCTGGTAGGTTCTACTCCAGGGTCCGGTGAAACAGAAATTCTGAGGTCTTCGAAGTGGCGAAGTACTCCGAGCGCGGCTACATGTCCGAAGATTTCTCTGTACTGAGTACCCGAAGTCTTCATTGTCTTCGCCGCTGCTTGGATCATCTTTAACTTTTGAACCAAAGTATCGTTCACCGACGACGAAGAGGCGTAAGCCATCCTGAAGTATTCCAAGATGCCCCGAAGGACGTCCATGGTCTCGGAGGCTATGTTTTTGCACTTTGTCTTCTCTGCAACCAAGGCCTCAGACGAGTGTCGTAGGTCATGGGTCAAAATGGTGAGGTCAGTTGTCTTCGTCATGAGGATAGTCTTCTGCCCAAGTAGTAGCCTTACGTCATTAGCTGAACGTTGCCACTCTTCTCGAAGCCTTACAGCTTCAGCTCTGGAGGCTGCTTGCTCCTCTTGAAGCCTTTTGACTTCGGTTTGGAGCACCACCTGCTCAGCCAAAAGCTCTTCATTTGCAGCTTCTAGCTTCGCCTTCGTGCTCCGCTCTGCATGAACTATCTCCTCCAAGCTCGAGACCTGGCTCTACAAGGCTCTCTTGGAGAGCCATCACCTTCTCTTTGAGTTGATTGCATTCGCACTCATTAGAAACAGTAGTTGCACGAACTAGAACAATGTGCTGACAAAATAAAAAGAAGAACGAGGTGAGCATGTTTTGTACTTCAAATGAAATTAACTTTTACAGGTGCACCGTACCTGGTAGGCTACCCATTCAAGGGCAGATTCTAGCACCGACCCTTTGGCCTCGCCTATTACGGAGACTAGTTTGATCTCCCCCACTTCTCGATTAGCCTGAGCAGAGGCTCTAGCAGAGTCTGAAACACTATCCTCCTTTCGAGAAAAGGGGCTAGAAGGGAGAGCCTTGTCAAGTCACTCCGGTCATCGTCGGTGGGAGAAGGTCCAGAACGAAGAGAAGCATCCTCCGAAGCTTCTGTCGACTGGCCTCTGTCAATTGACTCCGACGAAGTCAACCCCGCTGTAGGAGCAGGCATCGGCCAAGATTTACCCTTGCCTTTTCCAGGAGCCATCACCTGCTTCAGAGTCATCTCTTGTGCCGGAGTTGACTCTTGCATCAGAGCCATCTCCCATGTCAGAGTAGTCTCCTGCATCGAAGCTGTCAATGACACTGAAGTTGTCTCAAGCTCCGAGACCACCTCCTTAGCCAGAGCCACCTCACCAGAGCTGATTCTGCAAACTGAAAGGTATATGCTATTATCTAAATGTTGCAGGTAAAAGAAAGTGAAACAAGCTTCGGTTGGTAAAGATATACCTCTGCAACCTTATTGTTGGATGAGCACAGGACTACTCGGATGCTCGAACATCCGAGTGAAGTCTTCATCATATTCTGGAGATCGAACCAAAGCAACAACTGCTAGAGTTTCCTCGGCTACAGCAATCACCACTTCGTCTAGAGCTGAGGCCTCGGCATCTAGGGCCTGAACCCTTTCGGCCTCAATTCTGCCTTGGTCCCAAACCGGGATGTCTGTCTGGCCCAATAGAGCAACTTTGACATCCACCTGCCTAGGCTCGCTCCCCTCTTTGGTTGGCGCCACCTCCGCGCCATCTCAGACGAAGGTCTCATTTTCCATTTGAGGCCCTTCTTTATCATCCCCCACAAGCAGAGCTTCAAACTCCTCTGCCATCTGCATGTCCGTGTCATCTTCTTCTTCAGACTGCTCCGGTGATGAAACAGGTGATTTTGAAAAGGTACGAGCCTTCGTCTTGCAGGTCACTTTCTTCATTGGCGTCTTCATCGGGCCAGAAGTCTTGGCCTTGGCCTTCGTCTTCCTTAGCGCTGGATCTGCTGCAGACTAGTCTAGAAGGGTTGGGGGCTCGACTCCGAGTACGCTCCATACTCGATTGAATCACTCCTAGTTCCCCACCAGCTTCACCCTCCGCTCTTTCTCCATGAGCATAGGGGCTCCGAGGACTTTCTCCGCAGCTTGAAAAGTTTGCTCTGGATTCCAAGTCATCCATGGATCTGAAAGATAAGATATCATCTGATTAATTCAATGAAATTAAATCAATATATGTGTATGAAACATCTTAATGCAAGATATGTAGGAAGCCTACTTGCGGAGTTCGAAGGGATTTCTCGAAGTCCCCCCTCCAGGTTCTCTTTGAAGTGGATTGGCCAGGCAACAATCAGGGGAGGAATTCAGAGGGCAATGAATTCCTCCGCTAAGTCACGCATACTCATGCGTCGACTCATGGAGTACAGCAGCCCAAGACGTACCTGAAGCTGGCTTGGATTGGGGCTTATCTCCACCTCCCTCCAGTACAAGATCTCCTACAATGGCCCCGCCAAGGCGGAGGCTATGCCCACCTCCGCATAGAACCAACGGAGGATCCATTCTAAATACCATCGATCATTGATGACCTTTGTCGGAAAGCAGTCTTGGAATTCATCCTGAAGCTGGAAGTTTATACTTCCAAAGGCAACCACCATCTTCTCCCCGCAAGGCCCATTCGAAGATGGCCAAGAGAGTGATTTCATTCGGAGAAAGTTGAGGAAGTTTTACATGGAATAGATCCAATACCGCCGTCAAGAAATCTGTAGCAGGGAACCCGAGTCTGGCTTCAAAGAAGGCTTCAAATACCACGACTTCCCCTGCCTGCGGCAACGGAATAATCTCTTTCCTAGGGGATCGCACTTTCACTCCAGGCCCTAGCTTCCTGGCCACCGCCTCGGCAATCGTCTTCTTAGAGCAGGTCGACGCCCCAAGCTATACGACTGATCTGTATACTTGGTGGATGTTGGCCGGAGATCACGAGGGCCAGTGGGCTAAGTATTCTCTGAAGGCCCCGCTGATGTTGCCGCTGCTGCCATGGCTTACAGCCAAGCCAAAGAATAAGCCGGCGCTAGAACTTTGGAACTAGTTTTCACCATTGGAGAAAGCTAGGAAGATTGGAAATGGGCGCTCGAGAAGGAGAAAAGCAAGTCTACATATCAACATTTGGGTTGCTTTGTTTTGGTTTCAACGCCGTTATGACTTGCGGGGCCATCATAGTGAAGACTTGCAACCGCCATGAGATCGTGCGACCATTAGCCTTCTCAAAGCGTAACGGCTCTAATTTGGGTCTAATGGCTTTGAGAACTGTTGGGGGAAAATATTCCATCCTCAGGGTTATTGCAGTAACAAGACAAAGGCAGGCGATTGAATCAAAGGTTTCCAGCATGTATTTCCGGAGATGCATTGAATCAAGTTCGAAGTATGATGACGGACTCTAGTTCGGAGTATATCTTCGAACTTGGACTCTTCCGAGAGTTTCTTTGCCAGCTAAGATGGAAGACTTATCTTCTTTCTCATTAGATTAGTCTTTTACCATTTTAGCCCTATTAAGGGTACCGAATAGTTTCCACTATGTCGGTTGTAATAGAGGGTTAAAAGGGTCTTTTCCTTAATGTTTGGGCCTATAAATACCCCCCGTTTTACCCTGTAATAGGGACCGAATACAAGTTATTCAATACACACTTTCGAACTATTTTAAGCTATTATCCTTTCGGAGGCTTGGAATAGTTTACTTCGCAAACACTTCGTTTGTTAGTTTCTAATCTTCAGAAACCTGTTTGCGTAATCTTTTACGCTAACAAGAACTAACGGGTAATTTGGCTCCAAAGAAACTTTGACTCCAAAGCCACATCCTTGGACACCTATGATCGGTTTCTGGGTCTAGAGATTCCTTACCCCCCGAAGATATTATTTCTAATGGTTGTAAGGACTTTTGGGTTTTTTCCAAGTTTTAGACATGAAATTATTTCTTGCGTATACTGCCCTCTTCACTGCACAAGCAATTTGGAGAGAAGTATTCGAGGGGCTACTGTTGGGGGAAAATATTCCATCCTCCGAATCATGACAAAACCTCTGCATCAACACTGTCAGAAGACAAAATGAAGTCAGAAGCTTTGATCTCTGAAGGTCCTAAAGCATCAAGGCTTCGCTGCATTCGGAGCCTTCTACGATAAAAGCCTCCACGAAGGCTTCGGCGTGACGAAGAATCCCGAAGCCTCTTTACCCGAAGCGGTACTGCCAGCAAGGACGGAAGAATTAATTTCTCACTGTTAAATTAGTCTATTACCCTTTTAACCCTACAAAGAATATTAAACAGTATCTTCTAAGTCAGTTGTAATTAGAGGGTAAAGGAGTCTTTTCCTAATGTATCTTGTCTATAAATACCCCTCTTCGCTCTGTAAGGGGTATTGAATATGGAGATATTCACTACACACTTCAAACTATCTCAAGCTATTATCCAATTCAGAGGCTTGGAATAGTCCTCATAAGCAAACACTTCATTTGTCAGTCTTTCGAGTTCACTAAACCTATTAGCGTAATCTTTTGCGCTAACATGTGTGTTCATGCTACTTTCACAGTGCTTCCGGCTGCAGAGCGTACTACCCCTGAGATAGTCGCTCTGTATGACCTGAATAATAAGGCAGTGAACAATAAGGTCGTTTTGGATATGACTTTCGACCTCATCGCCTTGACTCTAGGCAGAACAGAGGACTGCGCTTTGAGCTGTGTTTTGGTCCAGACTCTTACGATTCTTTCTGCTTTCCTACCTTTGAGAAGATGGCTCGACACTGGTTTAGCTCGTTTGCTAAACCTGGTGTTGGACTGTTTGCTCCCCTTATGACCATTGATTTTGTAGGATCGAGGCTTGGAGGACATATGGATCATGGATTCGGGATGCTCTCACCACATGAAGGGACATCGTAGAAGGAGTACATCACTTTTGGGAACAATGGTCAAGGGAAGGTACACGGTTTTGGCTCAATTCGAATTTTCGAGCATTTCTCCTTGAAGAATGTTGCCTTGGTTGGAAATTTGGGCTTTAATTTTGTTTCTGTTTCGCAACTTCTTGAGGAGGGCTTAGAGGTTCTTTTTAAGAAGGGCATGTCTTCTGTTATTGATTCTAGAGAATATTTGGTTTGCCAGATCTTACCCTTCGGTAAGGTTTTTCGGATTGATTTCTCTTGTTCTTTTGGCCCTTTTTGCTATTTGATCACTAGATCCTCTTCTAAGATCTGGAGGTGGCAGAGGAGGTTAGGTCATTTGAGCTTTGATCTTCTAGTCATATTGAGTTTTATGGACCTCATTCGAGGATTACCCAAGCTTAAGATAGAGAAGGATCTAGTTTACCATCCCTGTCGTCATGGGAAGATGGTTGTCGCTTCTCACACACCTATGACTCAAGTGATGACTTCATACCCGGGAGAGCTGTTACACATGGATATAGTTGGTCCAGCTTGGGTACATTTAGTCGGTGGGAAGTGGTACGGGCTTGTAATAGTTGATGACTTTTCTTGATTCTCGTGGGTTTTCTTTTTGGAGTCTAAGGATGAGGCTTTTCAGTTTGTTCATGACCTAATCCTGAAGCTGAAGAATGAGAAAATGGTCGGATGCAAGTAATTCACTCTGATAATGGTTCTGAGTTCAAGAATTCTCAGTTCGTCAGCTTCTATAGTGATCAGGGTCTTGAGCACCAGTTTTCTACCCCTTACACTCCCCCACAGAATGGCATTGTGGAACGAATGAACCGCACGCTGGTTGATATGGCCAGGATGATGCTCGATGAGCATAGGACTCCTAGGCGCTTTTGGGTGGAAGCTATGAACATAGCTTGCTATCCGGCCAACCGCATTTTCCTTAGAGCTTACCTAGGTAAGACATCATATGAGTTGTGGTTTTGCAAATAGCTCAAGGTGAGCCACTTGCGAGCGTTTGGCTGCAAGGTCTTTGTGCTCAAGAAGGGAGGGCATTTAGAAAAGTTTGAGTCTTGTTGTTGGGATGGAGTATTCCTTGGTTATGCTTTGCATTGTTGAGGCTTTTGTGTTTGGAACCTCGACTCCCAGCAGCTTGTCGAGATGTGTGAGGTTTCTTTTGATGAGTCCATGCCTTCGCTTACTCCTTGTTTTGATCTTTCTGGTGATGATGAGATTGGAGAGTCCATCTACGAGGAAGATGATGATTCTCCCACTGTTGATGAGGGTGGGCCTTCTACACATCCTGCAGACCCCACACCTTCTGAGACTTCGATTGAGGACGAGGGAAGACCTCTGATCACTACTTCCACTTTGATCGAGCCCCCTCAGTCGAGTCCAAAGGTGCCAGCAGCTGACTCCAGTGAGGTGACATCTGATCACCAAGGATCCCAAGCAGTTCAGCGTGATCACCCCTCAGAGCTCATCATCGGTGATCTCACTACGAGATCTTTGCGTTCTCAGGCTGGTTCACTCGCTGTATTTGTTGAGTCTGCTTTTGTTTCCACCTTTGAGCCTAGAGATGTTGCTCACTCTTTATCTGATGCAAATTGGATAAACGCCATGTCAGAAGAGTTTGAAAATTTTGTTCGCAATTGGGTTTGGACACTAGTTGAGCTGCCACCAGGTTGCAACCCCATTGGCACCAAGTGGGTGTTTAAGAACAAGCAAGGTGAAGATGGGGTTGTGGTGTGCAACAAATCTCGATTAGTTGCCCAGGGTTTTTGCTAGGAAGAGGGCATTGATTTTGAGGAGACTTTCGCCCCTATTGCCCGTCTTGAGTCCATTCGCATACTTTTGGCATTCGCTGCTTTGAAAGGTTTTAAGCTTTTTCAAATGGATGTCAAGAGTGCTTTTCTGAATGGGTATATAGGGGAGGTCTATGTTAGGCAGCCCCCTGGTTTTGAAAACCCTAAGTTTCCTCGATATGTTTACAAATTACATAAAGCTTTATATGGTCTGAAGCAAGCCCCTAGGGCTTGGTATGATCATTTAAAGCAGTTTTTGTTGGGGAATGGATTTGTGATAGGTTATGTGGACAAAACACTTTTCTTGCTTAGAGATGACTCTGATTCCTTGATTGCTCAGATTTACGTGGACGACATTATTCTTGGTGGTTCTACTAATGAGCTTGTGTCCAATTTTTCTGAGCAGATGCACAATGAGTTTGAGATGAGCCTCATGGATGAGCTCAAGTACTTCTTAGGACTCCAAATCAAACAAACCAAGGACACCATCTTCATCCACCAGAGCAAGTACACGTGAGACATACTGAAGAAGTTCGACTTCGGTGGAGAACTAAAGCCTTAGATGACCCCCATGGGCACATCCGAGGGCTTGGACAAGGACGAGAGCGGCATCAAGGTCAACGAGAGAAAGTATCGAGGGATAATCGGATTGCTTCTATACATGACGGTGACAAGACCGGACATACAGTTCGTCATGGGACTGTGCGCGCTTCCAGTCTTCACCACGCGCATCTCATCGGCAAGTTGTCAAGCACATTTTCAGGTACCTTACCTATCCTCCTGAACTCGGTCTTTACTATTCAACATCATAATCTCTTGAGTCATTTGTCTTTTCCGACGCTAATTTTGGTGGGTGCCGGCTGGATCACAAGCCAACTTCCGGTACTTGCCAATTTCTCGGTTCTTCACTTGTTTCTTGGTCTTCTCGAAAGAAATATGGAGTTGCCCTTTCCACCACAGAGGCTGAGTATGTAGCAGCTGCTAGCTGCTGCTCACAGTTGGTTTGGATGATTTTTACTTTGAAAAGTGTAGGGAAAAATCCATGTCTTCATTCAAAAACCAAACATATTTATGTGCGCTTTCACTTTCTGAGGGATCAATATGAGAAAGGAGTCATTGACCTTGTTCATGTTGGTACTCATCATCAATTGGCAGACATTCTAACCAAACCCCTAGATCAACCTATGTTTGAGCATTTGCGAGGGGATTTGGGAGTTGTGTATCCTTATTAGGATATTTTGAGTCTTTTCTTTCTTCTTTACTCTTTTATTGAGTCTTTTTGTGTGAGTTCATATCATGTACATTCATATATCACACTTTGATCTTGCTTCTATTATATGATTGACCAGCTTTACTCATTCTTGCTTGTATATGCTTTTGAATACCTGTCGATGATCATGCTTTGTTTCAGTTCACATGATATATCTGATATCTGTCATGTGCATGGCTTTTATGCTTTAAAATTGAAAAATGATCATCATTGCTTCTGGTAACTAGCATGTGTAGGCTGAATGCTTTTGCTATCTTTTACATGCCTGGTAGCTAAGTCCTTCACTTAAATGCAGATATGCAACTTGGACATCTATATGATTTAACATGGAAAATATGCTATAAAATGATAAAAAATCATAAAAATGAAAAATACATGCCTTTTATGCTTAAGTGAAAAGATCTAGGTGGGTTTGCTATGTCGCATTGCAGTGTTCTGGACTGCTTACCATAGCATTTTGGTATGGACTAGGACATTGTAATTTATGCCAAGACCAATGTCTTAAGCTTCTGATGGTCTTGTTCTGGCCTAGGCTTGACTTGGTCGGTTAGCATAAGGTTGACTTGCAAATAACCCCTGGCACAAATGAAAAAGGAAAAGAAAACGCTTGAAAATTAAAAAGATAACAAGTTTGCTGAAGCTCTTAGTTTTGGATCATGCCTATCTTTGTAGATACTAGCTAGCTTTTGCATCTCATGCTTTACCTTGCTTGTCAACTAAAAAATATGGTGCTGCTTTTATTTGCAAAAATCTAAAAATGTGTGCTAATGACTTTCTTTGGATATCTTCTATTGCACTGATCATGCCATGTGTCTTAGACAGTATGTTGTGCTATACTTGCTATATGTTGTAATTGCAGTCAATCATATCTGAGAAGCATGCTTTTTACACTCCACTTGCACCCCAGTTACATTCATTGTATATTTTGAGCGGGAGCTGCATTTCAGGGGGGTTTGAGTTTGTCTCATTTGAGTGCATTTAGTCTAACTTGATGAGTCTAATTGTCAACAAGGGGGAGAAATTTTGGGTTACTTGATCTTTTAGAAGAGTTTTGGGGGAGTTTTGGCTTTCTCTGGGATGTGTTTCAGGGAGAGTTTTAGCCTCTTTTACCCTTACTCTTTTGCATATCCTTGTTGAAAATTCAGAGGTTGCACGCGTTTGAGTTTTATTTGAAATTTTTGGTTGATTTCCTTTATGTTTAACCATAATGACCATTTTATGGCTTTTATTTGGCTTTTGGTAATTAAGGTTAAACCTTTTATTTTATTTACTTTTTTCTGTTCCGTTGTGTTTTGTTTTCGTGTTTCCACATGTGTTTGCAGGTTACAAATCGTTGATGAAGGGGTGTTAACAATGCACTCATCAAGGGGAGATTGAGGAGCCATGTTGAAAATCATGGGCCTCATGGCTCCAGAAGTGATGAGTGATTGTCAATGAAAGTCAAAAAGAGAGGAGACAAAGAGGAGAAGAGACATGTCGTATCTTGGGTCGCGTGTGACTCAGGTACACAGACGGTGAGCAACTATCGAGCATAGGGGCCATGGAGTCGAACCAGTCCAATCCGAGTACATGGGCCAAGAACGGCAGGGGATCCGCTAGTCTGTTTACTGGGTTTCACCCAGGTAAACAGGCAGCGAGTGATAGCCGGGCTGAGGGAGCTGCGAAATCGGGCCGGCCTAATCCAGATACCCGGTGTGAAGACAGCGGACACTTTGTCGATTTCGGCGTAAAACCGATGCATCTATCCAGACCGCCCATCGGAGATCCGACGGTCCTGAAGCGAAGCCATAGCTGCTATGAAAGCTCTGCATTAGGACAATCTACTTTTAATTAGGATTTTACTATTTTTCCAATCGTCTTTTCCCATTTAAAGGGTTGTCTATAAAATGGGCTTGTATCCCCCTAGGGTTTTCAACTCATTGATCAGAGTTCAAATTCTTTACTTTCCCCACTGTTCCTGTTCATCGCGTTTTCTAGCCGCCATCAATTCTGCGCAGGCGCGCAGCCGCCGGCTTCTTCTCTAGCCCCCGACCACTTTCTCTATGTGCCACCAGATGTGGCTTTCTTAACCGCCAGCCACGAGGCGTTCAAAGCACTAAGGACGCGCACTGCACGCTGTTGTCCATGGCGCGTGAAGCCAGCAAGGGGTGCTGGAATCTTCGGTGTGAGGGGCGGCACCGCTGAAACATTGACGCGTGGGGAGCCAGCTTCGGTTTTTTAATCTCTGGTTCATTTCTCCTCAGAAAAACCGGTGTTCCTGGCTAGTTTTCCTGGCCACCTTTCCCTGGCGCATGGACGCGTGCGTGACCGCTTGCCACAGAGTGCGTGGCATCTGATCACTGGACGCACAAAGGTGATTGGCGAGTGGACGTATCCATTGTAGCAAAGTCGGTGCACTAGTGCAGAAGGCATCGCATGGAGATGGTTGGCGCAAGCAACGCACAGTAGCAATGTATCAAAACTGCACGCCAGGTGTTTGGTTGAATGCACATGTGAATAGGAGACATCAATAGCACAGTAATTTTTCATTGCTCATTTCACGTGCACTTGCATTAATTTTCTAGATAAATTCAATTACTGTAAGAATTTTATTTCAGATTGCATTTTGAATGGTTATTGATGTATCTCTACATAGTTAGTGCATTTTGATTTAGCTGTTTGAAATGCATGTGTTGGCGTAAAAGATTACGCTAACAGGTTTCTGGAGATTAGAAACTAACAAACGAAGTGTTTGTGAAAGAAACTATTCCAAGCCTCCGAAAGGATAATAACTTAGAATGGTTTAAAAGTGTGTATTGAATAACTTGTATTCGGTCCTCATTACAGGGTTAAACATGGGGTATTTATAGGCCCAAACATTAAGGAAAAGACCTTTTTACCCCTCTATTACAACCGACATAGTGGAAACTATTCGGTACCCTTAATAGGGCTAAAATGGTAAAAGACTAATCTAATGAGAAAGAAGATAAGTCTTCCATCTTAGCTGGCAAAGAAGTTCCCGGAAGAGTCCAAGTTCGAAGATATACTCCGAACTAGAGCCCGTCATCATACTTCGAACTTGACTTGACGCATCTCCGAAATTATATGTTGGAAGTCTTCGTCTTAATCACCAGTCTTTATCTTGTCACTGCAATAACCCTGAAGATGGAATATTTTCCCCCAACAGTAGCCCCTTGAATACGCTTCTCCGCTAAATCTGTAATGTTAGGAGAGCAGTATACGCAAGAAAAATAATCATGCGTAGGGGTTAGCAGATTTAAACCATCTCCGAACTACGTGGAGATGTAAACTTTGAATCAGTTTTTAATAAAATTACTTTCGAAGTAACTTAGAACTAACTCGAAAAGTCTGAAAGCCTTTTTAGACTTAGAAGAAATAGTCGTTAGCTTCTTTCTTCTAACGGAAGTTACGGAATGCTTTAATTTCGAAGCAAAGTAACGATTGGGAATGCGAAATGACACAGGCAAACGGTAACAAATCAGGGTTTGAGCTATAAATAGAGGGCCCAAACCCTTCTTGAGTACCTTTTCACTGCTTTCGTGCAAACAAGTCATCACCAGAGCCCTAGCCGCCATTTTTCCTCTGAAACAATCCACCAGATCCAATGGCGAAAACTAGTTTCAAGGGTCCTGGAGCGACTTCAGCCTTGGCCCGGCAGCAAGCTGTAGCGGCGGCAGCGGCTGCATCATCGGCGACGGCAACTCCAAATCCTTCAGTGGCGGTAATGGCGCCGGTGGGTGGAAATCCCCAAAATGTCAGTCCCCAAGACCACTTTCCGGCGTCGACGAAGTATACGGACCAGTCTTATCAACTGGGGCCAGTCAACCTGCAGAAGGGAATCGCTTGCGGCTGCAGTAGAAGGCAAGATTAGTTAGGGGTTATGATTCGCAAACCTGGGAAGGAAATCATTCTGTCACCAAGACCCAGAGAAGTGGTCATCTTCGAAGCCTTCTTCGAAGCTGGTTTGGGGCTTCCGGCAGTAGACTTCTTGGCGGAAGTATTAGACTTGTTCCACGTCACCCTCCCCCAACTCTCTCCGAATGCGGTAGCGCGTCTTGCCATCTTCGAATGGGCGTTGCGAGCCGAAGGTTGTGAAGGAAGGGCGGAGATCTTCACAGCACTGCATAGAGCTTCATGACAACCGAAAACCTTCGTAGGCCCCGGAGGTGAAAAGCTGGTAGTGGCCTTCAGAAGCATCAACTTCAGACTCCGGGACGAGTATGCTCTCTGGTTTCCCGCTAAGGCCATCAATGCCAGATGGTACACCGATTGGATCCTGAAGTGGTTTTACGCCGAAGTTGGGGCGAGCAGCCGTCTAGCCGGACCTTTGCAAGACATCAACTTCCGAAAGGAAGCCCTTGTGCATCCAGATCCGAGTCAGCTCGAAGCTCGCCTCAGCTTACTTCAAAAGATCAGTCATCGGTTGAAGCATGCGAGACTTAGCCGAAGAATTCCTCGGGCTTCAAATCCCTCCCCTGATGGCCAACTGGCCAATCACTTTAGAAGAGGATTCGGAAGGCAGGTCTTCGGAAAATTTCTTCAACTTCGAGTCCTGCAGGTAACTTCGAAAACAACATACTCTATGTATATTTATTCGAAGAGTTAACGAACTTAACTCATTTTTCAGCTTCTTCAGCCCCTATAACTTCAGAGCAAATCGTACGAGCTTCGGAGAAGATTTTGGGCGTCCCAACTCCGACCGAGAAAGAATGCAGAATCAAATTGGTTGGTAGTTGGGAGCGATCCAACCGAGTATGGGGGCTACTCGAAGTGATTCCGCCCCCTTTGGTGGATTGGGTACCTTCGGAGAAAGGGCCTAAGAAGAGGAAAGCCGAAGCTAGAACTTCGAGCTCTGCCAAGACTCCGGTCAAAAAGGTAGCTAGAAAGCCAAAAATTCCTGCGCCTTCGAGTCCAAGAGCTTCAATCTCTGATTCTCAAGAGGATGAAGGCAGGTTGCTTGTGAGGCTGATTGACGAGGATGCAGCCCAACAAGATACACATATTGAAGATGCTACGAGCGTGCCGGAGTCTCAAGTCAACCTCAAACAAGAGAGGACTCTGGCTGCTCAAGAATATTTACCTCAAGGAGTCCTTCGAGACGGAGCCCCTATGGATGAAAGCGGAGTCGAAGTTACTGCAGCTTCGATTCCGGGTGAAGTAACAACGGCTGTTCAAGAAGATGCTCTGACAGTCGAAGATTTGACTATTGACTCTGACGAAGACCTTGCCTTCGACCCACCAAGCAGCCCAATGCTCACCCGTCGCCAAAATGTCGAAGGTAAACTTCGCATAATTCTTTTGTTCTTTTTTCCTGCGAAATTATACAATGTATAATACCTTTGTTTTTACAGGATCCACTTCCATGGAAGAGGTCCGTCCCGAAGATACAATTCCTGGACCTTCGACAACTTCGGAGCCAATTCCAGGAGCCACTCAAATGGGGCCTGGAAAAGGCAAAGGGAAGATGGACCCCCTCCCTGCTCCAAGCTCAGGATCAACTCCGTCTGAATCAACAGACGAGAGCCAATCTACTGAGGGGGGCCAGTCTACTGGGGCTCCGAAGACCACAGCTCAGCACTCCGGACCTTCGCCAAGCGAAGATGACCAGCAAGCTTTGAGCATGCTCCCCCTTCTAGCTCCTTTCTTTGAGCGAAGAACTAGACTTCGGACTTTGCTCGAGCCTTTGGATCAAGCTAGTCGCGAAGTCGGGGAGACGGACTTGGTGGCTATCTTGAGAGAGGCGGAGAGTTCGGAGCTTAACGCTGTCATGGAACGCGCAGCATACCACGTACGAAGTATCTGCAAAACAACATCAAATTTATATACAAATAATTTCTTACCTTGGTTTTTTCTTTTCGCAGCAAACAGTCTTGGCCCGAGCTGCGAACATCTCAAATGAACATGGAAGCGTTCGCCTTCGAGAAGAAAATGCAACTCTTCAACGAAATCTTACTATCTCCGAAGGTCGAGTGGCCCACATGGACAACATGGTTTCAACGGAGCGCATGGCCAGACAAAGCTTGGAGGCTGTGAACAAAGAGCTCGAAGCAGAAAAAATTGTGCTTCGAGCAGAAATTGAAAAGATGCGGGAGGAGCATGCTACTGCGGGGGCCGAGCTTGTTAGACTCCGAGAAGAAGCTAGCCAGCTACTGAATCAGAAGAATTCTTTAGCTACGGAGGCAGCTAGGCCCTCTGGAGTAGTAGGAGAGCTAACTTCGACGAAGGATGCAATAATTGAAGATAAGCTGAAGTCAGAGAAGGTAGCTGCGGAGGTCATGGACCAATTGTTAGGCGTTCTGGAGTACTTCGGTACTACTGGGATGCTTCCTTCGGATGACAACATCTCCCTGCTGTGCCGGCTGAAGAGGATCCAAGGAGCAGCGAAGCAAATGAAGACAGCAGGCATTCGGTACGGAGAAATTTCCAGACAAGTGGCTGTTGTCGGCATACTTCGTTACTACGAAGATCTGAGCCGATCGATAACTCCGAGTGCAGGAGAGGGTCCCATTACCTTCGATGACGACCAGCTTCTTACTCCCTCCGAAGGTGTGGCCGCTACTTGGCAAGCCTTTCAAACTTCATGGAGAGCCGAAGGTCGCTCTGCGATCAAGGCCTGGATTGACGAAGGACAACGCCAGAAGCAGGCTCGGTCCCAAGCTTCGAGCAGTCAGCCCCCTCCAAACCCGCAGGTTTAGAATTATCTTAGGATTTTCAACTATGTAAAGCACTACGCTTTTGTACATTTATGAATGAAGATTTGTTTATCATGTTTTTAGGCTTTGCCTCATATGGAAGATGTCGAAGTGTTAGATGTTAACGACGAACTTCGCTTATTATGGGCTACCTTCGATATCTTAAAAATTCACAAGCGCCCTCGATTTCTAGTTCCTCGAGATAGTTCCGGAGCGATTACGTCCGAAATAAGCAAAGATGTATTATCTTGTATTAAGGAGGAAGAAAAAAAGTTAACTTGGAAACTTCATCTTCTGAAGACATTATATGGTCCGAAGACGAAGATGAAGCTCAAGGTAAAAAGCCTGGAGAACTTGGAAGTTGGGAAAGGAGTCCCGAACGGCTTCGAACTTGGGCTGAGCTTCAACAAGAACAAGAAGACTTTAGAGCTTCGAAGGGAGGCAGAAGAGTTAAACGCAAAGTTGTTAGAACTCCCGGCACTGGAACTAGTCGTTCCAACCCTAGCTCTAGAGATCGAAGAGGTCTTCGATTCCTTCTTGGTATAGATACCAATTTTTCATGATGTAAGCATATTTGTTCGAATAATAAATATCGATCGAAAATTGTCTCCCTATTTATTAGCCCCTCTTTGGGCGTAAGCAACTTCGAACTGTATTCAAAGATGGTTATGCGCAAAGAAAAACTTAGGAGTACAATTTTTGGGGTTCGGAGCCCCTCAGCAATTTAAAGATTGATTAAAATCTTATAAAATGTCTTCGACTATTTGTAGTCTGAAGATTGGCAACTTAGTACCTTATGTTTTTGAAAGAAATCACTTGAGATAACTTTCCGAACACTTTAGTGTCTTAGATAATTTGTCACTTTGGACTTTCTTAACAGACATTCGAAGCTCATGGCTCAAACTCTGTTTTGTTTTGGCCTCCTTCGGCTCTTTTTTGCGAATTCTGTGAAACCAGTGGTTTGGAGTTCGCAGTGGTCTCTTTGGACTCTTTTTACGGATACCTACAAACCGGTGGCTTGGGCTCCGCATCCTTTGGTCTCCTTGGATTCTTTTCACGGATGTCTTCCAGCCAGTGGCTTGGACTCCGCATTCTGTGGTTTTCGGGCTCTTTTACGGATGTCTTCAAGCCTGTGGCTTGGACTCCAGATTATGTCAGCCCACCACCTCGGAAAATATGATTCAAATTAATGACACTTCCCTCTTGATCAACTCCGCTATTCCAGTGCGTCCACTCGGAAGTGGGAAGTTTATGAGGGGTAGGCATTATCTGAACTATATGCTTTATTAATTCGGAAAGTGCTTACAAATGATTACAAGGAGCCTTATGTGAAGTATCGCTTTAGGTGCTCCGCATGCCATGTATGTGCTAACTCTTCACCTTCCAAATTAGCTAATTTAAAAGAACCAGGCCGCCTAGAGCGAACAATTAAGTATGGACCTTCCCATTTATTTCCTAATTTTCCTGGTGCTATGATACTTCGCAAAACGAGATGACCCGGCCTAAGTTCATTAATCTTAACCTTCGGGTCAAACCAAGCATTTGTCTGCTGGTGATACTTTGATAAATTTGCCACAGCTCGAAGTCTTGTCTCCTCTGTTAAATCTAGCGAAGCTTGTCTTTCTCCTTCTATTTCCAGTTCGGTGCTGCGAAGTGATCCTCCTTTGAGCTCTGTTGGTGTCATAGCTTCATCTCCGAATAATAGTCTGAATGGAGTGAAACCCGTGGATCTCGTTTGAGTGGTCCGAATGGACCACAAAATCTTCGGAAGTTCTTCGGTCCAGAGTCCTTTTGCCAATCCTACTATCCTTCGATTTAGCCCTGACAAAATATTAGCGTTGGCTCTTTCTACAGCTCCGTTAGACTGAGGATGTCTCACTGCAGCAAAACATAATTTGATGCCTAGATCTTCGCAAAATTTCTTGAAAGGTTCTGCGTCGAATTGTGTTCCATTGTCAACTGTGAGTTGTCTAGGCACTCCAAACTGGCAAATGATATTCTTCCAGAAAAATTTCTGTACATTGTTCAAAGTAATAGCTGTTAGGGGTTCTGCTTCGACCCACTTTGAAAAATATTCAATTGCTACCACTACGAACTTCAAATTTCCTTTTGCTGTTGGGAAGGGACCAATAAGATCCATACCCCATCTGGCCATGGGCCATACCGGAGCTATAACTTGAAGGGCTGTTGGTGGGCGATGACTCCTTCGTCCCATCCACTAACATCCTTGACAAGTGCGGACCAAGCTCTCTGCATCAGCTACTATTGTAGGCCAATAAAGCCTCTGGCGAAGTGTTTTTCCTGCCAAAGCTCGAGGGGCCAGATGGCTACCGCAAAGTCCTTCATGGATTTCTCGAAGAATTTCTTGACCTTAAGCTTGAGATATACATCGGAGTAGAGGGGAACATACTCCAGCCTTGTATAAAATACCATTGATTATTTGATAATTCCGAGTTCTAAGCTTTAACCTTGAAAGTTGTGGCTCTTCGGACATATTTGCCTCTCCTTGCAACACTTCGATGATTGAACTTCGCCAATCTGTACTTGGAATGCAAAGGACTTCTGCAGCGGGAATTTGTGGTACTGAAGGTGTATTAAGTTCTTCATAAAAAGCTTCTTCGGGTATGTCCATAGCTCCAGCTGCAGCTTTCGCTAAGATATCCGCTTGCATATTTTCTGCTCTAGGTATACTTCGAATAGAAATCCCTTTAAATGTTGCTTCGATCTTTCGGATTTCTTCTAAGTACTTTGCAAGCTGCGGATGTCGGACTTGGAAACTCTTGTCCACGTGCCCTGCTACAATCTGAGAATCTGTTTTAATAACAACTCTTGTAGCCCCTAGAGCACGTGCCTTGCGAAGTCCCAACAGAATTCCTTCATACTCCGCTGTATTATTGGTAGACTTAAAGTTGAGTCTTGCGGAGTACAAAGCCTTTTGCCCTGAAGGCGAAATTATCACAGCTCCGACACCTGCTCCAGATGCTTGAAAAGCTCCATCGGAGTAAATAGTCCAAATTTCTTCGCTTGGCTTCTCTGGAGCCCATGTTGCAGGGGGAGTCCACTCTGCTACGAAGTCAGCCAATACTTGCGACTTAATTGCTGTTCTTGCTAGGAAAGATATGCCGAGGGTGCTAATTCAACAGCCCACTTTCCAATTCTTCCAGTGGAATCCTTACTTCGGAGCATATCTCCCAGAGGATACGAAGTTGGTACCACAACATTATGTGCCAAAAAATAATGCCTTAGCTTCCTCGAAGCCATTATCAGAGTATAAACGAATTTCTCAAGCTCGGAATATCTTGTTTTTGCTCCGGACAATGCTTCGGACACAAAGTAAACTGGATTTTGTACCAACTTCCCGTTGAAATCAATCTCTCTGACAAGAACTGCACTGACAGCAGAGCCAGTAGCTGCAAGGTAGAGGAGTAGGGTTTCGTCCGCAATAGGCACCGTGAGTGTAGCAAGATTACTGAGATATTTTTAATATCTTCGAAGCTCTTTTGACACTCCGGTGTCCATGCAAAATCTTCGGACCCTTTCAATGCTTTGAAAATAGGCAAACTTCTCTCCGCAGACCTTGCCAGAAATCTGCTAAGTGCTGCTAGACGACCGGTCAGCTTTTGCACTTGCTTTAAATTCTCTGGGGAGCCATCTTCTGTAACGCAGTTATTTGAGTGGGACTAGCTTCGATCCCTCTGCTTGAAACTAGGTACCCTAACAACTTTCCAGCCTTGCGCCCCGAAGATACATTTTTCGGGGTTGAGACGGATCCCACATGCCCGAAGGCTATTAAATGTTTCTGCTAAGTCTAGGCTATGCTGGTGCTTAAAAGCACTCTTAATTACAATGTCATCCATGTAGGCCTCTACATTACGCCCTAGCTGATGACCTAGAGCCTTAGCAATTAACCTCGAAAATGTAGCCCCGGCATTTCTTAAGCCAAAGGGCATTCTTACATAACAAAAGACTCCTGAAGGAGTTACGAAGCTTGTCTTGATTTCATCTTCGCACTTCAACCAAATTTGATGGTAGCCGGAATACGCGTCTAGGAAGCTTAATAACTCCGAACCAGCAGTGGAGTCGACCAACTAATCAATTCGGGGCATGGGGTAGGGGTCACGGGGGCATGCTTTATTCAGAGATGTAAAATCAATACACATGCGCCACTTCCCTGAAGATTTCTTCTTAACGAAGACTGGGTTGGCTAACCACTCCGTATGAGCCACTTCTCTGATAATTCCAGCCTTCAGTAACTTTTCAACTTCGTCTTTAGCAAGGACAGCTCTCTCCGCAGACATCTTTCGGAGTCCTTGCCTAACAGGTCGAGCCTTCGGGTTCACAAGTAAACTGTGTTCAATAATGTCCCGACTGACTCCGGTGATGTCTTCATCAGACCAAGCAAAGACATCCAAATTTTCCTCAACTACTTTTTCTAAGGAGGCAGCAACTTCTAGAGGCAAATCTTTACCAAATTGAAATGAATATTCCTTGCCATCTTTGATAATAATCTTCGTTGCAATCTCTCCTTCAGGACTTGGTCTTGGGAAGGATATTTTCGAGGATTCGCTAGGAGCAGAAAAATTCTCCGGATCATCTTGCACACTGTTCACTTGCCTTGGGTCAAGAGGAGGGCCATGACCGTACTCTGCCCTTCTTGCGATGGCCTGATCTCCGAAGACAGTGAGTACTCCTGCTTGTGTGGGCATCTTCATACACAAGTAATTATGATGCGCCACAGCTCCGAATTGATTTAACATGCCTCTTCCGAAGATGACATTATATGCATATGGAGCATCTACAACGTCAAAGATTACTTCCTCTGTCCTGGCCATTAGCCCCTCTCCAAAAGTAACTTCCAGGCCAATTTGGCCGAGGGCATCAAGAGGGGGTCCTGCAAACCCTTGCAAAGGACGGGCTGCTGGGAGAAGATGCTTTCTGGAGATACAGAGTTGGTCAAAAGCTTGGACAAAAATAATATCCGATGAACTCCCTCCGTCCACTAGCACTCTTTGAACCTCAGTTCCTGCTATGTCAGCAGTGATGACAAGTGGGTCTGCATGTGGGAATTTAACACCAACGGCATCATCTGCGGAGAAAGATATTGGCACATAAGACCATTCGGGCATAGCAGCTGCAGATGAAGAGGTTCCAATATGGCCCACCTCTCTGACATACTCTCTTCTCTGCCTCTTTGACATACTTCCTAGATTACCTCCTCCGGAGATGGGGAGGACTACTCTTTTTCCTCGGTCTTGCCCCTCTTCTTGCTTCAGAGGTGGCATAATATTGACCACCGGAGGGCGTCTTGCAGCTTCGAAATTTTCTATCCGCGCCACAGCCTGGACAGGCTCTGGACGCACTTCAGCTGGAACTCAGTCAGTAGTACCTCGACCCGAAGTTCTTTCCAGATATTCTTCTCTCAGGGCAAGTATAGCTTTGCACGCATCAGTTGTGTGACTCCGGTTTTCACCATGGATACCGCAGAAAAGGGCCTGGCATTTGCCAGCCAGTTTCCCTGGCGGCCTCCAACCGCTGGTCTTGGTTCCTGATGGTTGCGGAGCTCTTTGGGCAAACTTCTGCGGGGGTGCAATGTTCAGAACTTACGAACGAGGATGCTTTTGCCCCCTACGCCTGTCATGCTGAACTTCGAAGCTAGGCCCTTGCGGCTGTGCTGAAGTTTTCACTTCTAGTTTCACTTCTTGCAATATCGACGGGGTTGCGGCGGTTCTTCGAAGCCATCCTTCTTCTGACCTTGCATACTCTTCGAAATATGACATCAACTGAGAAACAGAAGATATGCTTTTCCGGTGAAGTTTATCAAGAAGGCCTGGATGAATGACTCCCTCTCGAGCTGCGTCAACTACTGAAGACGTAGTCAACCCTCGAATCTGCGACTTCGTATGAGCGAAGCGCTTGAAGTATTGCCTTAATGTCTCTCCAGGGAGCTGTTTCACCTGGAAAATACTTCCCGTTGACATTGGGGGCACGAAGGTGCCTTGGAAATTACTTACGAACTTCTTTTCAGCTGCCCCCATGAATTAATTGATCCTGGCTTCAAAGACCAGAACCACCGCAATGCCACTCCTTGAAGAGCTAGGGGAAAGCATTTTGCCATGGTGTCCCGCACTCCTCCACTAGCTTCAATTGCTAGAGCATAAGAACGGACAAATTCTCCAGGATCTTCATCTCCGGCATACTTGCAAAGCTTCGAAGTTTTGAACTTCGGGTCGAAGCGTACTTTCTGTAGCTCGGGATGGAACGGAGACTCGGTGTCAAAGGAAGCATTCTCTGGGGCTTCAGGATAAATAACCTCATCGTCTTCAGGCACTTCGGGAATGGTTGGGGTGGGTTGAGAGCGAAGCCTATTCGCGGCTTCTTGCCGCCACCTTGCAACTTCGGCTTGGAGACTGGCCATTCGAGTGGCCATATCACCAAGATTGTCTTCATCTCCTCCGGAAGGATCTTCCGGGTCTTGAGAACTGTATGGATCAGTTCGAAGTGGAACCTGAGGTGGAAGAGGGACTCCGGGCGGCCGAAGTATAGATGGAGTTGGCGGAGGAACTCCGTATGCTCGAGGAATGGGAATCCCTTCCGGGGTTTGAGGTGGAGGAAACGTCGAAGGTCCTTCGACCTCAACTGTATCTGGAGATCTTACTCCGGAGGTCCGAGGGGACCTCCGAATAGGGTTACCAGCTGCGCTCCGCTTAGGAGGCATGGTGTAAGAAGTTGGTAGAGAACGAAGTTTCTTGGACTAGGTTCCCCACGGACGGCGCCAACTGTTGGCGTAAAATATTACGCTAACAGGTTTCTGAAGATTAGAAACTAACAAACGAAGTGTTTGCGAAATAAACTATTCCAAGCCTCCGAAAGGATAATAACTTAGAATGGTTTAAAAGTGTGTATTGAATAACTTGTATTTGGTCCTCATTACAGGGTTAAACAGGGGGTATTTATAGGCCCAAACATTAAGGAAAAGACCTTTTTACCCCTCTATTACAACCGACATAGTGGAAACTATTTGGTACCCTTAATAGGGCTAAAATGGTAAAAGACTAATCTAATGAGAAAGAAGATAAGTCTTCCATCTTAGCTGGCAAAGAAGTTCCCGGAAGAGTCCAAGTTCGAAGATATACTCCGAACTAGAGCCCGTCATCATACTTCGAACTTGACTTGACGCATCTCCGAAATTATATGTTGGAAGTCTTCGTCTTAATCACTAGTCTTTATCTTGTCACTGCAATAACCCTGAAGATGGAATATTTTCCCCCAACAGCATGTGACCTAATTGATTTGTTAATCTGCTTGTAATCATTGTGGTGGTGTCTTTTCGATTAGGACACCGGTTGTTTTTAGGCTTGATTATTTTTGGTGCTTGAGATTTGTTTTATTTCTGTTGAGTGTCTTTTGAGGAGCGTTGGGTGTTGGGAGAAGGCCATAGATTCGAAAGAATTTTTGAGGCGCCTATTCACCCCCCTTTGGTCGCTACTCTCGGTCCTACACTATGCCACATCCAGAGCTCAGAAGATGGTCAAGCAATAATACAAAGAGAAGAACCAAATGACTCAGAAAAATCAGCTCCAAAGACTCTCCCTATTCTTGAAATCTTACAAACCAAAGCGTTAGAAGAATCGAGAACTTGTCAAGTATCGCGTCTAAAATGCACTTCCAAGCCCTCATCAAGCCACTGAGATACAGAAAGCAAATTGTTTCCCAAATCCTCAACCAAAGCGACATATTTGAGAATGAAATTTTCATTAATTCTAATCATACCTTTGCCTATCACTCTGCTCCTCCGATTGTTGCCAAAGGTGATGTGCTCATGTCACTGAGTCGAGGTGAGGCTAGAGAATCATAATGTCTTCCCGGTCATGTGGCGCGAACAACCAGAATCCATGATCCACTTGTTCTCCAGACCTCTGTCTGTTGCCTACATAAAATAAGAAAATCTCGAGTGCTTAGTGCTAGGGTGAGTGAAAAACTATCATGGTATCCAGCACTGAGAAACTCGAGCTGTAGGAAAAATAGTAGTAGACTGTCTACGCACAGGATATGAATCATGATAAAAAGTGTGAGGTCTACCTAAATGGTGAGATCCATACAAAAGACGAGGTCTCCCTACCTGTCGAGGACCAAAACCACTAACACATGGTCAAGCACCATATGAGTCATGGTATATCCCATGATAGGCAAATCCTCTCATGTGAGCACGAGGAGCCTCAAGAAGGCGAGAACGAGAATGATAAACAGGCTCATGTATACTAACAGGTGGCTGATACATGTCCCATGTCCCCATCTCCCAAGAATGTCGCTCATCCTTCATGCGATGAAAACAAAAACAAACCAAGTGTCCCACCCTCTAGCAATATGAGCAATGAAAATCTTTTTGGGTAGGTGCATGGGTCTTGGGAGCAATCCTCATAGGATCTCTTGGTTTTGCTGAGGAGCTTTCTTTGGAGGAGGTGGTGTTTTCTTGGTAGGCTGGATGGGTTTCTTGGCTTTCTGTGGAGTGTCTAACTGGGCTCGCTCTTCCTCTAAGGTAGTGGGTGAAGTGAACATTGTTTTGCTCTCGATGTCTTAAGTGGTTCTCTCAAAACCCAACCCTAGAGATAACTCAACCCATCCTACCTTTTCCCTCAGTGCATTTGTTTACCACAAAAAGAAGGTATTCATTTTCAGTCATGAGATTTTGAACTTGCCCTCTAGCAAAACTGAGTTGGTCCTTAAGGGTGATGTAGGTGGGACAAGCTAGCTGCACATCCTTAGAACACTCATCACTCTCCAATCTAGCCTCTAACTCCTTAACATGCTTGTCTCTCAAATTAATGCTATCAGTCAATAAGGGACAATTTGAACAAGCACCAGAAGAAATAGGTCTAGACTCCACCACAATGAGTTGTTTCTGTGTACTCTCAAGCTTATCGATAGTTTGAGCATGCACAATACATAGCTTAGCAAGCTCACTCATAACCACCAAAAAAGACTCACATTCAACATCCTCAAACTTAGACCTAAGCATGTCAAGTTCAGTTGATACAGAATCAAGCCTAAGTCTAAGTTCTTTTCTTTATTTAGCAGCTTGTTTAAGTAATCTATCCTGACCAATCAAAGCATCATTCAATTCATCATTTTTGACTAAAAGTTGGTCGTGGGATAGATATACCATAGATGAGTCTAGCTCATCGCCGCTGCCGTCGATGCTGTCAGCCATGAAGCAAAGGCCGATGAAGTCTTTCATCTTCTTCTCCTTCTTCTCCTCCTTTGGAGACTCCTCCTCATTAGAGTTGGGCTCCTCACTCGATGATGATTCGATGTCACTGAGGGCTGCCATGAAAGCTTTAGAACCAGCCTTGACTGCTCTCTTGGCAAGCTTATTGTGGTTCTTCTTTAAATAGGTCTTCTTGTCCCTCTTCTGGTACTTGTGCTCATTCTCATCTTTCTTTTTGAGTTTAGGGCAGTTAGCTTTAATATGCGATATATCCCCACACTCAACATCCCCAAGAGCCTCCTCTCCTCTGATCTTGTCTACCATTATAGAACTGGGTGAACTTCTTGACAATGAGAGCAAGCTCCTCATCATCCAGAGTGTCCATCTGCTCTTTTGTGACAGAGACCAGAGAAGACAAGGCAAAGCCACCAGTAAAGACACAAGATCCAGAAGAACCCAATGCAATACCTCCAGATGGGGTGCCACTGCCAGAACCAGAAACTAGTGCCATGGATGGTGGCAAAGAGTTTCCAAGTCCTTGGCGAGATGCCTTGGCAATCTCAGTGGACTTAAGCTTGCTAAAGAGTTCATCACAAGTTAATGCGTTGTAACTTGTGGATTCCTCAATGCTGGATATCTTTACTTCCCATATGCTACGATCAAGAGCATAGAGAAGCTTGATAGCCCTCTCATCATCAGAATAAGCAAGCACACCTGTGGAATGAAGATTACTCACGATGACATCAAAACGGGAAAACATGGCATCAATAGATTCACCAGGGCTCTACACAAACATTTGATACCATTGGTTGTAAGTGTTTTGGCGCCTGGCCTTGATCTGAGTTGTGCCCTCATGAAACACAGTGAGTGTGGACCAAATATCCCTGGAAGTCTGAAGGTGTTGCACCCTATCGAACTCATTTCTACTCAGGACAATGAACAATATATTTCTAGCTTTGTAGTTAGCAGAATACTGATCTTTCTCAGCCTGAGTAGTGCGAGTCTCAGGGATGGAGTATTGTGAGTCCACAGTCTCCCAAATTGCACTTCCTTGGATTTGAAGATAAACCTCGATGCGCACCTTCCAATATGCAAAGTCTGTCCCATCAAATAGAGGGATCTTGCTAACTCTGTCCATGTCGCCTATGGATCACACAACCGGTTAAGGTCAACTAGTAATCTTAATCATAACCTTCTCTGATACCAATTGTAGGACCGAAACGGGCGACTAGAGGGGGGTGCATAGGCGCCTTAACAAATTCTTACGAATTGATGGCTTTTTCTAAAGCACCCAATGCACCTCTAAATGAACAAGCGGAAGCAAATGTATAAACACAGCAAAAACCTAGAGAAAGCAAGTGCTATCACTCTCTTGTCAGATATGGTATGATTCGACAATCTGAGAGATCATAAGCATAAAAGATAATATAGCCTTCTAAAACAACTATTGCCCAGATTGAAACGACAGTTGTACAATGCACATAAGGCAGATTAAAAGGCTCACAGACTAGACAGACAAATTGTTAAGTGCTAAAAAAATATCCAACAATCACATGCATTTTATAAAGCACAAAATAGACACCATTAGTTCATAGGCATTTAAACAAGTTCATGACATGCATTAGAATACCATAGATATATCAATAAACGTGCATGCAGTAATTTTAATACATCACAAAATAATCAGCAGGAATAATATTTTAAAGTCCATGCAAAATGAGGAAGGAAAATAGATTATTGTACTATTTTTCTCCTTGTGCACAATGTGTCAATCACCTGCTGCGCGGCTGCTTCGCTACAACTGTTGTTCACTCCCGCATGCACGGCTTCCCTGCGTCGTTCACACACATGCGCTAGGCAAACTGCCGCACGGCTCCTCTGTGCCGAGTGTTCAGCGCAACTGCTGCCCGCGTCGGTGGATGCTAACTGAGCCACCACCGAATCGCTAGAAATTGGTTGTGCGCCACTCGAGCCCTAGAGCCACGCGTGCTCACTCCGAGCAAATAGATATGGCGCCGTCGTTGTCTCCAGATGAAGAGCCCCGGCCGGTCGGTTTTCTCAGGGAAATAAAAAACCGTCCCAAGAATTCTGAAGAAAATCAGTGCAAGAGCACTGTGCAGTACTGTAGCTTCGGTCGAAATCAGCGATGTAACAGAGATGACAGGAAGGAAAATTTCTAGAGAAATGAGTAAAGTGAACTCAAATTTTTTAATTAGAAAGAGTTGGTCGAAACCCTAGGACTAGGGGGTCTTTTATAGGCAATTCAAATAGGAAAAGACACAAATACCCCTAGGGTTTTTTATAGACTCAAAGGCCATAAGGCTAAAAATGTAAAATCCTATCTAAAGATAGTTTGTCCCGATTCGAAGCTTTCGTAGCGACTACGGCTCCGCTTCAGGATGCGTGGATATCAATCTGACGGTTTTGAGCCGAAACCGACAAAGCACTCCAGATCGTCGACACGTGTCACCAATCCACGAACTCGACCACCAGCAAGTCTCTCCCACTCTCAATCCCTAGAGCCGCCTTGTCACTTGCAATGGCCTCCCTTTTGCTGACTTGGTCAACACGCTATCCCGATCATACGTCCGTCCATGTCTTGCTCTATCTCCACATGTACGCCTAAGATCTTCCTCAACTTCACCCAACATCCTTGAACGTCTAGCATCAAGCTCCCCGCTTGACCCCGATCACCCGCCGTTGACAGTTGACTCGCATCTCAACCCTGCACAACATGAGACAAGCAAAACACGAATCTCCAAGCAAGATGCACACTGATTCCATCTGTTGGACCAAAAAAGGCGACCAGAGGGAGGTGAATGGGAGCTATTAAAATTTCAGGCTAAAAACTAGCCTTCTGTTTTAACTTCTATCTCCTACGGAACAGGCTTCGAATACACCTTTCAGAGGTCTGATTCGGAGGTATTTTACACCTCTGAGACCAGGCTTCGCAAAGAGTAAAAGTTCGAAGTCAAGAAGACTTCGCTCTCACCCACAAACCCGAAAACACCTCTGCTAGGTTAGTGCAGGCTCCGCACACAAGGTGCCTTGAATCAGGCTTCGCACTTCACCCTTCGCAGGAATGGGTTTCCCTCTAAGGACTTCGACTAGAGATTCCACACTAGCAACTGGTACTAAGCTTCGAATTTCGAAGGGGAGACAGTAGACAGAACAGACTGTAATAAGGACTTCGGCTGAGGAAGAAAAACCAGCCTCGAGTGAATCCTTCGAAGGATACTTCGCTAGTAAACAGTGAGGACTAGCCTCAGATTACACAGAGCGAACACACACCCAGAAAACTATCACACTTTGTTGAAACAGAACAACAACTCAGGTTGGCACAGGATGAAATATAAAGCTGAGGACTCAACTCATGTAGTGCAAAAACACATATACAAGTTCATGCAACAGAAGAAAAACTGAATGGAAATTTCATTGCAAGAACAGGGAATACAAAACTCACAAGTACAAAGAACCCTTCATGGTTGCTAGCCAAAGCTACAGGAAAACAAGAGGTTCTACAGGAGTGCACAGTGTTACCCTAGCCCCTAGTCTGCCTCTCCTTTTATAGGCCTACTCTGACTTGCGAATAGACTACAATGCCCCTAGGGTTTACAACGTTTTTGTCTCACCCAGACACAGGGGTACAGATGGTAGTCTACTTTATTTGTAGGTTTCTTTTGTCAGCTTCGTAGAAGAGACAACATCAGCTTTTGCAAAGCAGAAACTGAGAAACCAAGGGTTGGTTTCGGTGTTTGTGATGAGTGATTGACAGGGTTTTTACCCCTGGTTCGAAGGGGTACCTCCGAAGAGGGTTCGGAGGTTGGACCTCCGAAGGGTGTTCGGAGGTGGTTTCACCGAAGGGTGTTCGGTGGTTTGCTTGCTGCAGCTGTTGCAGCGGAGTGTGCCTGTCGGAGGGGTCCGACAGTACACGATGACTGGGTGTGTACCGAAGGTCTCGGTACTTTGGGCGGTACACCGGAGTGTGTGCCGAAGGTTGCTAACCCGGAGAGGTCTCCGGAGTACTGGATACACTTGTCTGTTTGTCGGTGGTGCGCAGGGACTTCGGAGGCGACGGACAGGTTCGCGGCAGGTGAACCTGGGTCAAGCGGGAGGCTTGATGCCAGGGGAGCGGGGAGCTCCATCACGGTGGCTGCGAAGGGGGTCCGGGTCGGTCCTCGGGTCAAGGTGCGCCAGGTGAAGGCAGAGAGTGCGGAGCGTGGCTCCGGGTGAAGGTACTCCGAGACAAAGTCCTCGGAGGTGAGGCACTTCGAAGGTACTCCGAATGGAGTGACTTCGGAGTTTGGTGGATCCAGTCCTCTACGGAGGCAAGGAGTTCGAAGTGTGCTCCGGAGGGAGACATTCGAAGGTACCCGACGAAGGTCTCAGAAGTCGAGGCGCATCGAAGGCATGGTCCGGGTGAGGCTCGTCGAGGAGTGTGCTCGGGGAGAGGCACTGCGACGAAGGGCTCATGGAATGCTTCATGCGGAGGCCTTGGACGAAGGAGAGACTTCGAAGGGTGGTACTCCGAAGGTGGGGCTTCGGAGTGAGGAAGGCTTCGGAGCGAGGCTAGCTCCGGAGTGTGGTTGTCTTGTGGTGCTTCGGCCTGCATGGCTTCGGTACACGGACTGACGGAGTTCGAGCTGGGCGGAAGCTGCGAAGCCGTGGTGGTCCAGTCCAGAGGTGTTGGTGCGAAGGCCCAAGGGATTTGACGGCTTCGGCTCAAAACCGTCACTGTATCGAAGATTGACTTTGTTGAAGCGAAGGCCATTTGGCTCAAGGCTTCTCACCGAAGCTATCGCACCCCTCGCGTGCGATAGGGGGCTTTGGAAAGGTCAAAGGCTGCAAGTCTGACAGTGTCTGCTCTGCAAAAAGCTGGCGCTGTCCCATCTGCAAAGGCTGACAGAGAAGCCTCCAATAAAGTTGACTACCTTTTGTACCCCTTAGTTCTGTAGAGACAAAACCAATGTAAACCCTAAGGGTAAAGTAGTCAATTCCTTTGGATGAACTGTGGGCTATAAATATGGGGGCTCGGTAGGTAACATTTAACACTTTGAGCATTTACTGTTGAGCTCCTGTACTAGCCACACACTTCGTTGTATTCATCCAGAGTTCAATTTTATTGTGTTCCTTGTTCAAGCGGCGAAGCCCTGCTTCTGTGTGCTTTTTGCTTGAGCTCGCTTTACATACCTCGCTAGTTGTAGTGCACCGAAGCCTGTCTAGGCGAAGGGTGTTTTGTGCGAAGTGTGTTTTTCAGTGTGCTGTCGCTCTGTGTAATAGGAGGCGAGACCTCGCTGCTTACTAGCGAAGCCCTGATCGAAGCCCGTGCGTTTATCGTGTCTGTGACTCTAGCGAAGTCTGTCAGTGTGCGTTTAGACCTTCGTGTACGAAGCCCAGTACCAGTTGCTGCTGCCAAGTAATTGGTCGAAGTCCT
The DNA here is from genome assembly GCA_019279435.1 of Zizania palustris. Lineage (NCBI taxonomy): Eukaryota > Viridiplantae > Streptophyta > Magnoliopsida > Poales > Poaceae > Zizania > Zizania palustris. The sequence continues at coordinate 90,346,243 of JAAALK010000079.1, read as the reverse complement.
CAGTGGGGTGTCCACTCTTGCGAAGGGTGAAGTGCGAAGCCTGCTCGAAGCACCCTGTGTGCGGAGCCTGCACTGACTTAGCAGAGTAGATTTTCGAGCGTTGTAAGTGGAGCGAAGTCTTCTTGGCTTCGAACTTTTGGTCCTGCGAAGCCTGTGTTCGGAGCTGTCAAAACACCTCCGAACCAGACCTTCGAAGGTAGTGTTCGAAGCTTGTTCCGCAGAAGACAGAACTAAAACCGAAGGCTAGTTTTTAGCCCGAAATTTTAAAAGCTCCCATTCACCCCCCCCCCCTCTGGTCGCCGTTTCGGTCCAACAGACACAATCAGCCTTTGCACATTTGGAATATTCTGAAGCCCCCTTCGCACACAAAGTGTGTAGTAGCTTCGGTGATAAGCTTTGAACCAGATGGCCTTCACTTTACTGAAGTCAGTCTTCGATACAGTGATGGTTTTGAGCCGAAGCCATCAAAGCTCTTGAGCCTTCGCACCATCACCTTCGGAGTGGACCACCACGGCTTCGCAGCTACTCCCAGCTCGAACTCCGTCAGTCCATGTACCGAAGCCATGCATGGCCAAAGTTACTCAAGTCAGCCACACTCCGAAGCCCCACCTTCGGAGTACCTTCGCCACCTTCCAAAGTCCCTCCGTCCAAGGCCTCCGCATGAAGAATATCCATAAGCACCCCTTCACAGTGTCTCATCCCCGAGCACACTCTACGAAGACCCTTATTCATACCATGCCTTCGATGCACCTTGACTTCCGAGACCTTCGTTAGGTGTCCCTTCGAGTGCCTCCATCCGGAGCACACTTTGAATGCCTTGCCTCAATTTTGAGAACTTCATCCACCATACTCCGAAGTCACTCCTTCCGGAGCACCCTTCGAAGTGCCTCGCCTCCGAGGACTTTGCCTCGAGGTACCTTCAGCTGGAGCCACCCTCCGCACTTTCTACCTTCGCCTGACGCGCCTTTACCAGAGGACCGACCTCGACCCCTCGCAGCCTTCGTGACCGAGCTCCCCGCTCGCCTAGCACCAAGCCTCCCGCTTGACCCAGGTTCACTCACTGTGAACCGTCCATCGCCTCCGAAGTCACCTGCACACCACCGACAAACAGACAAGTGTTTCTAGTACCCCAAAGACCTCTCCAGTAAACAACCTTAGGTACACACTCCGGTGTACTGCCCAAAGTACCGAACCCTTCGGTAAATACCTCCGAACCCCTTCGGAGGGACCCCTTCACCCAGAAGGTAGCTTGTCAAACACTCATCACAGACTTGAAACCAAGATACCGTTCAACATGGTTTCTCACCATTAGTGAACCCCAAACAGCAAACACACGTCGAGACCATGAAACAAGTAAACTTGTCAATCACTCATCACAAAGATAAAACCACAGTGCAAACCCCACTTAGTTTCCCAGTGTCACACCGAAGCCCGGTATGACCGGTGTCTTTACGCCGATCCGACCGACTCCCTTCGCACCGGAGGGTTTCATCGCGCTAGAAGCCATACACCGAGGACCACCTTGTAGCAAGCCTCCGAAGCCCATCACACACTCCCAATCCGACTGTAGCCCTACTTCCGGTCTGACCGCCTAAAGATCTGAATCCCCCTTCGTATTTCTTCAGACCCCTTCGCACTCGGACGCCGAAGGCCCCCTTCGGCGAGACCTTGCACCATCGGTCAAACTGGTCGTGTACCCTCGGTCTGACCGGACTACCTTGACCAGTCTGACCGCCTATGATACTTCGGTCCAACCGTCCTGTTTTGGTCGATTTGATCTTTTACCCCTACATTTCATCTAATTGGGCATTATTACTAAATACTTGTCTGATTGTCTGGCGACTCCGCTACCCTCTTACCATTGTTTAAGGGTCGTCGGAACGCGGCGTCTGCGTCTCGCAATGTTTTAGGGTTTATCCTTGAAACGGTCGCGCGCTATTGGATCGTCGAACCGACGCCAGTGGACAAACCCTAGTGCAAACATTCCTCTCACCAAATCTAATTAGCATTAAACCGGACTAATCAGCCAATCACATAATCCAAAGAGACAGAGTAAAATCCCTAACTACCACACAAAATCAACCAAATCGACGTGCCCCCTAACTACTGCCTCGTGAATGAAGGTACTCTTCAAATCAGCCCCTCTATCATTCGCATCAATCTGACATCGAAACGGCGTTAGAATCAGAATTAATCACCTGGTTGAAAGGTAGGACTCGGTTGATAGAGGGGATGACATAGATAGCACCGGGTCCGAACTCTATCTTCCCACACACTTCCTTAGCTCTATCTCGAGAGTAAAAAATAATTAGTTTTTTCTTATAAAGAGGTATTTAAGTCAAGATGACTATTTGCTACTCTTCACAACTAGCATATAAGACTATTTAAATCAATAAATATAAATCAGAACGACAAAAATACGAAAATATTTTTTAAGAGTCAAATAGTTTATTTTCCCCTCATCGATCGCTCACAGCCAGAAATGCTGATGGGTGCCTCTCTTCTCTAGCCCTCCTCTTCCTATTCTGCCGGTATTTTTTTATCTTACTTAATGTACTATTTTTATTCAAAATTGCCGGTATTTTTATCGTAATGTACTATTTTAAAACAAAATTTCTGGTATTTTTATAATTGCTTTGTTATTGGATTATTGTGATTTTATAAGTTAACTTTTCGCCGTAATCACTTTGTTTTTTAAATTAACGTTCATGTCGTTACAAATACTAACCAAGCAGTTTAGGTGTTTAGATCAGGATCTAAATTTTAGCCCGTGTATAATAAGATGTTTCGACATTAATTTAAAGGACTAAATGTGAATTAATTATAAAAATAATTGCAGAATCAGAGACTAAATTGCGAGACGAATTTTTTAAACCTAATTAATCCATAATTAGCAATTTTACTGTAGCCTCACATTGTCAAATCATGGTATAATTAAACTCATTAGATTCATCTCGTGAATAATCTTCCGATTATGAATAGGTTTTGTAAATAGTCTACATTTAATACTTCAAAATAGTATATAAACATTGGATGTGATAGGGACTAAAATTTTAGCCCCAGATCCGAACACCCCTTTAGTACCATGAGTCTGAGGCTACAGACCATGAATTGAAAAACTATTCTGCCAACAAAAAACTGAAAAGCCTCAGGTGCACATAATGGCACTGATATCTCGTTACATGTCAGCATGTTATCTGAATAACCCTGGCTCAGTTTGAAGAGGATTCCTTCAACTATCGAGATACCAGAACTTGATGGAAGTTACAAATATTACAAATATTACGACGCTCGAAGAGAATTTGGAACAAACGTATCATACTTGTTTGAGTAATAGCAAGGAGATTACCTTATCATGCTAAGAATAGCTAAGATGCCATTCGTTAAGCTGAAGCTGCAACTACATGGGTGCAGTTCTGGCGAATCCTTAACCCTTTCCAGTACAGACTCGACTAGAGTTAGAAAGTGGAGCTCTACGACAGAACAATTATTTGTAAGCTATCCCTTCTGTCCCATAATATTACAACCTAGTACCTAGAATATTTCATAATACAACAAATCTAAACAATTCAGTCTAGATTCGTGGTGCTACGAAATATTCCATCCAATACTAGATTGTAATATTATAGTACAAAAGAAGTAGTTCCGGCCGATCTCTGCAATTGTGACCGCTACCCACCAATGAATCCAAGTCGGTGAAGGATGAAGGCCAGGATCAGCATTACAATTGCAAGGACCAAGCCTTTCCTGTCTAAGAGCCACTTCTTGGTCTTCTTCGCGGTTTCTACCCCTTGCTGTGCTCGGTGCATCCATGTCATCTGGATACAGAACAAACGTGAAGGATTAATCAGTAAGATTTTAACTATACATTGTCTAAAGTAAAACTATCACTTGTGTTGGGTTAAGGTTAAACAAAGATGAGGCATCTTTAAGGGGGATACAGGCAGCTAAACAGAATGGAGACATAAATTATACCTTGTAAGTATCCCTAAAAGCTAATGTAAAGTTCTAGACTATATATGGTTTGACCACGTTTGGTTCAAAGCAAAAGCATCTGTGGACATGTGGACATGGGTTGCACATGTGGATGGGGAGAGACCCATGAACCCGTAGCTAGGAAGAAGCTAGAAACATTGATGGATGTGGGGGTGTAAGATTAGTTTCCTCACCATCCTATCCAAAGCCTCTGGAGACAATGAAGCCATGGCTTCTTGAGCTCTGGCAGCATCCTCCTTCGAAAGATTCATTCCAAACTGTGCACTCATGTTTGACATCATCTCTGGATTCATGTTCTTCATCATGGATGCAAACATCTGTTAATTTACAAAAGACCAAGATATGTTAAAATCCAGTCTACTAGCGTTTGCCAGGTAAGAAATTCATAAAGAGAACTTCATTTAGTTAGAAGTCTCTATACCTGCCGCATTGCAGGGTCTTTCATAGAATTTACCATGGTTTCCTGCATATCATTTGTTGAAGATGCACCATGGGTGGATGATGATTCACCCATCCTTCGGTTGCTTAATATTTCGTCAGGGTTTAACATGGCGTTTTGAGAAGATGAAGGTTGGATGTTATCCACTGATCTCTGGGAGGTACTACTTGTTGTGGCTCTTGATGAAGATTGAAACTTATTCTCCGATCTCATAGAGGCAATACTAGGTACACCCATGTTAGAAGCAATATTCAGCATATTTTGTAATTCATCAGGAGACATATTCTGAAACATCTCAGATGCCATTTTAAACATGTCAGGAGACATTTCTGGCATATTAGATCCCAAATTTGGAGGACTTGAGCTTGTTCCATTCAATGAAGAAGCGACTTGAAACATTCTCTGAATTTCTTCTGGTTTCATTGAGGCCATCATATTGCTGGCAGTTTTTAATAGCTGAGGTGACATTCCCTGCATTCCCAGCTTTGATAAGCCATCGGGATCAATGCTTGAAGGCTTCAAACATCCAGAGTTTCCTTCTCCTTCAGGAGGTTGCGAAACAGTATATCCAGGGGATGAACTTCTTTGACTGCTTGATGACTCTGAAGCATCTTTTTCTACTACTTCTTCAATGACAACACCTTCCAAACAGTAACATAAAAAAAAGGTCCATGAGCCAAACTGAAGTAATACAAAAACTATCTAATCAGGGCCCAAATAATGCAGAAAGGGATGATATACTTCCCACTAAATGCTTATTATAGTATGCCAGAATCAAGCCTAAGTGCCTAACCATGATTTAATTTCTTCTCTATTAAGCTACTTATGTATAATGTTCACCACAAAGACCAATTTATGATTTTATGCAAAATAAAAAAGAAGCTTACATCATCATAAAAAGAATGATTTAACCACGAAGATTCATTCACAGTATGTTGTTGAATTGGACAACTGGTCACTGCGGTTAAAAAAGAAAGGAATCTAAATACCAACAGAATTTGATCCTTATAAAAGAAATATCAAGTACCTTTTGGATGTTTCGCTACTTTACCTTCCACTGCAAGTATTTCTTCAGCATCTCTGTGTCATGAAAAAATAAATCAGCAGGGTGTTGACAAGTAAATCTGTCATGGGCCAGGGCCACCAGGCCCAATCACATGAACGGTACTGTAGATGACAACTAGATGTCATGGGCCAGGCCCAATGGTGAACTGTTAGGTGCAAAGCAGACTGGACCTAGGTTGTGAGGCCCAATCACATGAACAGTACCACTTGGTACTGTTCGCTCTTCAGTCCCCGTGCAGGTACTGTTCACCAGGCAGCCCAAAACCCATAATTAGTTAGGCTTCCAATCATATTAGTTTAGGTAATCTGGAGTTAGGTTAGTTTGACTATTTTAATTGCAGTTAGAATAGGATTAAGAAATAAAGGGGACCTTTGCCCCCATATAAAGAGGTCCATACTCTGTAATTAGGCAAGAAGGAAATAAAGATATCTACCCTAGTTCTCTAAAGTCTCCCCCGTTATCCAACATAGCTCAGCAAGGCGATCAAACCTGCACCAACCTATCCTACCGCTACACAGTCGAGGACCTCCTACACTAGGTGCCGACGCCCTTGACAAAACCTCTGTACATTCTGAATAAGGGCAGAAAATTGTATATTCTGGGGACTTCCATGGAATGCATAGGAAGGTGTAATCTATCAGTACTGCAATGACAATTTTTTTTTGAGGCAAATCAGTAGGAGAGGCTCCTACCTGAGATTTTATAAATTAAATAGGGATTACAATAGGGATACAATGGGGGGACACAGAAAAACAACAAGCAGAAAGACCCAGTCACAACGCATCAAGCCAGTGTTTCAAGTCCTCCTTAAGCTTAGGGGGGAAACGCTGCGACTAGGCCGAGAACGTGAGTAAGAAGCAAAATTTCCAAGAATTAAGCGTAGGAGCAAGGGCGTCGAAAACACATCTGTTTCGGATTAACCATAACGACCAGGTCCCCATAACGACGATGTCCATGAAGTACGGTCTTCCAAATGATTCTTTAAAAGCAATGACAATTAAAAACACAATTTTGTGTATTTGGAATAAGGTCATCAAAATTTAAAAATTGTATAGTTTGGGGACTCCAAAAATGCAAATGAAAATGTAATATTTCAAGAAGCCTATTACTCGTAAACATACCTTAGAACTGCAGCAATAGTTTCATCCTCTGGGCAAAGTTCATGTGCTTTACTCAAGTTAATAACAGCTGCCTGCAAGCATTTTCCATATTGTTACCATCCATCATAGTTGGGATAATGCAGAAAGATCTCTGCATGCCAAAAGAAAAGGGCCAAGCAAATCTTACTTCCAGGTTTCCTAGTTCTTTGTATGCCTGGCCCCTTCGGTAGTATGCTTTGACGTTGCTCGAATCATAAGTTAGAACCTGTGATACATTTGATAACTGAATCAGCTTGATTTGAAAGAAGATCTAGTATGCCTGGAGCACAATAAAGCAAGCAAACAATAACCTAAGTAAAAGGTCAACTCAAAGAGAGTACAAAGTTCCATTTCATCAGCTAATATATAGAGCCAAGGATGGCAGCTAAAAGTAATAGAATAGTTTGTGTCTAAGATGATGGTTGAGTTATTTAATAAAATGAAATGGAAGAGTTATTCAACAAGTTAAAATGGAATGAAAATGGTGTAATAATCAAAATACTTTAAGCCCTCAATCATACCTCTGATCCTTCATTGACACATTCCTCAAACTTCTGAATTTTCAGGTAACAGGCCATTAAATTTAGGGTGCACACCAACTGCAGAGAATGAGCTGCTTGTGATGGTATGTTCTTTAAGTTATCCTTGGCCTAGTCAGGAAAAAGAAACTGTGTGTTTTACTGACAAATCTTTCAAACACATCAAAAATTACTTAGAAAAATGAAGGTTTGAGGTTCAAAACGCACAAGCTTGTACTTGGCAGCAGCTTCAGTATACTGCTCATGCTTATGAAGTTCATTGCCCTGAAATTACACAAAAATTGAAACAAATAAGGGTGGGAATACAAAATATCTATATTACATAAAAGGTTGAAAACTTGGAAGTTTGTAACTTCAAATTAGATAAATAACTAATAAGGTACAGTGCTTTCTTAGACAAAGGAATATTAGTAGAGGACTAGAGGTGCAAAGAGCAGCAAACAGTCAACACAAAATGGTGCATGTATCTGACTCAGCATGACTAGTGCATCAGTAAACCATCTTAGTGTCATGGGCATGGGCTTGGAGGCCAAGGTCCACAACCTAGCCCAATATAGGGTATGAACAGTACCCGTGTGAATAGTACTCATGTGGTACTATAGCAGCAGTTTAAGATTTGTTAATTCAGAGATATGATTAGGTTTCTTATTTTAGAGATATGATTAGATTGAGTTCTAATTTATTTCTTAGATTTAGTGATTAGATTCTTGCGAATCAAGTCATGTCATCTATTATAAGGATGGGTTGTATCTCTATTTCATTAAACCATGAAGAATTAGTCTAATATCTCTCCAATGTTCATCATCCCAGTCTAAAGTCATCTTCTCATCCCTAGTAGCCAACGCCGCTGGCTAACCTCATGGTGATATTTATCCCATCATGAATTTGGTTCATGACAACTCCACCTATGTTGTCTCAGCATATGTTGGTGCAGCATAGCCTGGTCCCAAGTCCAGGTACAAGGAGGAGGGTTGCGTTAGGCGTGGCGAGCCAGCTATAAAAAACTTAGCCACTCAAATGGAAATGAAACCCAATAGAAAACCGTTGGGGCGTAACCCTCTTAGCGACGCGCCATATCGGAACCCGGGTATGGTGTTAAATGGGCAAGGGCCGGGCCGCCACCCCCTTGGTGGCACGCCGTGTCGTGATCTGGATGCGGTGTCAAGTGAGCAAGGATCGGGTCGTCGCTTCCTTAGTGGCGCGCTACATTGGCGCCCGGGTGTAGTGACAAATGTGCAAGGGTCTTCGCATCTGTCTCAACGGGTGCGAGGGGTAAGGAAGCTAGTTGAGCCGACTAGGATCCGTGTAGGTAGTTGGAACGTAGGGTCCCTTACAGGTAAGCTAAGAGAGTTAGTCGATGCAGCGAGCAAGAGGCGTGTTAATATCCTATGTGTACAGGAGACAAAATGGAAGGGGCAAAAAGCGAAGGAGGTGGAGAACACTGGTTTCAAGCTTTGGTACTCAGGAACAGTGGCAAACAAAAATGGAGTAGGTATCCTGATTGATAAGAACCTTAAGGATGGAGTGGTGGATGTCAAAAGGCAGGGAGATAGGATTATCTTAGTCAAACTAGTTTTGGGGATGTGGTCTTGAACATAATAAGTGCATACGCCCCTCAGGTTGGTCTCAGTGAGAGCGAGAAGAGAAAGTTCTGGGAAGACTTAGATAGCATGGTCAGAGCAGTACCAACCAATGAGAAGCTTTTCATAGGAGATCTCAATGGTCATGTAGGTTCAACAAAGGCAGGTTATGAGCTGGCTCATGGAGGTTTCGGGTATGGTAGTAGGAACCAAGAAGGAGAGGATATTTTGGACTTCGCTGTAGCCTACAACCTAGTGATAGCCAACACTTTATTCAGAAAGAGAGATTCTCATTTGGTGACTTTTAGTAGTGGTCATCGTTCGAGCCAGATCGACTTCGTTCTCACTAGGAGAGAAGATAAACAAGCATGTTTGGATTGTAAGGTGATACCTGGAGAGAGTGTTGTGCCCCAACATAATCTTGTGGTGGCTGACTTTCGTTTTCGGATCCGTACCCATAGGGATAAACAAGCCAAAATTGCGAGGACGAAGTGGTGGAAACTCAAAGGGGAGACATCTGAAGTTTTTAAGGAAAGAGTTTATGTGGAGGGCGCTTGGTCCGAAGAAGAAGATGCAAACAACATGTGGGTGAAGATGGCAACTTGTATTAGGAAGGTGGCGTCAGAAGTGTTTGGAGTGACCAAAGGGAGCAGAGGTGAACCTAAAGATACTTGGTGGTGGACCGAGGATGTTCAAAAGGCAATAAAGGAGAAGAAAGAATGTTACAGGAGCTTGTTCCATGACAGGAGCGCGATCAACATAGAGAGGTATAAGGTAGCAAAGAAGACTGCTAAGCGAGCTGTGAGTGAGGCAAAGGGTCGTGCCTATGATGATCTTTACCGAAGACTAAGTACAAAATAAGGGGAGAAGGATGTCTATAAGATGGCTAGGATTCGGGAAAGGAAGACAAGGGACCTCAACCAAGTTAAATACATTAAAGATGAGATGGATCAACTCTTGGTGAAAGGACAAGACATCAAACAGAGGTGGCAGAGGTATTTTGACAATCTTTTCAATGGTGAGAATGAGACTATGGACACCCAATTGGATGACTCCTTTGATGATTTAAATAGATGCTTTGTACGCAGGATCCAAGAGTCAGAGGTCAAAGAAGCTTTAAAGAGGATGAAAGGGGGCAAGGCGATGGGTCCGGATGGTATCCCAATAGAGGTGTGGAAATGCCTTGGGGATATTGCTATCGTTTGGCTAACCAAGTTGTTCAACCATATTTTTCGATCAAACAAGATGCCCGATGAGTGGAGGAGTACATTAGTACCAATCTTCAAGAACAAGGGAGATATTCAAAGTTGTACCAACTATCGAGGGATTAAGCTCATGAGCCACACTATGAAGCTTTGGGAGAGAGTTATTGAGCATCGCCTAAGAGGAATGACGCATATCACCATGAACCAATTTGGATTCATGCCTGGAAGGTCAACCATGGAAGCAATTTTTTTAATAAGACAGGTCATGGAGCGGTATAAAGAGCAGAAGAAGGACTTGCACATGGTTTTTATCGACTTGGAAAAGGCCTATGATAAAATACCTAGGAATCTCATATGGTGGGCATTGGATAAGCATAAAGTCCCAACAAAGTATGTTACGCTCATTAAGGACATGTATGACAAGGTTGTGACTAGTGTCCGAACAACTGATGGTGATACAAATGTTTTCCCGATTAACATAGGACTACATCAAGGTTCAGCTTTGAGCCCTTATCTATTTGCCTTAGTGATAGATGAGGTCACGAGGGATATACAAGGAGATATCCCTTGGTGTATGCTTTTCGCTGATGATATAGTTCTAGTAGATGAAAGCCGGGAAGGAGTAAATAGAAAGCTAGAGTTATGGCGTCAGACCCTAGAGTCAAAAGGATTTAGAATTAGCAGGACCAAAACCGAGTATATGAGATGTGACTTTGGTACTACAATTAGTGAGGATGGAGATGTAAGCTTGGGAGGCCAAGTAGTACCAAAGAAGGACACCTTCCGTTATTTGAGATCGATGCTTCAGAGAGATGGTGATATTGATGAAGATGTTAGCCATAGGATCAAAGCGGGGTGGATGAAATGGCGTCAAGCATCGGGAGTCCTATGTGACAAGAGAGTGCCACAGAAGTTGAAAGGCAAGTTCTACAGGACGGCGATTAGGCCTGCTATGTTATATGGGGCTGAGTGTTGGCCTACTAAGAGGCGGCATATCCAACAACTATGTGTCACAGAGATGCGTATGTTGCGTTGGATATGTGGGCACACAAGATTGGACCGAGTGAGAAACGATGACATACGCGATCGGCTAGGAGTAGCGTTAATTGAAGAAAAGCTTATGCAACACCGGTTGAGATGGTTTGGGCATGTCCAACGGAGACCCCCAGAGACACCGGTGCACAGAGGTATCATAAGACGGGTCAATAATGTGAAGAGAGGTAGAGGGCGACCAAACTTGACTTGGGAGGAGGCAATCAAAAGGGACTTGAAGGAATGGAATATCCCAAAGGAGTTGTGTTTGGATAGAAGTGCTTGGAAAGAAGCTATCCACGTGCCCGAACCGTGATTAGGCCTTTTCCCTTTTAGTGCTCTTAAAAGCTTTTCCCCTCCCCTTTCTCTCTCTCTTTTTGGTGACTTCTTGTTGGGTTTCAACTCTAGCCTACCCCAACTTGCTTGGGACTAAAAGGCTTTGTTGATGTTGATGTTGATGAATTTGGTTCATGACACTTAGCAGCTTCCTCGTGAAGTTTTTGGTAAAACAAACAAAAATTTTCAAATAGCATCAAATATCTTTTGGTGTTCACAATAGTATGAAGTTTATATGTATATTTTCCAGTGTTCCACTGGTTAACTTAACTCAGAGCAATCCAAACATGTACTGATATAGTGATATGGACCTGATACCATATATAATTCTCATCAATTTTTCATCTCAATTAACATTTATTCACATGCCATTGTCCAAAAGAGTAAACAGAACTAGTCGCACTACACAAATATGATATTTACTATGAAACTCTATAAAAGAAAACGAAATTACTCTATCAAAATTCCAACAAAATGCAGGAGCAAAAAGTGAAGTTGGACTTCTATGCATACCTGCTGCTTTAACATCTTGGCACTAGATATTATATACGACATTTGTTGGTCTGCTTGAACCTTCATAGCAGCAACCTCCTCTGGATTAGCATTGGCAAGTTTATTAGCCATATCAAGCATTTCATCTGGTCTTGTTTGATTCAGCTGCTGTGCAGCTCGTTTCATGTCCTCAGCTGTCATATTCTTCATGCTCTCAGATGCAAACTTTAGCAGGTTAGGATTTGACATCAGCTGCAATGATCCAAATCATAACAAGGAAATTGTCAGTGTCATGACATACATGGTTCCTCAGAGGATAGCCAATGGCATCAAGCAATAGAAGATCACGATGCAAGGCCTCTAGGTCACTAAAAACACCAATTGCATGCATGCAGTGAGAGATACATGGTGAATGCACTCAGTGCAGTCAAACACAATGCTAACAAAGCCTACATGTATGAAAGAACATGCGAAGATTCCACTAGCAGAGGCAAATGTCATACATTAGCGTGCAAAAGACCCAGCAATGACCCTCCTGTTGCTTATACAGTTATTACGAGCATACAACTTGACTATAACAACAGTATAAAAAACATTGAATTGACCAACCAGCTGCCATCAGCCCATCACCAATCAAGTAGTCGACATCGAACTCAGCCTGGATCCCAATACTCAGTTTCCAATTGACTTGAAGAACAGTAATCAGAGGCGGACCTATAATGGAGCAAGATAGTCTTTAATTTCGTACCCCCATTGTATAAATCCTAGGTCCGCCACTAACACTAATGCCATTGACTATGAACTACATCAATTCAACCCGCATGCGACCAGATTAGCAAATACCACTAACCACATGCACGGTGGCACGATTTCGAAAATGAATTCCCGTCCACATGAAACTCCTGGCACGATTTGGTTAGGTCTAGACGCATACCAGACTGGTCTGAACTCGGATTCCTCCCAATCTAGAGCTGACGAGCTCCTAATAAACAGAAAATACAGGGGGCACGGGTCGATCAGCGGATCTGACTTGCTGCTGCATCTTGGCGATGTCCTCTGGAGACATCCTGCGCATCTGCTCCTGCGCCAGCCGCATCATCTCCGGATCCATCATGGCGACGGGGAGCAGCAGCCTCCGGCGATAGCGAGCGAGCGACCGATCTCTCTCCAAGCAGCGCGCGCGTTCGCGGCAAACATAGATCTCCACGCGGACTTGGGGGATTTTTCTCGTGCTCGCGGGGCGTTGGTGATTTGGGGGTTTGTGACTCGTCTTTCTATTTATTTAGGTTTCGGAAATTGGAAATAGACTCAGATTTGTTGGTCCAAATGGGCCGGGATATTTAATTTATCACTGTTTTTTTATTTTTTACATATTTATCATACTAGATACCTAAATATTATTTTATAACAGGGTATTTGCGCAAAATTCATATTTATGTGTGATTTTTTTAGAAAATTTTAGAAATCTAAGGATTTTTACACAAAATTCGTATATTCATGCAAAATACAGAAATTAAAAGAGGGAAATACAATAGTATATTTTTCTTTTATTTTTTATTTTTTTCTTTTTCTTATTTTTTTCTTTTTCTTCTTTTTTCTTTTTCCTTTTTTTTTTCTTCTTTTCCTCTTCTCAATAGGTATATGCGCGTCGTCGGGGCAGTTGCTAGCTCCTGCGCGGTGGGCGCGTTTTGTGTGGCACGGTTTTTTGCAGGACGCGGGCGGATGAGAACGGCGAACCAAGTCCGTTCTTTATAACAGTTAAGATTTTGTAATATGTCATTTTCATCCTATGGCAGAGCAGTAAAATCAAATGATAAAAAATGAATCTCTTATCAGTCACGGTAACCGAAAAATTCAATGATTTACCACCGTTGTATGATCGAAAGTAGCGACCAGAGGGGGTGAATGGGCGTCTAAAAATTTCTTCCGAAACAAAAGCCTAAACCCAACACCCTATGCACCTTGACAGACAAACAACAGTAGCAAAGCAGATCACAGGTACTAAAGTTGTCTAGCCTAAAAATAACTGGTGTCCTAATTAAACTGATATTAAAAATAAATTAAACTAAACAAAAATAACTACAGTAAATAAAAAGTGTTCTCAAATGATTTACTAAATATTTGACTTGCACATGAAAACCTAGATATATCAATAAATATTTATATTGCAGTCTGAGAATAAATTACTAATTAAGTGAATAAAACATGGATCATCCCGAAATTAATTTAGAAATAAAACTAATATATTGCACGTAAATCTAGAATAAAAAATATTACTACGGCTAATTTTTTTCTTTTTATACGAGCAAACTAAAAATACTTAAATAAATAATATGCGAGTATTAATAAGATTTTAGCAGATAAAAAAATTAACTACGAAATTACTAACCAGATTTGCATGCTAATTAAAAATAGATAATTATTGATTTAATTAATATAACTGAAAAATATGAGATTAGATTAACAGAAAAATACTTGTGTTTGATCTGCTCTACAGCGTGCCATGGACCGTGTCGTGAAGAATCCCCACATGCATGCGCCCTGGCCGAGGAAAATTGTGCCACCGAAAGTTGTGCGCCGCGTGACGTGCTGCAGCTTCTGTGCCTTGGGCGGTACGGCTCGTATGCAGCAGTTTGTTTGGAAGCGGGATAAGCAGCAGCGTGTGCAACGAGGCGTGGGACCCGTTGGCAGTTGTCACAGCACCTAGCGCCAGCAATCTTCGCTACATGCTGCCTCCTGCTCGGTCTGCCTTGGACTGTCGTGTCGCGCTGTGCAGGCTGCAGCGGCGCCTCGTGGATGTTGCCGCTTGCTGATGATGCCCCTAGGCAACCTAGGTTCTGCGCTAGCCAGCCGAGCCGCTTGCTGCACTGCGCGCTGCACGACGCTGCTCTGACGCAGTAGCCACGCAGGGCTAGGACTAGCTGCTATGCGCCGTGGGCCCCGCGCTGCCGCGCTGCACGCCGTCGATTGTCATGTGCCGATGGAAAAACAACGTCGAACGCTTCGCACGACCAGGCTGCAAGCCGTCGTGATGGAGGAAAACTTAGCTGCGGCAGCGATGGCAAAAGAAACAGAAAACCATGATGGCGGTGGACTGTAGATTGATCTCGGGAAAAACAGTCAACCCTAACCCTAGGGGGTTGGGGCCTATTTATAGGAAGCCCACTAACAAAGGGAAAAAACTAATTTACCCCTAGGGTAAATTACACTGACTCTAAAAATAAAATTCGAAATTACTAAAATACCCTTAGAATATTCAACTGACTCGAATAACAAATACTGTGGACTTAAATACTGAATATTAAAATCCTAAATAAAGATAATCATCGGTTGTTAGTTTTGCGTCGAAACTGACAAAGCGTCCACCGTCTTCGCACCGGGTACCCGGATTGGGCCAACCCGATTCCGCAGCTTTCTCAGCCCGGCAATCGCTCGTCGCCCGTGTACTTGAGTCAACCCCGGTCAACTGACCAGTGGATCCTCTGCCGCTCCTAGCCCATGTACTCAGATTGGGCCAGCTCGACTCCGCGGCTCCTCTGCCCGGCTGTCGCTCACTGCCCGTGTACCTAAGTCACACGCGCCCCAGACATGGTATGTCTTCACGTCTCCTCTTTAACTTTCGTTGACAATCACTTATCACATCTGGAGCCATAAGACCCATGCTCTTTAACATGGTTCCTCAATCTCCCCCTTGATGAGTGCATTATCAACACCCTCTTCAGCAATTCTTCAGAACCTGCAAAACATGTGGAAACACAAAAACAAAAACAAAAAAAAGAAAAAAGAAAATAAAAGTTTAACCCTAATGACCAAAAGCCAAACAGAAGCAAGAAAACGGTCATTATGGTTAACCAAAAATAAAGACTCAAAACAAGTGCAATCTCAGAACTATCAACAAGGATATCTAAAGAGTAAAGGCAAAAGAGACTAAAAACTCTCCCTGAAATAAATCCCAGAGAAAGCCAAAAACTCTACCTAAACTCTTCTAAAAGATCGGGTAACCCAAAATTTCTCCCCCTTATTGACAATTGGACTCATCAAGTGAGACTAAATGCACTCCAAAAGAGACATAGACACAAACTCCCCCTGAAATGCAGCTCCCCCTCAAAATATGCCATGAATGCAAATGGGGTGCAGGTGGAGTGTAAAAAGCATGCTTCTCAGATATGATTGACTGCAATTACAACATCTAACAACTATAGCAAAAGACATATTGTCTAAGATACATGACATGATCAATGCAACAGATGATATCTAAAGAGAGTCATTAGCACGCATTTTTCGATTTTTGCAAACAAAAAACATCACTACATTTTCTAGTTGACAAGCAAAGTAAAGCATGTCAACCTTATGCTAACCGACCAAGTCAAGCCTAGGCCAGAACTGGACCATCAGAAGCTTAAGACATTGGTCTTGGCATACATTACACTGTCCTAGTTCATACCAAAGTGCTATGGTAAGCAGTCAATCATATAACAGAAGCAAACTCAAAATGTGATATCATCTTGGCATACATTACACCTGGATCTTTTCAACTAAGCATAAGAAGGCATGCATTTTTCATTTTTCTGAATTTTTATCATTTTTATAGCACATTTTTTTCATGTTTAAAGCATATAGATGTCCAAGTTGCATATCTGCATCTAAGTAAGGATCTAGCTACCAGGCATGTATAAGATAGCAAAAGCACTCAACCTACACATGCTAGTTACCAGAAGCAATGGTGATCAATTTTTCAATTTTAAAGCATAAAAGCCATGCATATGACAAATATCAGACATATCATGTGAACTGAAGCGAAGCATGATCATCGACAAGTATTCAAAAGCATATACTAGCTAGAGCAAGTAAAGCAGATCAATCATATAACAGAAGAAAGCTCAAAATGTGATATATGATTATGCATGATATGAACTCACACAAAAGACTCAATAGAAAAGTAAAGAAGAAATAAAAACTGACTCAAAATATCCTAAAAAGGATACACGACTCCCAAATCCCCTCGCAAACTCTCAAAAGTAGACTGATCTAGGGGTTTGGTAAAAATGCCAGCCAACTGCTGATGGGTATCAACATGAACAAGATCAATGACCCCTTTCTCATATTGATCCCTCAGAAAGTTAAAGCGCACATCAATATGTTTGGTTTTTGAATGAAGACATAGGGTTTTCCCTACACTAATTGCACTGGTGCTATCACAAAACAAGGGAACTCTAGCAACGAAGAACAACCCAAAATCTCGCAAAGTAGAAATCATCCAAACCAACTGTGAGCAGCAGCTAGCAGCAGCTACATACTCAGCCTCAGTAGTAGAAAGCACAACTCTAGATTGTTTTCGAGAAGACCGAGATACAAGTGAAGAACTAAGAAGCTGGCAAGTACCGAAAGTCGACTTGCGATCCAGCCGGCACCCACCGAAATCAGTGTCGGAAAAGCTAGATAAATCAAGAGATGATGATGCAGAATAGTAAAGACCTAGATCAGGAGCATAAGTAAGGTACTGTTGACACGGAAACGTGCCCCCGCACTTAGGTCAGTTCGACGATCCAAAAGTGCACGGATACTTAGGGACAAGCCTAAGCGTGACGTAGCACCGACGTCGCGTTCCGACTACCCTTAGTCGTGATAGGGGGGGTGGAGTCACGAGGCAACCAGATTACACAAAATAATCCAATTAGCCGAAAGAGATAGATTAAACAAAATAAAATCAACAAACTAGTCAGAGCTCGTATGGTTCGAAGTCTGGTGCGAAGGGGTCACCGAAGTGTACCTTCGACGTCTGGTGCGAAGTGCTCCGCCGAAGGGTGCTTCGGTGTTTGGACTGATCCGGCCGAAGACGAACTCCGAATGGATCTAGACGCGGTGATCACCTCCAAACAGCGGGGTTCGGCGTGCGATCTCCGATAGAGCAAACTACGAAATAGTGACGCAAGGGCCACGTGCGAGTGCAACTTCATCCGGTGCGGAGTATGATCATGGCGAAGCCCGTTGTGACGAAGTAAGCTGGTGAGGCCTGTTGTCGGAGCCTGCAGTCCCGCCGAAGGGTGTCCTGGGACCTCCGGAACCGATCTCTCAGCACCAGACTCCTCCGACGAAGTGGCTCCGAACGTGCGAACCTGCAACAGAGATGATTCGAAGTACCAACTCGGCCTGAGGGCCAACTTTTGCTAAGTGTTGCACTAGTAGCGAAGGTAGCAATCTATTACGCAGATTAGCGGATACTTCACAGGCGAAGTAACAAGGCGATAGCAATCTATTACGTAGATTAACGGATACTTCACAAGCGAAGTAACAAGGATTACCACTGTTCCGTAGTGGCCGGTGGAGGGCTTCCAGGCAAACCCACGAAGAGGTACAGGAAGATAAAGGTAATGTAAATACGATCAAAGCATGGGCTTTGGTTTGGTTTGAGTTGGGGGGTTCTCTATGCCGGCCTTGCCTCTCTATTTATAGGGGCTTAACTCCTAATATAATCTGCTATTAATCCAGCCAGATAGAGATAATGATTGAGCTGGAAACGCACACAACTCTACCTCTACCGAGGTGGGCTTCGGCCAGGCCCGTCGAGGCCTGCTCCTCGGGCCGAAGCTTCGGCAGCGTGGGCCTCCGAAGGCTTCCCGACTGAAGCCCATGGGCTGGCTAGAGGCTTTCGGAGCCCATAGCTCAACGGACTTCGGCCTTGTAGGGCTTCGGACAGACCCTGGACATGTGTATTTTCGGCCCAAATCACCAAAAATTGATATTTTGGCAATCTAGCCATTAATGCCATTTTTGCTATCAACACATGCCCCCGTGCCTTTTAGTGAACTAGTGAACTAAAAGCACAACGAGCTGAAGACGATACCATCCATATCGACTTTTCAACACCTTTTATGATGTTTGCCACACGCTTAGGAAATACCTCTTCAAGTATCTACCATTCAAAGCCCTTCGAAACCGCTCTCCCCGTAGGGATTCCAACACATATGCGTTGCCGGGAGCGATTTCGGCTACCTTAAAAGGACCTTCCCAACTAGGTGACCATTTACCAAACTTGGGATTCTTCGTGCCTAAGAGTAAAATCGTTTTCCACACCAAGTCTCCTATCTGAAACAATTTTGGTTTAACCTTTTTATTGTAGGCTCTAGCTACTCTCTTCTTGTCTATTTCAATGGCTTCTAAAGCCCTTAGTCTCTTATCGGTCACTTCCTCTAGATTATCCTTTAGAAGAGTTTCATACTCGTCGACCGATAAGCCATCTTGTTTTAACACTCTTAAGGAGCCAAGATCTATCTCTACGGGCAGAACGACCTCTTGTCCATATACCAACTCATATGGACTGACCCTGGTAGCACCGTGCTTCGCAATCCTACAAGCCCATAGCGCCTCGGAAAGCACCTCATGCCACCTTTTAGGAAACTCCTCAATTTTCTTCTTAATGAGCTTAATCACGGTTTTATTACTAGACTCGGCCTGACCATTGTCTTGAGCATAGTAAGGTGGAGAGTTTATCAGCTTCATACCATAATATTCGGCGAAATCCCTTACTTCTCCAGAAACAAATGAACTACCTTGATCTGTAGTAAGGGTTTGAGGAATGCCGAATCTATGTATGATGTGCTTTAAAACAAAATCACGTACCTCATTGTGAGTCATGTTCTTGAGAGTTACGGCCTAGGTCCACTTAGTGAAGTAATTCGTTGCCATCAACACGAACCGATGCCCTTTTGATGAAGGAGGGTGGATCTGGCCGATGAAGTCTAAACCCCAACCTTGAAACGGCCATGGCTTGACAATAGGATTGAGCAATGAGGCAGGAGCTAACTGGATGTTACCAAACCTTTGACATGCTTCACACCCTCTGTAATACTTGAAACAATCTTCGGTCATAGTCGGCCAATAAAATCCTGCTCTTTTGAGCATCCAACTCATTTTTTGGCCCGACTGATGAGTGCCGCAAAGCCCTTCGTGGACTTCTCCTGTAGCCACCTGAGATGCCATGTTTTCTCGCTTTGATGCGATAGTGAGTAACTTGCGGTCCAACGGGATGCTTGCTTACAATAATCATGATAGGGCTATCAAGCTTCTCTATGCTCTTGATCGTAACATATGGGAAGTAAATATATCCAGCATTGAGGAGTCCGCAGGTTATGACACATTGACCTGTGATGAGCTCTTCAGCAAGCTGAAGTCCACAGAGTTTGCCAAGGCATCTCTTGCAGTGCATAGGAACTCATTGCCACAACCATTGGCACTAGTTTCTAGCACTAGCCATGGCACCACTGCAGAACCAAGCACATTAAGCACTTGTGTTCTTGCAGATGGTTTTGCTTTGTCTTCCCTGGTCTCCGTCACTAAGGAGCAGGTGGATACTCTGGATGATGAGCTTGCTCTCATTGCCAGAAGGTTCATCCATTTTCACCATGAGAGACGGGATCAAAGGAGAAGTGGTTTTAGTGGTTGTTTTGAGTGTGGCGACACTTCTCACATCAAGGCCAATTGCCTAAAACTCAATAAGAGAGACGAGAGTGAGCGCCCCAAATACCACAAAAAGGAGAGGAAACCCTTTGTGAAGGGTAAGCGCGGCAAGGTGGCTAAGAGGGTAGCCAAAGCTGCTTCCAGAGCGTTTGTTGCTGCTCTTAGCGACATCGACACTTCCTCAACTAAGGAGTCGAGCTCTGAGAAGGAGGAGGAGGAGTCCCCAAGGAAGGAGGAAAAAGAAGGACAAGAAGGGATGAGATTTCACTGGCCTCTGCTTCGTGGCCGACAGCGATCACAGCGGCGATGAGCTTGACTCATCTGAGGTACCTCTATCCTATGACCAGCTTTCAATTAAATTAGATGAACTGAATGAAGTAGTTCTTGGTCAGGATAGATTACTTGTGCAAGCCGCTAGAGATAGAAAAGATCTTAGACTTAGGCTAGAATCTGTTTCTACTGATTATGCCATACTTAAGTCTAGGGTTAATGATGCTGAATGTGAATCTTGCACTGTTGTCATGGGTGAGCTTGCTCAGTTGCGTTCTGTGCATGCTCAAACTCCTTCTGAGCTTGAGACTGCACAAAAGCAGCTTTTGATGGTTGATTCTAGTACTCATGATATAAATGAATGCATGAACTGTTCTTTATTACGTGAGAGCATTGATTTACGTGATAAGCATGTTCATGACGTAGAGGCTAGATTGGAGAGGGCCAGTAGTTCTAAGGATGTGCAACCTATGTGTGACACTTGCATAACCCTTAAGGATCATCTAGGCACTCTTAGAGAGCGAGCTAAAAACCTCATGACTGAAAATGAATACCTTCTTTCTGTGGTTAACAAATGCACCGAGGGAAAGGGTAGAATGGACTTTCTCTTGGCCAAAACCAAGATGTGCGCTAACAGAGCAGGGTTAGCTCTAGGATTGGGTTTTGAGAGGATTCCCTCAGACAGTGAGAACAAGACTGTTTTTACCTGACCCACTACCTTAGAGAAAGAAAGAGCCCTGTTAGACACACCATCAGCCAAAAAACTTACTCAAACCTCAAAGAAAACCACTCCTTCTACAAAGAAAATTCCTCCCAAGAAAACCACTCAACAGAAGCCCAAGAAGCATGTGCGGATTGCTCCTATGACTCATGAGAGTACCCCTAGGAGAGTTTTTCATTGTTCCTATTGCCAGCGGGTGGGTCATCTGGTTGGGTTCTATTTTCATCGCATCAAGGATGAGCGACGCTCTCAGGCGATGAGTTTTCAGGACATGCATCACCCATCTTGAGGTATGCATGAGTCTGAGTTGTACTCACGTCCTGTTTTCGAGGCTCCTCACACTTCTCGGAGAGGTTTTCACCATATTCCATATGGTGGTAGACCCCGGGCAAGTAGCCTTGTACCTCGACAGGGTAGGAGACCTTGTCATGCATTTGGGTCACAGCATGTAGGTAGACCTCGCACTTTGCATCATTCTGATTATCCTGTGCGTAGACAGTCTATTTTTACTGTGCCTACTACTTGTATCACTCAGTGCTGGATGCCTCGTCATGTTTTCACTCACCCCAGCACTGAGCGATCGAGATTTTCTTAGCATATGTAGACGCCAGACCGAGGCTTGGAGGGCACGTGGATCATGGACTCCGGTTGTTCGCGCCATATGACCGGAGATGCAGCATGGTTCTCCAGCCTCACCACAACCAAGCAAAAGAAACATATCACCTTCGGCAACAATCGAAGGAGTAGAGTGAAAGGTAAAGGTGTGGTAAGAATTAACTCGAATTTTACTCTCAAGGATGTTGCTTTGGTTGAAAACTTGGGATACAATTTGCTTTCTGTATCTCAATTTCTTGATGAGGGCTTCGAAATTCCATCGAAATACTTCGCAAGTACTCAATTCTGATGGCATTGTGATTTGTAAGATCTTTAGAGTTGGGAGAGTTTTTGGAGCTGATTTTTCTGAGTCATCTGGTTCTTCACATTGTCTTGTTGCACATTCTACTTCTGAGCTTTGAAGTGGCATAGGAGACTAGGGCATATGAGCTTTGAGTTGCTCGCTTGTCTGAGTGCCCTAGGTCTGATCCGAGGATTGCCCAAGCTCAATTTTGAGAAGAACTTAGTTTACACTCCATGTCGACATGGAAAAATGATTGCCGCTTCACACTCGCCAGTCACCACGGTGATGACTGAACAACCCGGAGAACTTCTCCACATGGACACTGTAGGTCCTTCTCGGGTTAGTTCTTTGGGCGGCAAGTGGTATGTGTTAGTTATTGTCGACGATTTCTCTCGTTACTCTTGGGTCTTCTTTCTTGCCAGCAAGGATGAAGTGTTTTCACACTTTCGGAGCTTGCTTTGATACTTTTCACTGAACTCCCCTGGTGCATTGAAATTCATTCGAAGTGATAATGGCACTGAGTTCAAGAAAAATCTCTTTGTTGACTTTTGCATGGAGCATGTCATAGAACATCAATTCTCTGCTCTGCGGTTTCCTCAACAGAACGGTGTTGTTGAGAGAAAGAACCGCACTTTGGTTGAGATGGCTAGGACGATGCTCGATGAGCATAGGACTCCTAGAAAATTCTGGGCTGAGGCCATGAACACTGCTTGTTACATCTCAAACTGAATCTTCTTGCGCCCTATTTTGAACTTAACATCTTATGAGCTACGTTTTGGGAGACAGCCGAAAGTTACTCATCTTCGAGTCTTTGGTTGTCGTTGCTTTATCCTAAAACGTGGAAATTTTGATAAATTTGAGTCGCGCTCTTCTGACGGGATCTTTTTGGGTTACACTACACATGGTCATTCTTATCGTGTTTATAATTTGGAAACTAACATTGTCATCGAGTCATGTGACGTGACTTTTGATGAATCAACCCCCTCTGTTACTTCTACCTTTGAACAGGAAAACGAACACGACATGGAGCAGACCATCTTCGAAGAAGAAGATCTCGGAGATTTCGAGGATGAACCCCTACTACCCTCGACATCGACCCCCAAAGCCGACCCCGCTTCAACTACTTTGGCACAAGGTCCTGAAGCAACTACCTCGACATCGGTCATCTTGGACCACTCCAACGCACAAGTTGAGGGGGAGACTGCATCCCGCCGTGAGGCTCCACATTATGTTCAAAGGATGCATCCTCCCGAGCAGATCATTGGTGAGCTTGATCAAAGGGTAACACGTTTTCATGCTCATTTAATTGATTCCGCTTTTGTTTCTTCTTTTGAGCCCTTAGATGTAAGTCATGCACTTTCTGATTCTAGTTGGATCAATGCCATGCATGAAAAACTTGAAAATTTTGAGAGAAACCAAGTCTGGACTTTAGTTGATCCTCCACCACATGTTCATTTCATTGGAACAAAATGGATTTTCAAAAACAAACAAGGGGAGGATGGGACTGTAGTTAGAAACAAGTCTAGACTTGTAGCTCAGGGTTATTCTCAATTAGAAGGGATTGATTTTACTGAAACTTTTGCACCTGTTGCTCATCTTGAGGCCATTAGGAATTTACTTGCATTTGCGACATCCCGGGGATTCAAACTCTATCAAATGAATGTCAAAAGTGATTTTTTTAATGGCTTCATAGGCGAAGATGTTTATGTAAAACAACCCCCTGGTTTTGAAAACCCCAAATACCCACATAAAGTCCTTAAACTTCATAAGGCTCTTTATGGACTCAAGCAGGCACCTCGGGCATGGTATGATAGACTTAAGTCTTTTCTGCTTGAGCGGGGGTATTTGATGGGATCTGTTGATAAAACCCTGTTCACTCTCAAGCATGGCAAATATTTCCTCCTAGTCCAGATTTATGTGGATGATATCATCTTTGGTGGCTCTTCTCATGCTTTGGTTGCCGAGTTTGCAGATGCCATGAGCATGGAGTTCGAGATGTCCATGATGGGCGAACTCACTTTTTTCCTTGGTTTGCAAATCAAGCAAAGCAAACAAGGTACTTTCGTCCACTAGACAAAGTACACCAAGAACCTGCTCAAGAAATTCAACATGGCTGATGCGAAGCCACTCGCCAGTCCAATGGTTACATCTGTAGCATTGGATCCTGACGAAGATGGAGAAGCCGTAGATCAGAAGGAGTTCCGAAGCATTATTGGCTCTCTCCTCTACTTGACTGCTACGAGGCCGGACATATACTTCGTAGTGTGTCTGTGCGCTCATTTTCAGGCTTCACCACGAGCTTCGCAGTTCCAAGCGGTAAAGCGCATTCTCAGGTATCTCAAACATACCCTCGAATTTAGCATTTGGTATTCGACATCTTCCTAGGTTATTCCGATGCGAATTTTGCTGGGTGTAGGATTGATAGGAAAAGTACCTCTGGTACTTGTCATTTTCTGGGTACTTCACTGGTTTGCTGGTCTTCCCACAAATAGCCTAGTGTTGCACAATCGACGGCTGAGGCCGAATATGTTGCTGCAGCTAGCTGGTGCTCTCAAATTTTGTGGATGGTTTCCACTTTGTAGGATTTTGGGTTAGATTATAAGAGTGTTCCACTTTTCTGTGATAACACTAGTGCTATTTGTATTGCAAACAACCCAGTTCAGCATTCCAGAACCAAACACATTGATGTGCGATATCATTTTCTCAGAGATCATGATGAGAATGGTGATATTGAGCTTCAATATGTTGATACCCAACACCAGCTAGCCGATATTTTCACGAAACCCCTCGATGATTCTCGTTTTGCCTACTTGCGTGGGGAACTTGGTGTTTGTCACCCTTACGACATTTTGTGAGGGGGAGCAGATTTTGATTGTGTTGCATATGCTCATTGTGTGTGAAATTGCATTTACATCTTTTGCACTTATATGCCTGATTTTAATTCATGAAATCATGTCAGCTCAGCTCTATTTAATATGTCTAAAACATTATGTGCATGATTTTTCTTTCCAAAATCAAATCATGCTCACTACTTAGTCTTGAATCTAGCATGTTTAGGCAGGACTGCTTTAGTTATCTTTTATTTCTTGATAGCAAGACTCCTTTTCTCTGGATGCTAAACATTGCAACTTAAAAAATTGTTCTACTTACTCATGGATATTCATCAAGTGCTAAACAAATTGTTCACTTAATTAAAATCCAACACTCCATTATTTGCATGCTACAAGTGAAAAGATTCAGGTGGGTTTGTTTGTCGCACTACTCTATTCTAGACTGCTTACCATTGCACATTGGTCTGAACTGAGATAGTGTAGTGTATGCCAAAATCACCGCCTTAAGCTTCTGATGGCTTTCATGCCTAGGCTTGGCTTGATTGGAAAGTATAAGGTAGACAAACAAATAACCCCTGGCATTATGAAAAGAACAAAAAATTCATTGATCATCAAGTTTGCTTTCAATGCTCCACTTGAACTGGACTTGTCTGTCTAGAGTAGAAATTGACTAGCTTTGCGCAATCCCTATTTTTACTTGTCTAGTTACCTTGATTGAGTGGTGATTCTTTTATTTCAAAATGATAAAATCACATGTTGTCATCATGTTTTTTAGAGAATGTTAAATTGAGCTGAGCACATGATAATTGGTATTAATGTTGGCATATTTTTGCTTTATATGTCATTGCAATTCTGCCCACTTCGAAGCTTTGCATCTTTTGAATGCTCCTTGATACTTGCATTGCCAAAGGGGGAGAAATTTTTGAGTTCTCTGCAGCAAGGGGGAAAGTAACTCATGGAGAGTTTTTATCTAGCAGAGGGAAAGATTTGCCGAAGGGGTTTTTACTCTTTTGAAAAAGGGGAGGAAAATTCTTCTGTCGAGTGACATGATTTGTCTCGTTTCTGAGTTTTTATGGTCACTTGTGCATTGAAATTTTTCAAATTTTCTTAAACTTGAATTTGATTGTCAATGCACTCATCAAGGGGGAGATTGAGAAACCAAGGGTTGGTTTTGGAGTCTGTGATGAGTGATTGACAGAGTTTATCCTCTGATTCGAAGGGGTCCCTTCGAAGGGGTTCGTAGGTTGTTTCACCGAAGGGTTCGGTGGGTCTATTTTGCTACGGCTATTGCAATAGAGTGTGCCTGTCGGAGGGGTATGACAGTACACAATGACTAGGTCGTACCGAAGGTCTCGATATTTTGGGCGGTACACCGGAGTGTGTGCTGGAGGTTGTTTACCTGAAGAGGTCTCCGGGGTACTGGATACACTTGTCTATTTGTTTGTGGTGCGCAGGTGACTTCGGAGGCGACGGACAGTTCGCAGCAAGTGAACTTGGGGTCAAGCAGGAGGCTTGATGCCAGGCGAGCGGGGAGCTCGGTCACGAAGGCTACGAAGGGGTCGAGGTCAGACCTCGGGTCGAGGTGTGCCAGACGAAGGCAGAGAGTGTGGAGCATGGCTCCGGGTGAAGGTACCCCGAGACGAAGTCCTCGGAGGCGAGGCACTTCGAAGGGAACTCCGAATGGAGTGACTTTGGAGTATGGTGGACCAAGTCCTCAGCAATGAGATAGGGCATTCGAAGTGTGCTCCGGAGGGAGGCACTCGAAGGTATACCCGACGAAGGACTCAGAAGTCGAGGTTCATCGAAGACATGGTCCGGGTGAGGTTCGTCGAGGAGTGTGCTCGGGGAGAGACACTGCGATGAAGTGCTCATGGAATGCTTCATGTGGAGGCCTTGGACGAAGGAGGGACTTTGAAGGGTGGTACTCCGAAGGTGGGGCTTCAGAGTGTGGCTGACTTGAGGTACTTCGGCCATGCATGGCTTCGGTACACGGGCTGAAGGAGTTTGAGCTGGGAGTAGCTGCGAAGCCATGGTGGTCCACTCCGGAGGTGTTGGTGCGAAGGCCTAAGGGCTTTGACGGCTTCGGCTCAAAACCGTCACTGTATCGAAGGATGACTTCGGTGAAGCGAAGGCTGTCAGGCTCAAGGCTTCTCAACGAAGCTACCGCATGTAGGACCGAAAGTAGCGACCAGAGGGGGGGGGGGGGTGAATGGGGGCCTTAAAAATTCTTTCGAATCAATGGCCTGTTCCCAACACCCAACGCACCTCTAAAGACTATGCAGCAGAAACTGAACAGTAAGCCTAAGTCTAAAGGTTTCTAACCAAGAAGCAGCTGATGATAAACAGTGTAACACTAAAGCAGTGCAACTAGGCTGATGAACAAAGTGTAACAGGCCTAAACTTCTCAATGAAATGATCTAAGTATGTATAAGATGAAAAGAGAAGTTACTGTCCAAAGTTGTCTCCTGTTCGGAACTTGGCGAAGCCCCTTCGCACGACGAGGTCTGCTTCGGAGGTTGGTGACGGAGTCTGTCCGAAATGCCGAAGGTGTCACTGTCTAGCCTAGTTCTAAGTGGTAAGAAGCGAAGTGAACTTCGGAGCGAAGTAAAACAGTGCCGGAGCCTGGTTCGAAGTGTGTACTTCGAAGACAGGACTTCGAACACAGCTTCGAACCAAGAGCTTCGGAGCGAAGTGACAAAGTCGTAGCCTGCTTCGAAGTGAGGACTTCGAAGACAAAACTTCGAACACACTTTGAACCAAGAGCTTCGAAGCACAACCTTCGAACAGAAAAACTTCGAACACAACACACAAACAGACAACCTTCGAACAAAGAAGCAAAATCTGTCACGCGATAGAAAAACCAAGTCCGAAGCTTGCACTCTATCTTCGAACAGGGAAAGCTTCGGAAGGAGAGTCGAAGGCTGACACGCCACAAAGAGATCCAAGCGAAGTCTATCAGAAAAGACAAACTTCGAACCCAAACTTCGAAGCCTAACAAAGTGTGCACTTTGAACAGATAGATTCGGAGTATGCTTGTTCGAAGTATGCGATGCTGTCCAAACAGGAAGATCTTCGAAGCTAGCAACTCAGACCCAAAAACCGAAGTTCGTAGACTTGAACGACAGCTTCGAAAATGTTAGATCGAAGCCTGCCTCACGGAGCTGAGGGGCTTCGGACAGAGAAAAATGACTTCGCAGAAACAGTCAAAAAGGCATTTACTCCATACTGCTTCGATCAAAAAGGCAGTACAGTAGAAGGTAAAAAGCTGGCAGTAAGAACTGTAGCTACAGTAGAAGTACTACTTGCAACAGCAAGAACTAGTACTCAGTTCGTGAAGAACAGAAGCAACAGAAGAAGCTTCTCCTCAAGAAATAAATTCACCAGCTCGTAGCTGAAGCAATAACTCTCCAAATCGAACAAAGTGCAACCAATAAATTCACCAGGGACCAAGGATTAAATGCATCCAAGAGATTAGGGCCAAAATAACTCACGAACAGAGAGGGGCAAGTCCTGGCGGCGCACACAGGAGAGAGAAAACGGGAGACAAAGTGACCCAAAGGGTGGATTTGATTTCAGCACAAAAGGGTAGTCCAAACCCTAGGGATTGGGGTGCTATTTATAGGCAGCCCAACACTAGGTATATTCTACCAGCCCCTTAGGGTTTTACAGACTCAAAAATAAAGAAAAAGACTCTACTGCCCTTAGGAATTTTTACAGACTCAACTGACTGACTGTGGGCCTAGAGTTACAGATGACTTATCCGGAAGCTAAGTTTTCGTAGCGACTACGGCTTCTCTTCTGGACAGTCGGATACAGAATCAACGGTTGTCAGTTTTACGCCGAAACTGACAAAGCCTCCACCAGCTTTGCACCAGGTACCCGGATTGGGCCGGCCCGACTCCGCAGCTCTCTCAGCCCGGCAATCGCTCACCGCCCGTGTACCTGAGTCAGTCCTGGTCAACAGCCCAGTGGGTCTTCTACTGCTTCTGGCCCATGCACCCGGATTGGGCCAGCCCGACTTCGCAGCCTCCTCTGCCCGATAGTCGCTCGCTGCCCGTGTACCTGAGTCACACGCGGCCCATGAAACAGCAGATCTCTTCTCTTCTTCTGTCCTCTTTGACTATCGTTGACAATGACTCATCACTTCTGGAGCCATGAGGCCCACGCTATTCAGCATGGCTCCTCAATCTCCCCCTTGATGAGTGCATTGTCAACACTCCTCAATTCTCAGCTCTTCATCACCTGGGAACAAATGTGGAAACACGAAAACAAAATACAAGAGAACAAAGAAGAAGAAAAAATAAGGTAAAAGTTTAACCCTAATGACCAAAAGCCAAACAAAAGCAAGAAGCGGTCATTATGGTTAACCAAAACGTAAAAGCTCAAAATGAGTGCGATTTCAGAACAACAAGGATATCGACAGAGTAAGAACTCCCCCTTAAACTCTGATCCCAAATTTTCTCCCCCTTGTTGACAAGTGAACTCATCAAACACTCAAAAGAGACACAGACTCCCCCTGAAAAGCAACTCCCCTCAAAATATGCAGTGAATGCAACTGGGGTGCAGGTGGAGTGAAGAAAGCATGCTTCTTAGATATGATTGACTGCAAATACAGCATCTAACAAGTACAGCAAGAGAGATACTGTCTAAGACACATGGCATGATCAGTGCAACAGATGATATCTGAATAAAGTCATTTAGCATGCATTTTTCAGTTTTTGCAAATAAAAGCATCACCACATGTTCCGGTAAGCAAGCAAGGTAAAACATGAGATGCAGAAGCTAACTGATATTGACCAAGATAGGCATTGTTCAAAACAAAGTGCTTCAGCAAACTTGTTATCTTTTTAATGTTCAGGCTTTTTCATTTTCCTTTGTCATTTTTGCCAAGGGTTATTTGCATGTCAAACCTTATGCTAACCGACCAAGTCAAGCCTAGGCCAGAACTGGGCCATCAGAAGCTTAAGACATTGGTCTCGGCATACACTACACTGTCCTAGTTCATACCAAAGTGCTATGGTAAGCAATCCAGAACAATATAATGCGACAAAGCAAACCCGCTTGGATCTTTTCAACGTAAGCATAAAAAGGCATGGAATTTTCATTCATTTTTGATTTTTTATCATTTTTATAGCACATTTTCCATGTTAAAGCATAAAGATGTCCAAGTTGCATATCTGCATCTATGTGATGAACTGGCTACAAGGCATGTAACAGATAGCAAAAGCACTCAGCCTACACATGCTAGCTACCAGAAGCAATGGTGATCAATTTTCAAGTTGAAGGCGTAAAAGCCATGCACATGACAGATATCAGGTATATCAAGTGAACTGAAACAAAGCATGATCATCGACATGTAATCAAAAGCATGTACCAGCTAGAATAAGTAAAGCAGTTCAATCATATAACAGAAGCATCTTTAAAGTGTGATACGTGAATATGCAAGATATGAACACACACAAAATAAAGACTCAAGAAAAGAGTAAATAAGAAAGAAAACTGACGCAAAATATCCTAGAAAGGATACACAACACCCAAATCCCCTCGTAAACGCTCAAATGTAGACTGATCTAGGGGTTTGGTGAAAATGTCAGCCAACTGATGATGGGTATCAACATGAACAAGGTCAATGACACCTTTCTCATATTGATCCCGCAAGAAGTGAAAGCGCACATCAATATGTTTGGTTTTTGAATGAAGACACGGGTTTTTCCCTACACTAATAGCACTACTGCTGTCGCAAAACAATGGAACCCTGGTAGGAAAGAACAACCCAAAGTCTCGTAGAGTGGAAATCATCCAAACCATCTGTGAGCAGCAGCTGGCAGCAGCTACATACTCAGCCTCTGTGGTCGAAAGAGCAACTCCAGATTGCTTTCGAGAAGACCAAGATACAAGGGAAGAACCAAGAAACTGGCAAGTACCGGAAGTCGACTTGCGATCCAACCGGCACCCACCAAAGTCAGCGTCCGAAAAGCCAGATAAATCAAGAGATGATGATGCTGAATAATAAAGACCAAGATCAGGCGCATAGGTGAGATACCTGAAAATGCGCTTGACAGCCTGCCGGTGAGACGCGTGTGGTGAAGACTGAAAACGCGCGCAAAGTCCCACGGCGAACTGTATGTCCGGTCTTGTTGCCGTCAAGTACAACAGCGAACCGATCATCCCTCGAAACTCTCTCTCATTGACCTTGACACCGCTCTCGTCCTTGTCCAGACCCCCAGAAGTACCCATCGGGGTCATCTGCGGCTTCAATTCACCACCAAAGTCAAATTTCTTAAGCATGTCACGAGTATACTTACCTTGGTGGATGAAGGTGCCGTCCTTGGTCTGCTTGATCTGGATCCCTAAAAAGTACTTGAGCTCACCCATGAGGCTCATCTCAAACTCACTGTGCATCTGCTCAGAAAACTTGGACACAAGAGAATCAGTAGTACCGCCAAAGATAATATCGTCCACATAAATCTGAGCGACTAAGAAATCTGAAGCATCTCTGAGCAAGAAAAGAGTTTTATCCACAGAACCCATCACAAAGCCCTTCCCCAACAAAAACTGCTTCAACCGGTCATACCAAGCCCTGGGGGCTTGCTTCAACCCGTATAAAGCTTTGTGCAACTTAAAAACATGTCGAGGAAACTTAGGGTTCTCAAAACCGGGGGGTTGCCTAACATA
Organism: Zizania palustris; assembly: GCA_019279435.1. Lineage (NCBI taxonomy): Eukaryota > Viridiplantae > Streptophyta > Magnoliopsida > Poales > Poaceae > Zizania > Zizania palustris. Next base: position 90,314,567 of record JAAALK010000079.1, on the reverse strand, counting down.
AACCTCCTTTCTATGTACCCGTTCAGAAAAGCACTCTTAACGTCCATTTGAAAAAGCTTAAAACCTTTCGAAATGGCAAAAGCTAGAAGAATACGAATGGACTCAAGACGGGCAACAGGAGCGAAGGTTTCTTCAAAGTCAATACCTTCCTTCTGGCAATAACCCTGGGCAACTAATCGAGCCTTGTTGCGCACCACAACCCCATCTTCACCTTGTTTGTTCTTGAATACCCACTTGGTGCCTATGGGGTTGCATCCTGGTGGCGGCTCAACTAGTGTCCAAACCCGATTGCGGACAAAATTCTCAAGCTCTTCTTGCATGGCATTAATCCAGTTTGAATCAAAGAGAGCATGAGAAACATCTCTGGGCTCAAAAGATGCAACAAACGCAGATTCAGCAAACACAGCGAGAGAGGCAGAAGAACGCAAAGTCCTCTCAGTCAAATCACCTATGATGAGCTCTGAGGGGTGGTCACGCTGAACTGCTCGGGTTCCCTGGTGATCTGAAGTCACCTCACCGGAGTCAGCAGCTGGCACCTCTGGACTCGACTGAGGGGGCTCGATCGTAGTGGAAGAAGTGATCAGAGGTCCGCCCTCATCATCAGTAGAAGTCTCAGAGGGTGTGGGCTCTGCGGGGGATGCAGAAGGCCCACCCTCAACAGCAGCTGGAGTATCCTCATATTCCTCGAAGATGGACTCTCCGAGCTCATCATCACCAGAAAGCTCAAAAGAAGGAGTCAAAGAAGGCAAGGACTCATCAAAAGAAACCTCACAAGTCTCGACGAGCAGCTGGGATTCGAGGTTCCAAACACGGAAGCCTCGAGAATGTAATGCATAACCAAGAAAGACACCATCCCAGCAACGAGACTCAAACTTGTCCAAGTGCCCTCCCTTCTTGAGCACAAAGCACTTGCAGCCAAACGCTCGCAAGTGGCTCACCTTGGGTTGTCTGCCAAACCGCAATTCATATGATGTCTTACCAATGTAAGCTCTAAGAAAAATGCGGTTGGCCAGATAACAAGCCGTGTTCATGGCTTCAGCCCAAAAACGCCTAGGAGTCCTGTGCTCATCGAGCATCGTCCTGGCCATCTCAACTAGCGTGCGGTTCTTTCGTTCCACAACGCCGTTCTGTGGGGGAGTGTAAGGAGAAGAGAACTGATGGTCCAAACCCTGATCACCACAGAAGCTGACGAACTGAGAGTTCTTGAACTCAGAGCCGTTGTCGGAACGAATTGCTCGCATCCGACCATTGTTCTCATTCTTCAGCTTCAAAATCAGGTCATGGACAAAATGAAAAGTTTCATCCTTAGACTCCAAAAAGAAAACCCACGAGAAACGAGAAAAGTCGTCAACAATCACAAGTGCATACCACTTCCCACCGACTGAGCGTACCCGAGCTGGACCTACAGTGTCCAAATGTAAAAGCTCGCCCGGATATGAAGTCATCACCTGAGTCACAGGTGAGTGAGAAGCGGCAACCATTTTCCCATGACGACAGGGATGACAAACTAGATCCTTCTCCATCTTAAGCTTGGGCAATCCTCGGATGAGGTCCATAGAGCTTAACCCGACTAGCAGATCAAAACTCAAATGACCTAACCTCCTATGCCACTTCCAGAGCTCAGAAGAAGATCCAGCAATCAAACAACGAGAAGGGCCAAAAGAACTAGAGAAGTCAATTCGAAAAACTTTACCGAAAGGTAAAATCTGACAAACCAAAGACCCTCTAGAATCAACCACAGAAGAATTGCCCTTCTTAAAACGCACTTCCAAACCATCCTCAAGAAGTTGCGAAACAGAGATCAAATTAAAATTCAAGTTCTTAACCAAAGCAACATTCTTCAACGAGAAGTGATCTGAAATGCTAATTGAGCCTATGCCACTTACTTTCCCTTGACCGCTGTTCCCGAACGTGATATATTCTTTGGAGCTCGGGGGAGTGAGACTGGAGAACCATCTGCGATGTCCCGTCATGTGGCGAGAGCATCCTGAGTCCATGATCCAAACATCCTCCAGTCCCCGGTCCTGCATAATCAATGTCTGTAAGTGGGAGCAAATGGTCCGGCACCAGGTTTAGCAAAAGAGCTAAACCAGTGTCGAGCCATCTGCTCAAAAGATGGAAAGCGAAAACCATCAAAAGAGTTTGGACCAAAACGCGGTTCAAAGCGCGGTCCACGGTTCTTCCTAACCCTGCGGCCACGAGGTCCAGAACCGTAGCCAACACGGTCTGGAACTCTGCCGGAACGAACACCACCACCTGGAGCACGGGCACGAAAACCGTCTCCTCTACCACCACCTACACGACGCGACCTGGCCTCCAGCCTCTCCCCGCGCCGAGGAACACGCAGTCTACCATCCTGCTGGTGGAACTGCTCCTGATCACTACGAGCCCTCTCTGCTCTCTCAACCCGCTTCCTCCTGAAGCAAAACTCCGCAAGATGCCCGTCTTTCTGACAATACTCACAATGATAGGTAGGCTTCTTGGGATGTGGTTGAGGCTTGGGGTTCTTGGGCTTGGTAGTGTTTGGTGTGGCCTTCTTGGGCTGAGAGGGTCCAGGAAGAGAGTCAAGAGAAGTGTGGAGATTTTTGGGCTTAGGAACCCAGATAGGTTTCTTGGGTGGAGCTTTAGGTGGTTCGTGGATCACTCCATCCTTGGGCTGACAAGCCTGGGAAGACTCAGTGGAGTGAGTCTTGGGATACCTCTGCTCTGGAGTTATTTTACTCCACTCCACTGCCCGGCTAATGGCGCTCTCAAAGTCAGCCTTGGTGTAGGTGTAACCTACCCCAAACCCATCCTGCCTCTTGAACTGCTGGATCATCATGCCAAGCTGTGGCTCTCTGGCACTGATCCAACTCAGGATAGAACGGAGGTAAAAGTTCTCATTCTGAGAATCTGCTAGCTCCTCTCTCAAAGAAGCTAGAACCTCCACCTGAGACAAGCAGGTCTCACACTCACTCTCTACTTGAACAGACTTTCTGGCTTTTAGCTTAATCAACTCCATTCTAAGAGACAGGCAGTTCTCACAAACAGTGGGTGGAACTGACAGTGTCTCAAGCTCTAGCCTAGTCTGGGCAAGCTCAGCTCTCAACCTCTCTAAATCACCCAAATGCTCATCGCCCTTGGATTTCAGCTCAGCTAAGGTAGTTAGATGCGATGGGCAATCAACACAGGGTGCGACGACAGTGGCTTGAGCATCTTTCAGCTCCTGCTGAGCGCTTTCAAGCTCAGTGACCAAAGCGTCCCTCTCATCAACCCTTTTGTGTACCTGGACTTCAGAGTCGACAGGTCACACAGAAGCACTTCACACTTTGGGCACTCACTGCTATCACCCAAGCAAGGGGAAGAAGATAGACTTTCTATTCTACCGTTGGCCACGGCAAGCTCACTCTCTAACTCGTCTATCCTTTTCTTAGCCCCCCTAAGCAGTTTCTCCCGATATTTCAACTCCTGATGATTGCTTTCAAGTAAATCAACAATTTCACGCTCATAAGATGATACCTTGCTATCGTCGTCGTCGGAGTCGTCGGAGGAGCTCTTTTCTTCTCTATCCCCAAGAGCCATTGAGAAGAAGCTCTTGCGGGATCTTCGGCGCTGGTGTGAGCGGCTCTTCGGCTTGTCCCCGAAAGCCATGAAGCAGAGGCCCACCGGATCATCCTTGTCCTTCCCCTTCCTGATGGCGATCTCCTCATCGCTTGAGCTCGATGAAGAGGAAGAAGTCGTGGACTGCTTGGAGTAGCTCTTCTCCATCTCGGCGAAGAAGGCCTTGTCGCGCTTCTTGTTCTCTCGCCGGTAATCCTTCAGGGCCTTCTTGAAGAACCGAGTCTTTGGCTTGCCCTTGCTGAAGGAGGGGCTCTCATGCTTGCCGGAGTCGTGGAAGCTGCTGCCGGTGCCCTTCTTGTATCCACTGCGCTTGGGGCAGTCGGCGATGAAGTGTCCTGGATCACCACATTCAAATCATCCGGATTTTGTGCCGTGTCTTTTGAACATTCTCTTATCATAGACACGACGCACCCGGTTGTTAAAGAGACACAAATCATCATCTCCCAACAACTCAAGCTGGTCCTCAGTGATAGACATCAAAGAGAACCCAGCACAGCTCACAGCAGAGGGATCAACTGAAGGTGTAGCAAGGGCCAGGGATTTTGATCCAGAACCAGTGAGATTTGATCTCAACTGGATATCTACCTCAGTGGCCTTCAGCTTGCTAAACAACTCAGAAATGGTCAAGGTATCGTAAGAAGTACTCTCAACGATAGATGATACCTTGATCTCCCAGATCTTTGGGTCCAAGGTATGAAGAACCTTGAGCGCCTGCTCGTGATCTGAGACTAACTGAGCACCCTCAGCCTTGTTGTCCCGAAGCTTGTTAATGATCGACTGAAAGCGACCAAACAAAGCCTCAACAGATTCACCCGGCTTCTGTGTGAAGTTCTCGTACTCACGCCGGTAGGTCTGATAGAGCCGAGCCTTGACCTGTGCTGTTCCCTCATGGTGTGCCTTGAGGGTAGCCCAGATCTCTCTCGCAGTGGAGAGATGACTCACTCGCTCAAATTCAGTGGGACCTAGACCAGAAAATAAAATGTTCACAGCCTTACTGTTGCTCAGATGCTGAGCAATGATACTAGCAGTACCTTGCTCAGTAACTGGCAAAATGACAAACGTGGTGTGAACGCAAATGTCCCATATGTCCGAACCCTGGCTCATGAGATAGGCTCGCATGCGAGTCTTCCAATAATTATAGCCATAGGCTTCCAAGGACGAGACCTTGCCAGGAGACGTCATAGTCACTACTGGGGTTTAGAACCGGTTAAGGTATGGAAAAACCCTAACCTTGCTCTGATACCACTTGTAGGACCGAAAGTAGCGACCAGAGGGGGGGTGAATGGGGGCCTTAAAAATTCTTTCGAATCAATGGCCTGTTCCCAACACCCAACGCACCTCTAAAGACTATGCAGCAGAAACTGAACAGTAAGCCTAAGTCTAAAGGTTTCTAACCTAGAAGCAGCTGATGATAAACAGTGTAACACTAAAGCAGTGCAACTAGGCAGATGAACAAAGTGTAACAGACCTAAACTTCTCAATGAAATGATCTAAGTATGTATAAGATGAAAAGAGAAGTTACTGTCCAAAGTTGTCTCCTGTTCGGAACTTGGCGAAGCCCCCTTCGCACGACGAGGTCTGCTTCGGAGGTTGGTGACGGAGTCTGTCCGAAATGCCGAAGGTGTCACTGTCTAGCCTAGTTCTAAGTGGTAAGAAGCGAAGTGAACTTCGGAGCGAAGTAAAACAGTGCCGGAGCCTGGTTCGAAGTGTGTACTTCGAAGACAGGACTTCGAACACAGCTTCGAACCAAGAGCTTCGGAGCGAAGTGACAAAGTCGTAGCCTGCTTCGAAGTGAGGACTTCGAAGACAAAACATTGAACACACTTTGAACCAAGAGCTTCGAAGCACAACCTTCGAACAGAAAAACTTCGAACACAACACACAAACAGACAACCTTCGAACAAAGAAGCAAAATCTGTCACGCGATAGAAAAACCAAGTCCGAAGCTTGCACTCTATCTTCGAACAGGGAAAGCTTCGGAAGGAGAGTCGAAGGCTGACACGCCACAAAGAGATCCAAGCGAAGTCTATCAGAAAAGACAAACTTCGAACCCAAACTTCGAAGCCTAACAAAGTGTGCACTTTGAACAGATAGATTCGGAGTATGCTTGTTCGAAGTATGCGATGCTGTCCAAACAGGAAGATCTTCGAAGCTAGCAACTCAGACCAAAAAACCGAAGTTCGCAGACTTGAACGACAGCTTCGAAAATGTTAGATCGAAGCCTGCCTCACGGAGCTGAGGGGCTTCGGACAGAGAAAATGACTTCGCAGAAACAGTCAAAAAGGCATTTACTCCATACTGCTTCGATCAAAAAGGCAGTACAGTAGAAGGTAAAAAGCTGGCAGTAAGAACTGTAGCTACAGTAGAAGTACTACTTGCAACAGCAAGAACTAGTACTCAGTTCGTGAAGAACAGAAGCAACAGAAGAAGCTTCTCCTCAAGAAATAAATTCACCAGCTCGTAGCTGAAGCAATAACTCTCCAAATCGAACAAAGTGCAACCAATAAATTCACCAGGGACCAAGGATTAAATGCATCCAAGAGATTAGGGCCAAAATAACTCACGAACAGAGAGGGGCAAGTCCTGGCGGCGCACACAGGAGAGAGAAAACGGGAGACAAAGTGACCCAAAGGGTGGATTTGATTTCAGCACAAAAGGGTAGTCCAAACCCTAGGGATTGGGGTGCTATTTATAGGCAGCCCAACACTAGGTATATTCTACCAGCCCCTTAGGGTTTTACAGACTCAAAAATAAAGAAAAAGACTCTACTGCCCTTAGGAATTTTTACAGACTCAACTGACTGACTGTGGGCCTAGAGTTACAGATGACTTATCCGGAAGCTAAGTTTTCGTAGCGACTACGGCTTCTCTTCTGGACAGTCGGATACAGAATCAACGGTTGTCAGTTTTACGCCGAAACTGACAAAGCCTCCACCAGCTTTGCACCAGGTACCCGGATTGGGCCGGCCCGACTCCGCAGCTCTCTCAGCCCGGCAATCGCTCACCGCCCGTGTACCTGAGTCAGTCCTGGTCAACAGCCCAGTGGGTCTTCTACTGCTTCTGGCCCATGCACCCGGATTGGGCCAGCCCGACTTCGCAGCCTCCTCTGCCCGACAGTCGCTCGCTGCCCGTGTACCTGAGTCACACGCGGCCCATGAAACAGCAGATCTCTTCTCTTCTTCTGTCCTCTTTGACTATCGTTGACAATGACTCATCACTTCTGGAGCCATGAGGCCCACGCTATTCAGCATGGCTCCTCACCGCACCCCTCGCATGCGAAGGTGGGCTTCAGAAGACTCCAAGACTGCAAAGGCTAACCGTGTCTGCTCTGGAAAAGCTGATGTTGTCCCCTCTGCGAAGCTGACAAAAGAAGCCTCCAAATAAAGTAGACTACCAGTTGTAGTCCCCTGTTCTAATGAGACAAAAATCAGTGTAAACCCTAGGGGTAAAGTAGTCTATTCACAGGGTTGAATAGTGCCTATAAATAGTGGAGGCTAGCCTAGGCCATAGTAACACTTTGAGCAGCCATTTTTGAGCTCCTGTACTAGCTTCCACACTCGTGTATTCATCCTCTGAGTTCATTTTGTGTTCCCTGTTCAAGCAATGAAACTTTGATTCTGTTTTCATTTATTGTTTGAACTTGTATGCCTACTTTGCACTGCATGTTTTGATTTCTCTGTGCACCATCTTCTTCTGGGTTGAGTTTGTGCACTGGATCTTTTCTGGAGAAGTGTGTGAGAAGTCTGTTCGTGTGAAGTGTGTGTTTTTCAATGTCTATTCGCTCTGTGTAAACTGGAGCCAAGACCTCTCTGATTACTAGCGAAGCACTGTTCTTGGCTTAACTCGAAGCCCGTTTTCTTCCCTTGTCGAAGTCCTCGACAAAGTGTGTTCAGTATGCGTTTAGACCATCGAAGTACGAAGCCTAGCGCCGGTTGCTATCGCTGAGTATTTGGTTGAAGTTCTCAGAGGGAAGTCTGCTCTTGCGAAGGGTGAAGTGTGAAGCCTGCTCGGAGGCACCCAGTGCGCAGAGCCTGCACTGACTTAGGAGAGTTGAGTTTTTGGTGTTGTGGGTGGAGCGAAGTCTTCTTGACTTCGAACTTTTGCTCCTGGCGAATCCTGGTTTCGGAGCTGTGAAATACCTCCGAACCGGAACTTCGAAGGGTGTGTTCGAAGCCTTTTCCGTAGAAGATAGAATTAAAACAGAAAACTATTTTTAGTCTTAAATTTTAAAAAGCTCCCATTCACCCCCTCTAGTCGCCGTTTTCGGTCCAACAGAACCAATAGAAGAATGTAAGGATCTCTTAGTAAGATCACCGATGATGAGCTCTAAGGGGTGATCACGCTGAACTGCTCAAGATCATACGCGATCTAAAGTCACCTCACCGGAGTCAGCAACTGGCACCTCTGGACTCGACTGAGAAGTCACTTCACCGGAGTCAGCAACTTTAGGACCGAAAGTAGCGACCAGAGGGGGGGTGAATGGGCGCCTAAAAATTTCTTGCTAAACTGTGACTTAATCCCAACACCCAAACGAACTTAGCCAAACAAACAATATTAGCAAAGCAGTTTACACGAATTAAAAGTTGTCTAGCCTTAAAATGACCAGTGTCTTAATTGAAATGATATTAAAGATAAGCCAAATAAAACTACTGCAGTAAATTAAAATGTGTTCTCAAGAATATTTAATGGCGTAGGCAAAATACCTAAATAAATCACTAATAATCCGGATAGCAGTCTAAAAATAAAATACTAATCAATTGAATAGAATATAGATCATCCAGAAATTAATTCAGAAATAGACCTAAAATATTGCACAGAAAACTAGAATAAAAATATTACTACGACTAATAATTTTTTCGGTTTATATGAGCAGATTAAAACCACTTAAATAAATACTACGCGATAAGTAATAAAAATTTAACAGATCAAAATTAACTACGAGATTTAATTCGTTTTTTGCAGTTTTTTAAAAAAACCAGATAACTATTAATTTAATTAACTAATCTGAAGAATTGGAGATTGAAACTTACCTCCGTCTTCCCGTTCATATGTCCGCAGTTTTTTTTCGCAGACTATCCGGCTGATGCCATTTTTTTCGCCGCATGCACAACGTCCCCCGCCGCATCAGAAGGCTGCCGCGCCCGCGCGTGGACTACTTTTCGCGTGGCCTTTGCCGCCTAACGCACGCAAGGAAAAAAGCCTGTGGGGCCCACACACGTGGCCGGTGTGCCTGGATTGTTGCATGTGGTGGAGGAAAGAAAAGCCAAGCAACGCTGCCGTGCAAATGCTGCTGCCCTGCTCCAGGAACCGTGCACAATGAATAAAAGAGACACACTTGCTGCCGTTGCTATTTGCTGAAATCACAGCGAGCTGCTGCACGACGACCAAGGGCTAAAAATTGTAGCGCCTCCTGCTTCGTTGAAACAAAAAAGAAGAAACGTCGTGGAAAGAACTTTCACCGGAGAAAGAAATTGTGGCGACGAAAACACTAAAAGTTGGACTGTAGATTGATATGAGGGAAAAGAAAACAGTCAACTATCCCTAGAGGGATAGGGGCCTATTTATAGGCGACTCCTAATACATGAAAAGACTAATTTACCCCTAGGGTAAAATAATACTGACTCTAAATTAAATTCCGAAAATTACTAAAATATTCTTAGAGACATCTCCTGACTCAAATAAAAATATTCTAAACTTAAAAACTAAATATTAATATCCTAAAACAAAATAATCATAGGTTGTCAGTTTTGCGCCGAAACTGACAAAGCGTCCACCGTCTTCGCACCGGGTACTCGGATTGGGCCGACCCGACCCCGCAGCTTCCTCAGCCCAGCAATCGCTCACCGCCCGTGTACCTGAGTCAAACCCAGTCAACATACCAGTGGATCATCTGCCGCTCCTAGCCATGTACCCGGATTAGGCCAGCCCGACTCCGCGGCTCCTCTGCCCGTCTGTCGCTCGCTGCCCGTGTACCTGAGTCATATGCGCCTCAGGCTCGGCAGGTCTTTATATCTCTCTTCCTTTGACTTCCGTTGACAATCACTCATCACATCTGGAGTATCAAAACCATATTCTTCAACATGGTTTCTCAATCTCCCCCTTGATTGCATTGTCAACACCCTCTTTAGCTTATCTTCAGAACCTGCAAAACATGTGGAAACAGGAAAATAAAGACAAAAGAAAATAGAAGAAAGAAAATAAAAGTTTAAACCCTAATGACCAAAAGCCAAACAGAAGCAAGAAAATGGTCATTATGGTTAACCAAAAAATAAAGACTCAAAAGCACGTGCAAGTCTCAAAATTACCAACAAGGAACTCCCCCTGAAATAAATCCCAGAGAAAGCTAAAAATGTTCCCTAAACTCCAAAATTTCTCCCCCTTGTTGACAATTGGACTCATCAAGTGAGACTAAATGCACTCTAAAGAGACATAGACACAAACTCCCCCTAAAATGCACCCCCCTCAAAATATGCCATGAATGCAGATGGGGTGCAGGTGGAGTGTGAAAAGCATGCTTCTTAGATATGATTGACTGCACTTACAACATCTAACAGGTATAGCAAAAGATATATCTAAGATACATGACACGATCAGTGCAATAGATGATATCTAAAGGGAATCATTAGCACACATTTTTCGATTTTTGCAAACAAAAGCATCACCACATTTTCTAGTTGACAAGCAGAGTAAAGCATGAGATGCAAAAGCTAACTAATGTCTACCAAGATAAGCATTGTCCAAAACAAAGTGCTTCAGCAAACTTGTCATTTTTTTAATTTTTTCAAACTTTTTCTTTTTCTTTTTCTTTTTATTTTTCATTTCTGCCAGGGGTTATTTGCATGTCCAACCTTATGCTAACCGACCAAGTCAAGCCTAGGCTAGAACTGGACCATCAGAAGCTTAAGACATTGGTCTTGGCATACATTACACCATCCTAGTTCATACCAAAGTGCTATGGTAAGCAGTCCAGAACAATGCAATGCGACAAAGCAAACCCACCTGGATCTTTTCTAATAATCATAAAAATGCATAAATTTTGCAATTTTCTGAATTTTTTATCATTTTTATAACACATTTTTCATATTTAAAGCATATAGATGTCCAAGTTGCATATCCACATCTAAGTATGGATCTAGATACAAGGCATGTAAAAGATAGCAAACACATTCAGCCTATACATGCTAGTTACCAGAAGTAATGGTGATCATTTTTAAAGTTTAAAACATAAAAGCCATGCATATGACAAATATCAGATATATCATGTGAACTGATACAGAACATGATCATCGACAAGTAATCAAAAACATATACTAGCTAGAGAAGGTAAAACAGATTAATCATATAACAGAAGCAAACTGAAAATGTGATTTATGATAATGCATGATATGAATGCACACAAAAAGACTCAATAAAAAATAAAGAAGAAAGTAAAAAAACTGACTCAAAGTATCCCAAAAAGGATACACAACTCCCAAATTAAGATCAATAATCATGAGTGGGAGCAAACGGTCCAATGCCAGGTTTAGCAAAAGTGCTAAACCAGTGTCAAGCCATCTGCTCGTATGTAGGAAAGCAGAAGGAATCATATGAGTCTGGACCAAAACACGGTTCAAAGCGTGGTCCTCTGTTCTGCCTAAAATCATGGCCGCGAGATCCAAAATCGTATACCGAATGATCTGGAACTCTGTTAGAACGGAAACCACCCTCCGGAGCACGATCATAAAAACCGTCTCATCTACCACCACCTACACGACGTGGCCTGGCCTCTAGCCTCTCTCGACGTCGAGGAACTCTCTGTCTACCACCCTGCTGGTAGAACTGCTCCTGCCCACCTCGAGCTCTCTCTGCTCGCTCAACCCGCTTCCTCCTGAAGCAGAACTCCTCAAGATGCCCGTCTCTCTGACAAAACTCACAGTTATAGGTAGGCTTCTTGGATTGTGGTTGAGGCTTGTGATTCTTAGGCTTGGTGGTGTTGGGTGTAGCATCTTTGGTGTGAGAGGGTCCAGGTAAAGAATCAAGAGAAGTGTGGAGAGTTTTAGGCTTTGGAACCCAGATCTGCTTCTTCGGTGTAGCTTTAGGTTGTTCTTGGATCACTCCATCCTTGGGCTGACTATGCTTAAAGGACTCAGTGGAGTGAGTCTTGGGATATCTCTGTTCGGGAGTCATCTTACTCCACTCCACTGCTTGACTAATAGCACTCTCAAAATTAGCCTTGGTATAGGTGTAACCTACCCCAAACCCATCATGTCTCTTGAACTGCTGGATCATCATGCCGAGCTGTGGCTCTCTAGCACTAATCCAACTCAGGATCTGACGGAGATAAAAGTTCTCATTCTGAACATCAGCTAGCTCCTCTCTCAAGGAAGCTAACACCTCCACCTGAGACAAGCAGATCTCACACTCTCTATCGGCATCGACAGACTTCTCTGCTTTTAGCTTGATCAACTCCATTCTAATGGACAAGCAGTTCTCTCAAACAGTGGGTGGAACTGACAAGGTCTCAAGCTCTAGCTTAGTCTGCCCCAACTCAGCTCTCACTCCATCTGACTTGCTCAAATGCTCATCACTCTTGGCTCTCAGCTCAGCTATACTTGCTAAATGAGATGGGCAGTCTACACAAGGTACGACGATAGTGGCATGAGCATCTTTCAGCTCCTGCTGAGCGCTCTCAAGCTCAGTGGCCAATGCGTCTCTCTCATCTACTCTCTCTGTGTACTTGGACTTAAGAGTCGTCAGGTTACACAACAACACCTCACAGTTAGAACACTCACCACTATCACCCAAGCAAGGGGAAGAAGACAGACTCTCAATCTTGCCATTCGCCATGGCAAGCTCACTCTCAAGCTCATCTATCCTCTTCTTAGCCCCTCTAAGCAGTTTCTCCCGATACTTCAACTCCTGATGGTTCTGTTCTAGTAAATTAACAACTTCTTGTTCATAGGAAGATGCCTTCTCATCGTCATCGTCGTCGGAGTCATCGGAGGAGTCCTCTTTCCTCTCCCCAAGAGCCATTGAGCAGAAGCTCTTGTGGGGTCTTCGGCTGTGACGTGAGCGACTCTTCGGCTTGTCCCCGAAGGTCATGAAATAGAGGCCCGCCGGATTGTCCCTATCCTTCCCGTTCCTGATCATGATCTCTTCATCACTTGAACTTGAAGACGAGGAGGAAGACGAGGATCTCTTGGAGTATCTTTTCGCCATCTCGGTAAAGAAGGTCTTGTCTCGCTTCTTGTTCTCATGCCTGTAATCATTCAGAGCCTTTCGAAAGAATCTTGTCTTGGGCTTGCCCTTTGTGGAAGTGGAGTTGTCATACTTGCCGGAGTTGTAGGAGTTGCCGCCGGTTCCTTTCTTGTAATTCTTCTGCTTGGGGCAGTCGGCGATGAAATGACCTAGGTCACCACACTCAAAGCATTCGGATTTTGTGCCGTGTCTCTTAAACATTCGCTTATCGTAGACACATCGCACCCGGTTGTTAAACAGGCACAGATCACCATCTCCTAGAATATCAAGTTGTTCCTCAGAGATAGACATCAATGAAAAGGCAGTACAACTCATGGCATTAGGATCAGCCGATGGTGTCGCAAGCGCCAGAGTCTTTGAGCCAGAATCAGTGAGATTTGATCTCAACTGAATATCGACCTCTGAGGCCTTGAGCTTACTAAAAAGCTCTACGACGGTCAAGGTATCATAAGATACGCTCTCAACAATAGACGAAACCTTGATCTCCCAGATCTTAGGATCCAAGGTATGGAGTACCTTAAGCGCCTGTTCATGATCCAAGACCAGCTGATAACGCTCGCCCTTATTGACGCGAAGCTTGTTAATAATCGATTGAAAACGACCAAACAAGGCCTCAACAGTCTCACCCGACTTCTGTGAGAAATTTTCATATTCACACCGGTAGGTCTGAATGAGCCTAGCCTTGACCTGAGCTGTCCCCTCATGGTGTGCGTGGAGGGTAGCCCAGATCTCTCGAGCAGTGGTGAGATGGCTAACACGCTCAAACTCACTAGGACCTAGACCAGAAAATAAAATGTTCACCGCTTTACTATTATTTTGATGCTGTGCAACTACATCTGCAGCAGTATCCGCAGCAATAGTCCTTATGGTAAAAGTATGATGAACACAAATCTCCCATATGTCCGAGCTCTGGCTCATAAGGTATGCTCGCATGCGAGTCTTCCAATAAGTGTAGCCAAAAGCTTTTAGGGACGGGATTTTGCCAGAAGACGTCATGGTCACTACCTAGGTTTAGAATCGATTAAGATATTAGAAAACCCTAACCTTGCTCTGATACCACTTGTAGGACCGAAAGTAGCGACCAGAGGGGGGGTGAATGGGCGCCTAAAAATTTCTTGCTAAACTGTGACTTAATCCCAACAACCAAACGAACTTAGCTAGACAAACAATATTAGCAAAGCAGTTTACAGGAATTAAAGTTGTCTAGCCTTAAAATGACCAGTGTCTTAATTGAAATGATATTAAAGATAAGCCAATAAAATTACTGCAGTAAATTAAAATGTGTTCTCAAGAATATTTAATGGCGTAGGCAAAATACCTAAATAAATCACTAATAATCCGGATAGCAGTCTAAAAATAAAATACTAATCAACTGAATAGAATATGGATCATCGAGAAATTAATTCAGAAATAGACCTAAAATATTGCACATAAAACTAGAATAAAAATATTACCGCGACTAATAAATTTTTTGGTTTATATGAGCAGATTAAAACGACTTAAATAAATACTACGCGATAAGTAATAAAAATTTAACAGATCAAAATTAACTACGAGATTTAATTCGTTTTTGTGTTGTTTTTTTTAAAAACAAATAACTATTAATTTAATTAACTAATCTGAAGAATTGGAGATTGAAACTTACCTGCGTCTTCCCGTTCATCTGTTCGCAGTTTTTTTTCGCAGACTATCCCACTGATGCCATTTTTTCGCCGCGTGCACAACGTCCGCCGCCGCGTCAGAACGCTGTCATGCCCGCGTCTGGACGGCTTTTCGCCATGGCCTTTGCCGCCTAACGCACGCAAGGAAAAAAGCCTGTGGGGCCCGCACACGTGGCCGGTGTGCCTAGATTGCTCCGTGCGGCGGAGGAAAGAAAAGCCAAGCAACGCTGCCGTGCAAACGCTGCTGCCCTGCTCCGGGAACAATGCGCAATGAATAAAAGAGACACACCTGCTGCCGTTGCTATTTGCTGAAATCACAGCGAGCTGCTGCACGACGACCAAGGGCCAAAAATTGCAGCGCCTGCTGCTTCGCTGAAACAAAAAAGAAGAAACGTCATGGAAAGAACTTTCACCGGAGAAAGAATTTGTGGCGACGAAAACACTAAAAGTTGGACTGTAGATTGATCTGAGGGAAAAGAAAACAGTCAACTATCTCCAAGGGGATAGGGGCATATTTATAGGCGACTCCTAATACATGAAAAGGCTAATTTACCCCTAGGGTAAAATAATACTGACTCTAAAATAAATTCCGAAAATTACTAAAATATTCTTAGAAAAATCTCCTGACTCAAATAAAAATATTCTAAACTTAAAAACTAAATATTAATATCCTAAAACAAAATAATCATAGGTTGTCAGTTTTGCGTCGAAACTGACAAAGCGTCCACCGTCTTCGCACCGGGTACCCGAATTGGGCCGACCCGACCCCGCAGCTTCCTCAGCCCGACAATCGCTCGCCGCCCGTGTACCTGAGTCAAACCCAGTCAACAAACCAGTGGATCATCTGCTGCTCCTATCCATGTACCCGGATTAGGCCAGCCCGACTCCACGGCTCCTCTGCCCGACTGTCGCTCGCTGCCCGTGTACCTGAGTCCAGTGTTCTAAAAGGCGGCTCTAGGCGCCCGCCTAGGCGGGATTAGGCGCTAGGCGCCACCCCAGCGCCGCGCGGAGCACCTGGGCGGTCGGCTAGGCGGTCAAGGCGCCTAGGCGGGTCAACCGCGGCCTAGGCGCCCTGGGCGGCGCCTAGGCGCCCTGGATGGCGATGGTGACTATAGTAATAAACCGGTTTTGGGGGATAAAAAGCAAAAAACTCCTGCTGTGTTTAGGGTTTTTAGCTACTCCTGGGCTCTGTTCGTTGCCGTTTGCCACGGTCCGATGTTCTAGCCTCGTGCGACACAGTCTGACCTCACGCACGCCCCACTCCGGCCACGCTCTGGTCTCCATTCTCCGACGCGGTTCGGCCTCGTGCGCCATGGCCGCTCACCCTCCGCTCTGGTCTCCACTCTCCAGCAGTCCATTACCACTCCTCTCATCCCAATTTGCACATGCACTTTGCAGTTTAGTAGAAAATGTAGTGTTGTCTTTATATTGAGAGTATTCTAACCCAGGTGCCCCAGGCGCCCCTAGGCGCCGCCTAGGCGCCGCCTAGGTGCCCCTAGGCGCTAGGCGGCCAGGCAACGCCCGACTAGCGCCTAGCGCCTTTTAGAACACTGCCTGAGTCACATGCGCCTCAGACTCGGTAGGTCTTTATATCTCTCTTCCTTTGACTTCCGTTGACAATCACTCATCACATCTGGAGTATCAAAACCATATTCTTCAACATGGTTTCTCAGCAACCGGCACCTCTGGACTCAGCTGAGGGGGCTCGATCGAAGTAGAAGGAGTGATCAAAGGTCCGTCCTCGTCCTCAGTCGAAGTCTCAGAAGGTGTGGGGTCTGCAGGCTGTGCAGAGGGCCCACCCTCATCAACAACAGGAGTGTCATCATCTTCCTCGAATATGGACTCTCCAAGCTCATCATCTCTAGAAAGCTCAAAAGAAGGAGGTAGCGAAGGCATGGACTCATCAAAAGAAACCTCACAAGTCTCGACAAGCAGCTGAGAATCTATGTTCCAAACACGAAAGCCTCGAGAATGCAAAGCATAACCAAGAAAAACTCCATCCCAGCAATGAGACTCAAACTTGTCCAAATGCCCTCCCTTCTTGAGCACAAAGCACTTGCATCCAAAAGCTCGCAAGTGACTCACCTTGGGCTGTCTACCAAACCGCAACTCATATGATGTCTTACTTAAGTAAGCTCTAAGAAAAATGCGGTTGGCTAGATAGCAAGCTGTGTTCATGGCTTCAGCCCAAAATCGCCTAGGAGTCCTATGCTCATTGAGCATCGTCCTGGTCATCTCGACTAGCGCACGGTTCTTTCGTTCCACAATGTCGTTCTATGGGGGAGTGTAAGGGGACGAGAATTGATGATCAAGACCCTGATCACTACAGAAGCTGACGAACTAAGAGTTCTTAAACTTAGAGCCGTTGTACGAATGAATTGCTCACATCTGACCATTGTTCTCGTTCTTCAGCTTCAAAATCAGGTCATGAACAAACTGAAAAGCCTCATCCTTAGACTCTAGAAAGTAAACCCATGAGAATCGAGAAAAATCGTCAACTATCACAAGCGCGTACACTTCCCACCGACTGAGCATACTTGAGCTGGACCAACTGTATCCATGTGTAACAGCTCTTCCGAGTACGAAGTCATCACCTAAGTCACAGGTGTGTGAGAAGCGGCAACCATTTTCCCATGACGACAGGGGTGACAAACTAGATCCTTCTCCATCTTAAGCTTGGGCAATCCTCGGATAAGGTCCATAGAACTCAATCTGACAAGCAGATCAAAGCTCAAATGGCCTAACCTCCTATGCCACTTCTAGAGCTAAGAGGAGAATCCAGCAATCAGACAGCGAAAAGGGCCAGAAGAACTAGAGAAATCAATACGAAAAACCTTACCGAAGGGTAAGATCTGGCAAACCAAAGATCCTCTAGAATCAACAACAGAAGACATGTCCTTCTTAAAGCGAACCTCTAAACCATCCTCAAGAAATTGCGAAACAGAAATTAAATTAAAATTCAAGTTTCCAACCAAAGCAACATTCTTCAAAGAGAAATAATCAGAGATGCAAATCGACCCAATACCTTGTACATTCCCTTGACTACTATTCCCGAAAGTGATGTATTCCTTGGAGCTCGGGGGAGAGAGGCTGGAGAACCATCTGCGGTGTCCCGTCATGTGGTGAGAATATCCTGAATCCATGATCCACATGTCCTCCAGTCCTTGATCCTGCAAGATCAATGGTCATGAGTGGGAGCAAACGGTCCGATGCCAGGTTTAGCAAAAGAGCTAAACCAGTGTCGAGCCATCTGCTTGTAAGTAGGAAAGCAGAAGGAATCATATGAGTCTAGACCAAAACATGGTTCAAAGTGCGGTCCTCTGTTCTGCCTAAAATCATGGCCACGAGGTCCAAAACCGTATCCATAACGATCTGGAGCTCTCCCGGAACGAAAATCACCCTCCGAAGCATGGTCATGAAAGTCGTCTCCTCTACCACCACCTACACGATGTGGCCTAGCCTCTAGCCTCTCTCCACGTCGAGGAACTCTCTATATACCACCCTGCTAGTAGAAATGCTCATTCCCACCTCGAGCTCTCTCTACTCTCTCAACCTGCTTCCTCCTGAAGCAAAACTCCTCAAGATGCACTACTACAAATCGTCACTGTAGTGGCGTTGGGCAAAACCACTGTAGTGGCGGGCCATTAGATGCCCGCCACTACAGTTGCTGGTGCTGACGGCAGCATCGACGTCCGCCATCTGATACGTACCAAGCAAAGAAGATGATTTGTCCGTTGACTTTGGGCGTTCAGAAGATTCATGCATGCCTGAACCACTATATCCTATATCGAAAAGAGTATGGATTGTTTGAGAGATGTCCGCAGTGCAACGCGAGTCGATACAAACGTCCAAATGACTGTGTGGAGGACTACAATGACCACCAGAAGAAGAATAATAAGAGGTTGCAGAAGAGGAATAAAAATGTTATTGAAGACCATCCTGGAAAAAAGATGGAGAGAAAAGTTCCAGCCTTAGTAATGTGGTACCTACCGGTGATTGATCGCTTGAAACGTATGTTCTCTAATCCTAGAGATGCTGAACTATTAATCTGGCATTTCGCTGGGCGAAAGAAGGACGGAAAACTTCGGCACCCTGCGGATGCTAGGCAGTGGAAATCATTTGACCTGGCCCATCCAGATTTCTCGGACGATCCTAGAAATATCAGGATGGGACTTAGCACGGATGGAATGAATCCCTTCGGTGAGATGAGGAACCCACATAGTACGTGGCCAATCTTTCTATGCTTGTTCAACATTCCATCATGGTTGTGCCATAAAAGAAAATACCTTATGCTCACTACTCTAATTTCTGGTCCAAAACAACCTGGCAATGACATTGATATCTTTCTAGAACCTTTGATGGAGGATATGAAACGTCTACATGGTGTCTGTGTGTGGGATGAGCACAAGAAAGAGCACTTCAATCTAAGAGCCATAATCTTTTGCACCATAGCAGACAACCCAGGACGCATGTCCCTAACAGGACAGGTTAAAGGAAAGACAGCATGTGTAGTGTGTGTGGACCAGACAGAATCTATGCATCTTCCATCATTCGTTAAGACGATATATATGCGACACCGCAGATTTTTACCAAAAAACCACAAATATCAAAGAAATAGGAACCATTTTGACGGTACAATCGAGCTTGGACAGCCTCCACGAAATCGAGATGGCAAATTTCTATTCGAAATGGTAAAGAATATCAAAGTTGTTTTCGCAAAGAAGAGGAAGAAATCTGAAAAAATTTCAAAGGACGCTCCATTTAAAAAGCAGTCGATCTTCTTTAGATATTTGCCCTATTGGAAGGAGTTGGAGATTGGTCATGCTATCGATACAATGCACGTTGAGAAGAATGTCTTCGAAAGCACTATCGGTATTTTGTTAGACATACCGGGCAAATCAAAAGATGGACTCAAAGTACGAATGGACCTTCAAACTCTCGGAATTAGACCCGAGCTTCACCCACAGGAAAGGGCCAATGGAAATTTTTTCCTTCCGGCTGCTAGCTATAACCTCACAATTGACGAGAAAAGATCAATCTGCAGGTGTCTACATGGAATTAGAGTTCCAACAGGATTCTCAACGAATATAAAGAATATTGTCTCCGTAGCAGATTTGAGGATGAGCGGCTACAACACTCATGATTGTCATGTTATGCTTGGGCTATTCCTCGCCATCGCAGTAAGAGGAGTCAAACATTCATTTCTGAAGATGGTGATAACACGCATGTGTCACTTCTTCAATGTCATATCAAAGAAGGTGATCGACACTGAAGAGTTAAATGAATTACGTAAACAAATGAGGGAGACTATGTGTCAGCTTGAGATGTGCTTTCCTCCTTCATATTTTGATATTATGGAGCACTATATGATACATATAGCAGACCAAATCTTTGTTCTCGGTCCAACGTACCTGCACAATATGTATGCGTACGAGCGTCTAATGGTTATCTTCAAGGGTTGCGTACGAAATCGTGCTTATCCAGAGGGTTCCATGATAGAGGGCTACACGACTAAGGAAGTCATTGAGTGCTACGCAGATTACATAAGAAATGGAAGACCAATAGGAGTTCCCGTGTCCCGGCACTATGGAAGACTCACCGGTAAAGGAACTAAAGGCAGGAAAATCATACGAGACAATAGTTACCAAACAATAAGAGAATCACATTACAGTGTAATGCATCAGTTGGCGATTATGAGACCATATGTTGAACAACACCTGCAAGAGCTTCGTGAAAAGAATGAAGATCGCGATGAACAATGGATTATGAAAGTACACAAAATTTATTTCACATCATGGCTGAGGGATCTAAACCTTTCGATCGGAGAAACCGACGAAGAGATGATGATAAATAAATTGTCTTACGGTCCATTGAGCATGGTTAAAACATGGCAAGCGTATGACATCAATGGTTTCACATTCTATACCAAAGCAAAGGATCAAAAGAGTCAGCGCCAAAATAGTGGTGTCAGAGGAGAAGCAGAAGATAGCACTGGACAAAAGAATGCTTACTATGGATACATCGAAGAAATATGGGAACTTAACTACGGGAACTCTATAGAAATCCCTGTATTTAAGTGTCAGTGGGTCAGACATCCAGAAGGTGCGGAGGTGGATGATTACGGGTTTACGATAGTTGACCTTAATAAGGTGGCTTATAAAGATGACCCTTGGATACTCGCTCAATCTGTGGCACAAGTATTTTACATACTTGATCCTAAAGATGAGAAAAAATACATCGTTGCTCTAGGAAAACAAAGAATTGTTGGAGTTGATGGAGTCGAAGACGAAGAAGAATACAATCAGTTTGATGAGGTGCCGTTTTTCGTTGACATATCAAGGATCAATGTGGTTGAAGCAAAACTATCATTTGGCAGTGTGATTCCTTATCTACGCACCAATGGCGATGGAAAATTAGTGCAAGGCTAGATCATTTATGTTTAGTTGTAAAATCAATTATGTCATTTATTATTAAAACATTTTCAAGATCAAATGAGGATTTAATTAAACATCAATAGAAAATTTTAAAAAATATTTAATTTTTGGGGCCAATAGTAAGGTTCAAACCTCAAACCGCCTGCCGGCAGCGAGGTTCGAACCTCGAACCGCATGGCCCCAAGGAGCCCCGCGCACCACTGCGCCACTAAGTGTTTCACGTCATTGTAGGAAGAGTATTATATGCTATATATATAATCACTACCTCTATTAGTAGTGGCGGGCTGGATGACGTCATCATGCCCGCCACTACTAAGAGAAAACATGAATAAAAAAGTAATGAAAATTAGAATAGAAATGTAAAAAACATGTTTGGATGCTAGCAGCAAGGTTCGAACCTCAAACCGCCTGCGGGCAGCAAGGTTCGAACCTCGAACCGCATGGCACCAAAGCAACCCCCGCACCACTGCGCTACTAAGTGTTTCTCGACATGAGTGGCAACGTATGCTAGATAAGACCACCAGAGGCAGTAGTGGCGGGCTGGATGACGTCATCATGCCCGCCACTACTAAGACACCTATATATACTTTCCACTCCCGCCGTCCGAAAACCTAGTTTCATTTTCTAAACCCTAAACTCCCGGGTCGCCCCCCTCCTCCCGTCGCCGCCGTCGACATCCCGGAGCACGTCGCCGCTGCCCTCCGCCCGTCGCCGCCTTCCTCGGAGCCCGTTGGCGCCGCCCGTCGCCACCATCCAGACGATCAGTAAATGATTATTAACCTATCTTTGGTCTTATTTTATTCGAGCTTAGGGTTAAAATGATGGAGGATTGTTATATTAATTTATGCGTGGTAATATAATTTAGTATAATATTACTAGTAGAATGCACTATAACAATAATGTTTTTTAATCTACTGTAAAAAATTTCTGAGAAAAAAAATTTCCACTATAACAATAATGTTTTTTAATGTACTATAAAAAATTTCTGAGAAAAAAAATTTCCACTATAACAATAATGTTTTTTAATGTACTATAATATTACTAGCTTAGGGTTTTTTAATGTTATATCAATGTGACAAAAAAATGCAGATGGCTCCTCCTAAGATTGAACCAACAAACAGTGGATCCTCAGACTCTACATCAAGTGGCGTGTGTGAGGTTTGCAAATGCGGTAAACATAAGGTACATGATGGTATAGTTTGCAGTTGTTTGGCGAAGAAAGTGATTCTCATAATGGACTCCGACTCGGAGGATGACTCGCGATCGCCCCAACCAGATAGGGTAAGTGTTGGCAGACGGAAGAATGATGAGACAACCGGTGGTAGAGGGAAACATGCCGAGGCTAGCGGTGGAAAAGGGAAGCATGTAGAGCAATGCGGCAGCAAGAGGAGGAAGGAGGCAAGATCCTCTTTTTATGCAAATTTTATATTTTTATCATCCAATTCAATCATTGATAATAAGTTGTTCTCACTATCGCCGCCGCGTGTATTTTCTTGTTCAGGAACATGGAGAGCAGTTCAGACTGTCTGATGATGCCGATTTGGTTGAGGATTGGCAAGTTGAGGCTTTTAATCTGTTTAACCAGAAATAGGTTGGGTTTGTGCCGAGGAAGAAGAAGAAGCTCCAAACCATATCTGTCTTTTGGGTTTGACCAGTAGTGTGTTTCGATGTGTAAGCTGGTTTCCCCAACCTGGACTTGTGTTTGTTTACTTGCTTTCAAATAAACATGATATGTCAAGCGAGCCCCCGCACCACCGCGCTACAAAGTCTCGATCATATAGTAACAACATGTAATAAAAACACACTTAATGAAAATAAAAACAGTAAACTAAGGGAGAAAAATATCAATTTTTGCAATTAGAATATTGGTGTTGTATTTTTATTGTACAAAAAGTTTCAATTTCAAAGGAAGAATAAACTATAGATAAGTTATGATGTATTTTTATTGTACATGTTTATTAATGAAATAAAAAAGGTAAAGTGAGGCAGAAAAATACCAAATTTTTAAATTTGATAAGTTATGATGTATGTTTATTGTTAAAAAAT
Organism: Zizania palustris; assembly: GCA_019279435.1. Taxonomy (NCBI): domain Eukaryota; kingdom Viridiplantae; phylum Streptophyta; class Magnoliopsida; order Poales; family Poaceae; genus Zizania; species Zizania palustris. The sequence continues at coordinate 90,291,590 of JAAALK010000079.1, read as the reverse complement.
CAAGTTCAAACTAGAATTTAAACATGAATAAAAAAGTAATGAAAATTAGAATAGAAAAAAACATGTTTGGATGCTAGCAGCAAGGTTCGAACCTCAAACCGCCTGCGGGCAGCAAGGTTCGAACCGCATGGCACCAAAGCAACCCCCGCACCACTGCGCTACTAAGTGTTTCTCGACATGAGTGGCAACGTATGCTAGATAACCCCACCAGAGGCAGTAGTGGCGGGCAGGATGACGTCACCAGACCGCCACTGCTATCCGTTTAGTAGTGGCGGTCGCATGATGTCATCGGCCCGCCACCACTAAGTCGAGTGAAATAACAACTTTTTAAATTTGATAAATTATGATGTATTTTTATTGTTAAAAAAAATTCAAGTTCAACGAGGATTTAAACATCAATAAAAAAGTGCTGAAATTTAAAAAAGTACAAAACAGAAAAAAAATGTTTATTTGGCACCAGCAGCAAGGTTCGAACCTCAAACCGCCTGTCGGAAGCAAGGTTCGAACCTCAAACCGCATGGCACCAAAGAACCCCCGAACCACTGCGCTACAAAGTATTTCTCGGCTATTTGTGCAGTGTATGCTAGATAATCCCTACCTCTACGTGGACTTTTTTGCATTTAAATACCAATTTCTTTTAATGAAAGATACCAATTTTTGCAATTAGAATATTGGTGTTGTATTTTTATTGTACAAAAAGTTTCAAGTTCAAAGGAAGAATCAACTATAGGTTTTGCTTTCAAACCTGAGTCATTTTTTCTCTAAAACCTAATTCATCCCAGGAGAATCTTAGGTTTCTTAACGCCCTACATGATTATTTTCTCGAAAAAAAATTATTTTTTTTGACAACATCTATGGATCGATCATATCATAACAACATGACAAGTCTCATCTTTTTTAGACTTTATTTTATTTTTTGAGGATTAAAAAACTATAAAAATACAAGTTGTCGATCGAGTGTTGTGGAAACCTACATTTTTTATGATGGTTTTAAATTTACTGGATAATAACTAATTATAGAGTCAAAACATGAATATGGTTTTCTATAAATTTTGGTGAATTATTTCATGTCTTGTAGTTCAAATTGAACTTATTTTGACTTTGATCATAAAAATACACTTAATGAAATAAACACAGTAAACTAAGGGAGAAAAAGTAAAGTGAGGCAGAATAATACCAATTTTTTAAATTTGATAAGTTATGATGTATTTTTATTGTTAAACAAATCAAGTTCAAACTAGAATTTGCTTTCAAACCTCAGTCATTTCTTCTCTAAACCCTAATGCATCCTCGGAGAATCTCATGTTTCTTAATGAAATAAAAAAAAGTAAAGTGAGGCAGAAAAATACCAATTTTTTAAATTTGATAAGTTATGATGTATTTTTATTGTTAAAAAAATCAAGTTCAAACTAGAATTTAAACATCAATAAAAAAGTCATGAAAATGTAAAAAAAATGTTTGGATGCTAGCAGCAAGGTTCGTACCTCAAACTGCCTGCCGGCAGCAAGGTTCGAACCTCGAACCGCATGGCACCAAAAGCAACCCCCGCACCACTGCGCTATAATGTGTTTCTCGAAATGTATCGCAACGTATGTTAGATAACCCCCACCTCTCATAGTAGTGGCGGTCGGGTATGCTGACGTCACCAGCCCGCCACTGCTATTCCTTTTAGCAGTGGCATCGAGCACCAGTGGCGGGCGGATTAGTAGTGGCGGGCTGGTGACGTCAGCATGCCCGCCACTACTAAGGGAAAATAGCAGTGGCGGGCAGGATGACATCAGCATGCCCGCCACTGCTAATCCACCTATATAAATATTTCGCTCCCGCGTCTGAAAACCCTAAGCCCTAATCTTCTCCTACCAGTTACTGCCGCTCCTAGTGCCCGCGTCGCCACCATTGGAGCCCATCGTTGTCGTCCCCGAAGCCCGTCGCCGCTATCTCGGAGCCGTTGGTGTCCCCGGACCCCTCGCCGCCACCTCGGAGCCGTCGCTGTCGTCCTCGAAGCCCATCACCGGAGCCCGCGTCGGTGTACCCGGACCCCTCGTCACTGCCGTCCCCGTCCCCGACACACGCTGCCATCCCCGTCCCGGAGCCCGCGCCGCCACCCTCGGAACCCGTCGCTGTCGTCGCCCCAAACTCCGCCGGAGCCCACGTCGCTGTCGCCGGACCCCGCGCCGCCGTCCCCGTCCCCGAGCGCACACCGCCGACGTCCTGTTGATTCCACTTCATACTTACCGGTGATACCTTCCGGGCATCCTCTTTTTCATCCCTCAAGCATATTAACTTGTTCCCAGAAAAAGTTTAGAAACATTCAGATTTTATATTATGCTCTAGAACAGTGTAGAAGTAGTTTGCTTCCGCACAACGTATGTTAACAAAAATGAACTTGGTAGAGGGAGTGATACAACCGATTATATTCAGACTTGATATATGAAGAAAATTTCTGATGTTGTTGTAATGCTTGTTTCAGCCTGACCGGGAACGTTTTGGGGACAATGATTAGTTTTTCTTGTCATGTAAATGCAGTGACTGGAATAATTTATGCATCATTCTGCATCATTTTATTGTGTGATCAATTTTTTTTCAACATGATGGTTAGAAATTATAAGCCCCAAAGGGATTTAATCCTATCCAAAAGAACACATAATTAAAAGGGAGGGATTTAATCCCAAGGGAATTTAATCTAGGAGAGGGATTGAGTGACATGAGAGGGATTCACTCACGCCCGCCACTGCTAATCCACCTATATAAAAGTTTTTGCTCCCGCCGTCCGAAAACCTAGTTTCATTTCTAACTCCCGTGCGCCGAACTCTGCCCATTGCCACCGCTCTCGGAGCCCACGTCGCCCTCGGAGCCCGTCGTCGTCGTCCCCGAAGGCCATCGCCGCCAAACTCCGCACGTCGCTCCCAAATCCCACGCCACCCTCGGCTACCCTTGAAATCATTGCAAGGTGTTTAGATAATTAAGTTTGTTTAAATTCTGATTTCTTGATCAGACATAAAGATTAAATAGCAAGTTTGTGATGTAGTCTTTAATTTGACTCATTGGAGCTAAATCTGTGATTAAGTTTGGAGGAGCGTTGGGTGTTTTGAAAGGGTCATCTAATTCGAAAGAATTTTGTCGAGGCGCCTAATCACCCCCCTCTAGTTCTTGAGTGAAGTCTTCTATATCTAAGTTATGCCATGAGAAATATTGCATACCACATTACCACTTTTTTAGAACAACTTTTAGAGGCCTATGATGCAAATAGTAATTGAGTTATCTCATGTATGTCATCAAGCCGTGCGACACATCCATTCCTGTCAACAACTTCTTCTTTCTCGTGTTGCTGACAGGGAATGGATGTGCTCACGGTTCCATGGCAGCCATGAACATATTTGAAAAACAACACAAAATATGCTGAGGCCTCAACAACACAAGAGAGAGAGAGAACAACACAATCTCCTAACTTGAGGATTAATATAGTAGCGTCAGAAGTAATAGCTCACTACTGTAGCCAAGAAGAGTTTTCATACATTTTCCACCTTTGACACTGTGATCAGTTTACTACTGTTATTACTTCTGAGGCTACAGTAGTAAACTGATCACAATGTCAAAGGTGGGAAATGTATGAAAACTCTTCTTGGCTACAGTAGTCAGCTATTACTTCCGAAGCCACTATATTAATTCTCAAGTTAGGAGATTGTGTTGTTCTCTCTCTTTAGTTTTGTTGATACCTCAGCATATTTTGTGTTGTTTTTCCCTCTAATGTTCCATGGCAACAAAATATGTTGAGGCCTCAACAACACTGTGATCAGTTTACTACTGCTATTATTTCTAAAGCTACTATATACTAATCCTCAAGTTCATCCGGCTGAAGGCCAACATTAGATTCTGCAATTCCTTTTAGAGGCCTATGATGCAAATTGTTATTGAGTTATCTCATGTATGTCATCAAGCCGTGTGAAACATCCATTCCTGTCAACAACTTCTTCTTTCTCGTGTTGCTGACAGGGAATGGATGTGCTCACGGTTCCATGGCAGCCATGAACATTTTGAAAAGCAACACAAAATATGCTGAGGCCTAAACAACAATGTGATCAGTTTACTACTACTATTATTTCTAAGGCTACTATATACTAATCCTCAAGTTCATGCATCCGGCTGAAGGCCAACATTAGATTCTGCAATTCCTTTTAGAGGCCTATGATGCAAATTGTTATTTAGTTATCTCATGTATGTCATCAAGCCATGCGACACATCCATTCCTGTCAACAATTTCTTCTTTCTCGTGTTGCTGACAGGGAATGGATGTGCTCATGGTTCCATGGCAGCCATGAACATTTTGAAAAGCTACACAAAATATGCTGAGGCCTAAACAACACTGTGATCAGTTTACTACTGCTATTATTTCTAAGGCTACTATATACTAATCCTCAAGTTCATGCATCTGGCTGAAGGCCAACATTAGATTCTGCAATTCCTTTTAGAGGCCTATGATGCAAATTGTTATTTAGTTATCTCATGTATGTCATCAAGCCATGAGACACATCCATTCCTGTCAACAATTTCTTCTTTCTCGTGTTGCTGACAGGGAATGGATGTGCTCATGGTTCCATGGCATCCATGAACATTTTGAAAAGCTACACAAAATATGTTGAGGCCTAAACAACACTGTGATCAGTTTACTACTGCTATTATTTCTAAGGCTACTATATACTAATCGTCAAGTTCATCCGGCTGAAGGCCAACATTAGATTCCACAATTCCTTTTAGGGGCCTATGATGCAAATTGTTATTGAGTTATCTCATGTATGTCATCAAACCATGTGACACATCCATTCCTGTCAACAACTTCTTCTTTCTCGTGTTGCTGACAGGGAATGGATGTGCACATGGTTCCATGGCAGTCATGAACATTTTGAAAAACAACACAAAATATGCTGAGGCCTCAACAACACTAGAGAGAGAACAACACAATATCCTAACTTTAGGATTAATATGACATCAGACCTTTTTTGCATAACCAAAATTCTGATACATTAGCCTCTTAATATGAATAGTTTATCTATGGCGGAAGAAGGACGTTCCATCGAGGAGCTCATCTACGAGTCTCCCGCAAAAACAAATAAAGAGGGTTCATTTGAAGGATCCTCTGATAGCGAATCTTCGTACCACTCTCCGGAGAATGAACATCCAATGGAGCCTAGGAAGAAGAGAACGAGAGAAGACGCCGATGAGGATTACATTCCTGAAGCTCAAGCGAAGGTAATTATTACGTTAGTAACAAGTCAGAGCAGCTTCTAACCGAGGATTACATTCCTGAAGCTCACATTGTCTATCATCGTAGGATCATCCAAAGCGAGGAAGCAAGCGTCGATTATTCCAAGTCGAGAAAAGAACAACTATTGTCCCAGCTATTGAGTCAGCTGAGCGAACAGATGTTGAGCCCGCTGCCACAACATCGTCTGCAAATGCGAAGAGGAGAGGGAAACGGGAGAAGAACAAGCTGCATATAGCTATCTATGAGGTTGAAGAAGTGCATGTTGATGGGGCTCCAAAGAAGCCAAAAGAAATCACAGCGAAGTGGCGTAACGACTGTGGATGTCTCGCCAGGGAGCGATGTAAGATAGTTTGGAAAAATTGGAAGACTGTCCCTGAAGCTACAAAGAACGAATTGTGGCAGCATATAAAAGCGCATTATAAATTCCCGGAAGACCGCTTAGAAGACGCTAAAGCTGCCACATTGAAGACTATCGGGAAGGCTCTCCGTACATTTAGGACTAAACTGAACACACAATACCTTCAGAAAGATGAGTCGCCACTCAACGACTACGGCTTTATAACGCCAAATGAATGGAACGAATTCAAAATGCAGCATTGCTCGGAAGAAGCCAAACAAGAGAGCATCATGTTCAAAGAACTTAATAAGAAGAATAAGTTCCCCCATAAACTTGGGCCAGGTGGATATAAGGCCAAGGAGGATGAGTGGAGTAGAAAGGAGGAGGAGGACCGTGCGGCTGGGTTACCTGAACAGTTTTCAGGTGCTGATCAGCGCACTAAGAGATGGCTCCTAGGTCGAGCTAAAAAAACACCCGAGGGCCAATATATGCTCTCCGACTCACGGACTAGTGAAGTATTCCAGAAAGCACAGGAAATCGCTGAGTTGGAGAAGACTGGAAAGTTCAAGCCCGAGGGATGTAATGACCAGCTTACATCTGCTCTCGGAAACGAGGAACATCGAGGGCGCACCCGAGGTGTCTCTTCTATAGCACCCTAGAAAAATACTTTCAAGAAATAGGAGGGTGCCACATACAAGAAGTGTCAATCACGCACAGACGACGCCGCAGAGCGCCGTGCAGAGTGGGAGCGACACTTTTTTGAATTTATTAACGAGAATCCAAACATAATGCAGGCTGCAGCGGGACAAATAATTGTGCCAGAGGTACGACTCGACGTACCAAGCAGTGTTGGCTCAGTACAAGACAAATTTCCTGTAAATTATATTAAAGAGGACACACCATGCAGCCTGCATGTACCGATAGGGCGCAAAGGGCATTCCCAAGAGGCTGCACGAGGCATTGCTATGCCTGGGGATTTATTTCACAATCGGCCTATTCCTGCTGACTATAGCAAGGTTCAGGTCAATGAGATCACCAACGACAGATTTATTAATGACCCCTTGGATCTTCCAATGCCTGATGAGGGGATTGAGACAATCGAAGATGCTCTAAATAACTTTGTCCTATGGGCGAGCCGATATATCAAATTACTGCAGACAAGTTCTCAGAGTAAATCACCTATTGTCTCATCACAATCCCCCACATATCTTTCATCTCAGGATGTGCAAAATATAGGATCTTTATCACCTGTTGATGAGCGTGAAATAGAGGAAAAGGTAGAGGAAGAGCCAGTGCCCAATAAAGTGGCAGAAGTGATAGAATCGAAAGTGACTTCTGATCCTCAAGTGACAAAACCAGTGCCAGTGCTTGAGCCCACTGATGAGCCCAACACAAATGTGCCAGAGCCAGATCAAATGCCAGTGCTAGTTCCGGCTGAGCCTCAAGTGCCAGTTCCAGCTGAGCCTCAAGTGCTAGTTCCGGCTGAGCCTCAAGTGCCAGTTCCGGTTGAGCCTCAAGTGCCAGTTCCGGCTGATCCTCAAGTGCCGGTGGCCAAGCCCATAACAAAAGTGCCAGTGCTAGTTGCTGTCGAGCCTGAAAAACAAGATGCATGCCCAAAGCCAGAAATCCACAAGATAATTGTTCAAGCTGGGCAGTGTTCTGCGCTGAAATCTGAGATGCATAAATTTTTTACTACTATGGGGCAAACACGTTCTATGCCCGAAGCGGCTCCCATAAAGGCTCCAGTACAAAAGCATGCGGGCTCACTTTCTGTTGATAAGAGGACCTACGGAGACGAGGATTATATCGAATACGAACCAGGCAAACCATTATTACCCCAAGGAGTACTTAATTGTATGCCTTGGATGATGAAAACATTTCATGACTGGTACCTCGAAGCGTCTTCGTTAGGAGTAACACAAATAGAACTGAAGGTTCCACAAGAAATATTCAACTGCCCAGAGTTTAAGCTTGCACTATTTTTCGACGACTTCCATCGGATGTTTCGTCTGAAGCGAACCGACATCACAAGCATGATGCTCTGGTGCATGTAAGTACTTTATACTTTGTCAATACAAAGCAAAAATAAATAATGTCTTATATTGACTATTGTTTTATAACATATGCAGTTGTAATTCACGCGGTGACGAGTCTAAATTGTATGGGTACTTAAACCCGTCATTAATAAGCCAAAGTGCGCTGAACCCGACACTAAACCAAAACGATAGCAAGTACTGGACTGCGGGTAAGAAAAAATTTCAAAGAAAGATGTTCAATAAAGACGAAGACAAACTTAAGAAGAACAAAAGGAGTTGTGCCGCGTTGTATATTGCGCGGTGCATGGATCAATGGAAGGACAGAGAAATGATAAGTGGGGCATATAACTTTAAGTAAGTAAACCCACTATATCCACTTAATCACGTTTTATCGATTATGAAACTAACATAATCATATATTACTTCTTTCGATAGTGATCATTGGATTGCACTTCTGATATACCCAAAGAGCTCAAGGGTTTATGTGCTCGACTCGCTCGACAAACCCAAAAAAGAATATCAAGATATATTAAATGTTATTCAGAGTGCATATAGATACTACGTGGAAAAGTTAGGTGGCCCACATGATCCACAGAGGCCGAAAGAAATGCTTATCAGAACCAACTATCCGGTAATATTATATTTTTAAATTTGTTAATTCAATTGATAAAGCCAAACTATATATCGTTCTAACTTTGTCTATTTTGAAGTGTCACAAACAATCTCTTGGTTCCGTGCATTGTGGCTACTATACTTGTGATTTCATGAGCAATAACTTAGGAAAGTTTGGGCGGACAGTATCTGAGGATACTAAAGAAGTAAGTTGATTTCTTGTGTGTTAATCTAATATAACTTGCAGCGTATGTACTTATATTTTACGTATGCAGGCGTCAGGTCCATCAACCGTTGCCCAGAAGAGCCAACTCTCTGAATCACAAATGTACGAAATCGTATCAAGGATGTGCCGCTTCACGATGCATGAGATTCTTCATGAGCTTGGAGTATTTTTCGATCCTGAGAGTGAAGTGGCCAAGCATCCAACTCTGTATGATTGGGTCGGAAGAATGAAAAGGCGAACCAATTAAGATATGAGTTGGCCTTCCAAGAAAACATAAACCGCATGAGCATGTATTTGTGAAACAATGGTTATTGTGTTGATGGATGGTTATTGTGAAACATAAACCGGAAGAATGTAAACTTTGTAAATTTTTGAAAATTGATGAGATGGATGGTTGTTGTGTTGATGTGTTGTTGTTGTGGATGTGTATGTGGATATATGGATGTTTTGCTGCTGTGTATGTGGATATGTGGATGTTTTGCTGCTGTGTATGTGGATGGCTGTGTGAAGCATATAATTTCTGTGTTTTGGTTTGTGGGATCACATCATTCTGTGTTATGGCTTATACACAGCAGTGGCGGGCAGATGAGGTAGCTTGCCCGTTACTGCTGTTGACACAGTGGTGGTGGGCGCGCTGACATCATCTGCCCACCACTGCTATTGATAACAGTAGTGGCAGGCAGATGAGGTCAGCGCGCCCGTTACTGCTGTTAAAATAGTGGTGGCGGGCGCACTGACATCATCTGGCCACCACTGCTATTGATAATAGTAGTGGCGGGTAGATGAGGTCAGCGCGCCCGCCACTGCTGTTGACACAGCGGTGGCGGGCGCTCTGACCGCCACTGCTAACCAGCGATAGCAGTGGCGAACCGGATGCCCGCCACTATAGGTCGTTTTTGCCCGCCGCTACAGTGTCGCTTTGTAGTAGTGATGCTCGTCTCTCTGACAAAACTCACAGTGGTAGGTAGGCTTCTTGGGATGTGGTTGAGGCTTAGGATTCTTAGGCTTGGTGGTGTTGGGTGTAGAATCTTTGGTGTGAGAGGGTCCAGGTAAAGAGTCAAGAGAAGTGTGGAGAGGTTTAGGCTTTGGAACCCAGATTTGCTTCTTGGGTGGAGCTTTAGGTTGTTATTGGAATACTCCATCCTTGGGCTGACTAACCTGAAAAGACTTAGTGGAGTGAGTCTTGGGATATCTCTGTTCAGGAGTCATCTTACTCCACTCCACTGCTCGGCTAATGGCACTCTCAAAATCAGCCTTGGTATAGGTGTAACCTACCCTAAACCCATCCTGCCTCTTGAACTGCTGGATCATCATGTCGAGCTGTGGCTCTCTGGCACTAATCCAACTCAGGATCTGACAGAGGTAAAGGTTCTCGTTCTTAACATCAGCTAGCTCCTCTCTCAAGGAAGCTAGCACCTCCACCCGAGACAAGCAAATCTCACACTCTCTATTAACTTCGACAGACTTCTCAGCTTTTAGCTTGATCAACTCCAATCTCAGGGACAAGCATTTCTCACAAACAGTAGGTGAAACTGACAAGGTCTCAAGCTCTAGCTTAGTCTGCTCCAACTCAGCTCTCACTCCAGCTAACTCACCCAACTGCTCATCACTCTTGACTCTCAGCTCAGCTATACGGGCTAAATGGGATGGGCAATCTACACAGGGCATGACGACAGTGACATGAGCATTTTTCAGCTCCAGCTGAGCGCTTTCAAGCTTAGTGGCCATAGTGTCTCTCTCATCTACCCTCTCTATGTACCTGGACTTTAGAGTCGTTAGATCACACAACAACACCTCACAGTTAGGGCACTCACTGCTACAACCCAAGCAAGGGAAGAAGACAGACTCTCAATCTTGCCATTTGCCATGGCAAGCTCACTCTCAAGCTCATCTATCCTCTTTTTAGCCCCTCTAAGCAGTTTATCCCGATACTTCAACTCCTGACGATTCTCTTCTAGCAAATTAACAACTTCTTATTCATAGGGAGATACCTTTTCATCGTCGTCGTCATAGTTGTTGGAGGAGCCCTTTTCTTCTTTATCCACAAGAGCCATTGAGCAGAAGCTCTTGCGGGGTCTTTGGCTGTGACACGAACGACTCTTCGGCTTGTCCCCGAAGGCCATGAAGCAGAGGCCTGCCAGATTATCCCTGTCCTTCCCCTTCTTGACAACGATCTCTTCATCACTTGAACTTGAAGATGGGGAGGAAGACGAAGACCTCTTGGAGTAGCTTTTCTCCATCTCGGCGAAGAAGACCTTGTCTCGCTTCTTGTTCTCACGCCTGTAGTTCTTCAGAGCCTTTCGAAAGAATCTTGTCTTGGGCTTGCCCTTTGTGAAAGTGAAGTTGTCGTGCTTGCCGGAGTCATAGGAGCTACCACCGGTTCCCTTCTTGTAACTCTTCCGCTTGGGGCAGTCGGCGATGAAATGACCTGGATCACCACACTCAAAGCATCCGGTTGTTAAGCAAACACAGATCATCATCTCCTAGCGAATCAAGATGATCCTCGGAGATAGACATAAAAAAATGCAGTACAACTCAAAACAATAGGATCAACAGAAGGTGTCGCAAGGGCCAGGGTTTTTGAGCCAGAACCAGTGAGATTTGATCTCAACTGGATATCAACCTCTGAGGCCTTGAGCTTACTAAAAAACTCTACGACAGTCAATGTATCATAGGAAGCGCTCTCAACAATAGAAGAAACCTTGATCTCCCAGATCTTAGGGTCCAAGGTATGAAGAACCTTAAGCGCCTGTTCATGATCTGAGACCAGCTGATCACGCTCGGCCTTGTTGGCCCGAATCTTGTTAATGACCATTTAAAAACGACCAAACAAAGCCTCAAAAGTCTCACCCGGCTTCTATGAGAAATTTTTATACTCACGTCGGTAGGTCTGATAGAGCCTAGCCTTAACCTGAGTTGTCCCCTCATGGTGTGCCTGGAGAGTAGCCTAGATCTCTCGAGCAGTGCCGAGATGGCTAACACGCTCAAACTCACTAGGACCTAAACCAAAAAATAAAATATTCACCGCTTTGCTATTGTTCTAATGTTGGGCGATTATATTAGCAGAAGTGCGCTCAGCAACAGGAAGTATAGTAAAAGTAGTGTTACCACAAATATCCCAAATGCCCGAGCTCTGGCTCATAAGATAGGCTCGCATGCGAGTCTTCCAATAAGTGTAGCCAAAAGCTTCAAGGGACATGACTTTACTAGAGGAAGTCATGATCACTACCTGGGTTTAGAACCGGTTAAGATATGGAAAAACCCTAACCTTGCTTTGATACCACTTGTAGGACCAAAAGTAGCGACTAGAGGGGGGGTGAATGGGCGGCTAAAAATTTCTTCCGAAACAAAAGCCTAAACCCAACACCCTACGCACCTTGACAAACAAACAATAGTAGCAAAGCAGATCACAGGTACTAAAGTTGTCTAGCCTAAAAATGACTGGTGTCCTAATTAAACTGATATTAAAAATAAATTAAACTAAACAAAAATAACTGTAGTAAATAAAAAGTGCTCTCAAATGATTTACTAAATATTTGACGTGCACAGGAAAACACATAGATATATCAATAAATATTTATATTGCAGTCTGAGAATAAAGTACTAATTAAGTGAATAAAACATGGATCATCCCGAAATTAATTCAGAAATAAAACTAATATATTGCACGTAAATCTATAATAAAAAATATTACTGCGGCTAATTTTTTTCTTTTTATACGAGCAGACTAAAAATACTTAAATAAATAATATGCGAGTACTAATAAGATTTTAGCAGATAAAAAAATTAACTACGAAATTACTAACCAGATTTGCATGCTAATTAAAAATAGATAATTATTGATTTAATTAATATAACTGAAAATAGGAGATTAGATTAATAGAAAAATACTTGCGTTTGATCTGCTCTGCAGTGTAGCGCCCCGATTTAACAAATCGAGACATTATTGAATTTCGTAAGAAAAACAATAATACAAGAGGTTCATCATGCGACAATCGTACATACGACAATGTTCATGGTACGCAGACCATATTTATTACATCATTGTTTTAATAAAAACAGTAAAGTGAAATAAGTAGAAAACGGCATGACGAACATCTTCTCCAGGATCTTTCTTCTCGACTGGGTCGCTACTCCAGACCGTCTTCAAAGTAAGCATCCTCTGTGGGGTCCAACGGGTATGAGTACAAAAAGTACTCAACAAGCCACCGCAAATGCAAATAATAATGCAGGGTAATAAACAAGGAAGGATAATGGCTAACATTGCAGAATAATGCAGTTGCAGTTATTGCATTTAGTGTAATCATATTTTAATCACGCGGAAAGTAAACATGAACATCATCAACCTCAACTAACTCGAGGGGTACAGTCAGCCCCACCTCGCTCAACAGTCCTTACATGTCAATCCATCATGCACATACATATTCAAAGTAATCTAACTGGGGGATGTCACGCAACCCGCCCTTGACCGTGGGCTCGGCTTTTCGAAAAGATTTAAGACTCTGATCAGAGATGTACTACTGTACCCACAAGGCACGCACTCATCCCAAACGAGATGACCCATTTCACGGGAACTCGTGCCAAAACCTCGATATGAGATGTTCCAAGCGATAACCACCCTCTCTAGGTTTCGCCGGCGCGCCGGGCCGCATCCCGGCTAACGTCGCACCCCCTTTTGCGCCACATTGGTACAAGTCACCCGCAGGTGCAACTTGACCCATCTCCAAATGGTGGCCTCGGTTTGGAACAACCCATACCTTAGTTAGGACTTACCCACTAGACTTGTGGTTAGTACGTAAGTGTATTGCAACGGATCCCTCAGACCGGTCCTTATAGTGCCCTGGGCGCTACCGACCAATGCCCTAGCTTGCACCCGGAACCCACCATGCATACACTCACAACCATAACTCATCACCAACAGAATTTCCAAGGAGAAGAAGTAACGGGGATCATATAATAGAACCATTTTGCTACGACTCATTTTTATCCTATAGCGATCGTGTCAATACATTGGACACTAGCTAATATCATTGATCATGTGGTGACAAGGAGGTTAGGCGAGATAGCATGGCTTGGGTTGCACATCAAGGTCGGGGGATCCTAAATAAATATAATGTAAGGGTTCATTTGACTAATGCATATATAACCTATGTGTTTTAGCGATAGTTTAATCAAACATGGGTTCAATATGCTCAAGAGATTGGTTTGGTGACTTGCCTTGTTCAGCGAATGGGGAGGGAGGAACTTCCGGGAAGTACTCCGGCTCCTCGGCGACGTCGTAGTCTTTTTAATATAATAAAGCAAAATAAAAAGAACACATTCAATCAAACAATATAACATTACATTAATAGCACATAAGTTACTGTTGGTTTGATTAAAAGTAAAATAATTTCCATTGTTAAGGTTCTGAAATTTATTTCATAAATAACTTTAAAGGGATTAAAATGAAGGGTTGTCCTTTTTAGAAAACAAATGTTTAAATGTGAATAGTCCCATATTAAGTTCCCTAATAAGTTTTGAAATGAAAAGTTCATGGTAATTTAGTGTTTTGCAGTATATGAATAGAAAGGAATAAATATGAATTTTTCTGAAGTTCAAACATTTGAATTCATATTTTAATCCTAAAGGCATTTAAATATTTATTTGAATAAACATGAAAATGTCAATGTAAACCTACTGTTTTTATTGCATAAACATGTAGAGAATAATTTTATGAATTCTCTGAAATTGGAATGGTAATTTTTAGAGTTCAAATGCATTAGATATGAATTTTACAAGTTTAAAAGTATTTCTGAAATTCATTTTCAATTTTTAAACTCCTCGGGTCCACGGTGAGCCAGGCCCACGGTGAACCCGCGCACTGTGCGCGTGCGCCGGGTCGATCTGGACCGTCGGATCCAGATCCGACGCGCGAGGGCGAGGCGGGACGCGTTAAAATGACGTGGACGGCCAGGATTAAAACGTTTGAACCGGTACGCGATGGACGGCTTAGATGCGATGCGGGGTTTTAAAACTAACGGACGCACGAGATTAAAACGTACCCCTTCGCCGAGATCTAACGGATCAGATTAAACCGCACGCGGGGATTAATCGTCACCGTCGGATCCAGATCGCACGATCGTGCGTGAATCCGACACGGCACGGGTACTCGACCCGTGCCGGTCGTCTTCTCCGATGACGGCGAGCGGGCCAGCGGCCACGGCGAGCGACGGCGATCGAACCTAAGGCCTAAAACGGAACGAGGGTGGCATGGGGATCATGGGGTACCTCGGCGGTGAGAAAAGGTCGACGGGGTGAGGCCGGCGACGAGCGGAGGTGGTGGAGACGTTCGGGTCCTTGGCGGCGACGGCGATCCGGCGAGGTTCGTCGTCGACGGAGTGGTGGCCGGCGTTGGGGAGGTCCTTGCGGTTGCAGTGGTGCGGTCGATGTGGACGGAGAGCGGCTCCAGCGACGGCGAGCGGCGACTGAAGTGCGTGCGGCGGTGGAGAGTAAAAATGTGAATTGGGGCGCTCCGGTTGGTTCTCGCAGTGTTAAGGCGTAGGGGTGCATTGCGGACGGCCAGGGGGTTTATATAGGGTCGTCGGCGGGGGCAGGGGGGGCATAATCGGGGGAGGCCGAGAGTAAAGGCTCTCTTCAACGCCGGCGAGCTCCTGCCGTGCATGCGAGCGCCAATCCGGGGGCGATGACGCGGTGAAATAAAGGGGGAAACGGTCGGGGGAGCGCGGGGAAATCAATGCCGGCGACCAATTAAGGAGAGGGGGCCGGCGGGGGCGGATCCGAGGCGGGATTAGGGTTTCGGCCGGCGAGGGGGGGGATTCGGGGGCGGATCCCGCGGGGAAGACGGGTCTGACAGGTGGGCCAAGGTGGTCAGCGGGAGCGATGTGCGCGAGAGAGGGGGCTGACGGGTGGGGTCGAGGCGTCGGGTTCGCGCGCGAGGGGAGGAATTCGGCGCCGACAGGTGGGGTCGGCTTGTCAGCCTAAGGCGTTCGAGGTAACGGGCTGGGCCGGCCGGGAGAGAGAGAAAGGAGGGAGAGGGCCCATTACTGTTTGAAACTATTTTCTGATTAAAAATAATTGCAGAAATTGATTTAAAATAATAGGGCTACTTCTCTGCTTGGTAAAAATTTATAAAAATTCTCAAAAATATATCTTGGTCTTAGGATCATATACAAAAAGTTTCACCTCTTAATTTGGCCATCTACTATATGTTGTAGTTCAAAAGGGTATAAAGGAGTATTAAAAGTATTTTCAGAAATAATAATTCCAAGAAATTGAATTTAATAATATTTTTATTGTTTTGAAAATTTGGGGTGTCACAAACCTATCCCCCTTACAAGAATCTCGTCCTCGAGATTGGAACGCTACTCGAATAACTCGGGGTATTGGGCTTTTAGTCCGTCTTCCTTTTCCCAAGTGGCTTCTTCGGCGGGATGGTTGTTCCATTGGACTTTGCAGAAGCGAACAACGCGACTTCTGGTTACTCTCTCCTTGGTTTCCAAGATCTTGATGGGTCTTTCTATGTAGGTCAAGTCTTCTTGGACATTGAGCTGCTGAAGGTCGGCTTGCTCGGTGGGTACATGGAGGCACTTCTTCAGTTGGGAGACATGGAACACATCGTGAACGCCTGCCAAGGATGGGGGCAGTTCGAGTTGATATGCCACTTCTCCCTGTCGTCGGAGGATCTGGAAAGGTCCGACGTAGCGGGGTGCTAGTTTGCCTTTCATGTTGAACCTTTGAGTGCCACGGAGGGGAGTGACTCGGAGATAGACATAATCGCCCTCCTCAAAGGCTAGGTCTCTTCGACGGTTGTCGGCATAGCTCTTTTGCCTGGATTGGGCCGCCTTCAATCGGTCTCTTATGATCTTAACCTTCTCTTCAGCTTCTCTTAATAAATCAGTCCCAAACAGTTGCGACTCTCCGGTTTGATCCCAGAGCAACGACGTTCTGCACTTACGTCCATAGAGTGCTTCGAACGGGGACATTTGCAGGCTGGCCTGATAGCTGTTGTTGTAGGAGAACTCTGCATAAGGTAAGTTCTTGTCCCACATTCCGCCAAAGTCTAGAGCGCAAGCTCTAAGCATATCCTCCAATATCTGGTTGACCCTTTCGGTTTGACCGTCGGTCTGTGGATGATAGGCGGTGCTAAAGTTCAGCCGGGTGCCGAGTTCCTCTTGAAGGTTCTTCCAAAACTTGGAGGTAAACTGACTCCCATGGTCAGATACAATCTTCTTAGGAACTCCGTGAAGGCACACGATCCGGGTCATATACAACTCGGCCAACTTGGCGACGGTGTACGTTGTCTTGACCGGAACAAAGTGAGCTACCTTGGTGAGTCGGTCGACGATCACCCAGATGGAATCATGACCAGCTTGGGTCCTGGGCAGTCCCGTGATGAAGTCCATTCCTATCTCTTCCCACTTCCATTCAGGGACTTTGAGAGGTTGAAGCAGTCCGGCAGGTCTCTGATGCTCTGCCTTGACTCGCCGGCATGTGTCGCACTTGGCCACATACTCAGCTATTTCTCTCTTCATGCTGACCCACCAATATTTTTCCTTTAGGTCTTGGTACATCTTTGTACTCCCGGGATGGATGGAGTATAGAGTATCGTGGGCTTCTTGAAGGATGAGGGTCTTCAACTCAGGTCTGTCGGGTACGCAGATCCGGCTTCCGAACCAGATGGTACCATGCTCGTCCTCGGAAAATCCGGGGGCTTTACCCTTCCTCATGTTCTGCTGGATCTCCAGGATGTCCGGATCTTCCTTCTGCTTTTCTCGGATCTGGTCTATTAAGACAGGCCGAGACTCCAAGGCAGCGAGGTACGCTCGAGTGGTGATCCCTAGGTTTAGCCTTTCCATCTCCTTATAAAGTAAAGGAGCTTGGTCTTGAATCATGATGGCATTGCAGTACCCTTTTCGACTAAGGGCGTCTGCCACCACATTCGCTTTGCCCGGATGATAATGGATGCCCAAGTCGTAATCCTTGATCAGTTCCAACCATCTCCTTTGCTTGAGATTCAGATCTGGTTGGGTGAATATGTACTTGAGGCTCTTGTGGTCGGTGAAGACCTCACACCGATTCCCCACAAGGTAATGTCTCCATATCTTCAAGGCATGAACCACGGCTGCTAGTTCCAGGTCATGGGTTGGGTAGTTCAGCTCGTGCGGTCTCAGTTGCCGGGAGGCGTAGGATATCACTTTCCCTTCTTGCATTAAGACGCATCCCAATCCTTGACGAGAGGCATCACAGTATACGTGGAAGTCTTTCCGGATGTCTGGCAGAGTCAGAATAGGAGCTGATACTAGCTTCTTCTTGAGGGTCTGGAAGCTTTCTTCGCAGTCGGGGGTCCATTCAAACTTCACTTCCTTCTGCAGAAGTCTGGTCATAGGCTTGGCGATCTTGGAAAAATTCTCGATGAACCGGCGGTAGTATCCGGCCAATCCAAGAAAACTCCGGATCTCGGTCACCGTTGTGGGCTGCAGCCAGTTGGTTACCGCTTCGACGGTGGTTGGGTCCACTGCTATTCCTCCAGCAGATATAACATGACCGAGGAACTTCACCTCAGATGACCAAAATTCGCATTTGCTGTATTTGGCGTACAGTTGCTGCTCCCTTAACTTTCCGAGGGTCAGACGGAGGTGAGTCTCGTGTTCTTCCTTTGTCTTGGAGTAAACGAGGATATCGTCGATGAATACCACGATGAACTTGTCCAAGAACTCCATGAATACATTGTTCATCATGTTCATGAAAAAGGCCGGGGCATTCGTGAGTCCGAACGACATCACGGTGTACTCGTAGAGTCCATAGCGGGAGGTGAAGGCAGTCTTGGGTATGTCTTCTTCCCTAATCCTCAATTGGTGATAACCTGACCTGAGGTCAATCTTGGAAAACACCGAGGATCCTTTCAGCTGATCGAACAAGTCGTCGATCCGAGGCAATGGGTATTTGTTCTTGATGGTTACGTCGTTCAAGGCTCTATAGTCCACGCACATCCTCTTGGTCTTGTCCTTCTTCATGGCAAATATAACAGGTGCGCCCCAGGGTGAGGTACTCGGTCGAATGTAACCTTTCTGCTCTAGGTCTTCGATGTTGCTCTTGACTTCAGCTAGTTCATTGGCGGCCATTCGGTACGGGCGCTTGGAGATTGGAGTGGTTCCGGGGACAAGTTCGATCCTGAATTCGATGTCCCGCTTGAGAGGCATTCCGGGTAGATCTTCAGGGAAGACATCCGCAAACTCCTTGACTATAGGCACCTCTTCAAGAGCTATCGAGCGAAGGGATGCTCCGAGTGGTTTGCGACTGGTCATCCGAAAGGTGACGGTTACGCCTTCAGGATTGGTCACCATGACGGACTTGTTGGCAGAGTCGATCACTCCCTTGTGCTTCATCAACCAATCCATCCCTAGTATAAGGTCGAGTCCAGTGCATTGGATGAGGACAGGCTCGGCCCGAAACAGTACTCCTTGGATATCAATTTGAACCTTAGGGCTGTATAAGCGGGCTGGGGTCCTATTGCCGGGGGTGGCAATCACCATGGGAATGGGTAGAGGGAGCACATCCAGTCCGTTTATTTTCACAAAATTTTCCAAGATGAAGGTGTGGGTTGCTCCAGAGTCAAATAATATGATGGCCGGTACAGAATTCACAGTAAACGTACCGAGCACGACTTCAGGAGCCTCCTGAGCTTCTTCCGCGCTGATGTGGTTGACGCGGGCACGAACCGCCTGGTTGGGTGCCGCACCCTGAGCTGGCTTGGGGTGGGGACACTGGTGTGCATAGTGTCCTTCCTTGCGGCAGTTGAAGCAGACGACCGACCTTCCTTGGCGATCCTTCAAGATCGGGGCCTTGGCGGCTGGTGCCGGCTGAGCGGCCGGAGCTGGTAGAGCGGGGCGAGGATGCCCGGCGTTGGATCCATCGGCGGCGTGAGGTGGCCTGTAGGCGGGCCGAGGATGGTAGGCGGGCGCTGGTGGCGGAGGGACGAAGCGGGGCCTTTGAGAGTTCGCCTGCTGATGCTTGAAGGCGATCATCTTCCTCTTCTTGAGGTCCAGCTTGTTCTGCTCAGTCTCTTGAATGAGCGCTTTGTTGACCAGCCGTTGGAAGTCGGCGAAGTCGGCGGCGACGAGCTGGATGGACAGCTCATCCTTAAGTCCCCTAAGGAACTTGGCTTGGCGGAGGGCATCGGTGCGCACTTCCTCCGGTGCGTAGCGGGCGAGGCGGTTGAACTCATGGAGGTACTCCATGACGGTCCGGTTGCCTTGCTGCAGGTCGCAGAACTCCTACTGTTTTACCGCGATAACACCGGCGGGGACGTGGGCGGCGCGAAAAGCGATGGTGAACTCCGCCCAAGTCACTACGTGGCCCTCTGGCTGGGACTCACGGTAGTTGTCCCACCATTCCGCGGCGGGACCCTGGAGCTGGTGAGTGGCGAAGGCCACTCGCTCCCGGTCGGTGCAGGGGAGGAGGTCGAGCTTCTTTCCGATGGTGTGAAGCCAATCTCCGGCCTCCATCGGGTTGGTGGTGCTCGAGAAGATGGGTGGACGCACGCGCAAAAACTCGGAGAGTTGCAGAGCGGGCGCGGGTGCTGGTGCGCGAGGGGCGGGCTCCCCGTTCTGCAGAAGGTCCAACTGAGCCTGTTGGTTCTGCATTTGGGTGAGGAGGGCGGTGATCAGGTGGTTCTGATTCGCCATCATCTCTGCCAAGGTGGGGTGGTTGGCGGAAGGCGACCCAGATTGACGCGGGCCCGTTGCACCCCAGTTGGGTACAACACCCTCGGGCGCATCACGGCTCCCTCCTGCTCCGTTGTTAGAACCGGTGTTCTGGTGATCGGCCATCTTCTGAATATACATAGTGATAAATCAAAAGATGACGAAACAATAATACAACCAAAAATATCATATAAGATTCGAGCACATAAATATATATAGTGGTATAAATTGTTCATTACATCCAAGCTCTTATTCCATCTACAACCCAACTCGTTGCAGACGGCACCACATACAAAATTATGATTTTTATTTAAATAGCGTCTCCTAACGCCTACTCGCCACCGGAGGCGGTCTCCGTGCTCTCGGAACCATGAGTGCGCGGCTCCAGGGAGATGGTGGGCTCGAGAAAGTTCTCGATGATGGAGTCGGAGACGAGGCCGGGGCGTGGAGGAGGGGCGCTGGTAGAGGGCCTGGCGGGGGAGGGTCGTGGCGGGATCCTCTTGGGGCGAGGGAGGGGCTCACGGATGGGCTTCTTCTTCCTTGGAAGAAGAGGAACCATCTCCGCGATATCCTTCTGCAGCTGCATAATCTTGCGCTGCAACTCGCCGTTCTGCTGGATCAAGTTCTTCGTTTCTTCACGAAGGAACTCAACCGCCTCATGGTGCTCGTCGGCGTCGAGCACCGCCTCGGTGTGGAGATCATCCATGGCCTGCAGAAGACGCGACTGCCAGGCCATGACCGGATCACGCACGGAGTGAACTTCGAGGTAGATGCTACGGTGGGCTCCGGGAGTGCGCTTCGGCACGAGCCGGAAGGACGAGTTCTGAAGACGATCGTCGTAGATCATCCTCAGCTCCATGAGGGCCTGGAGGGCGACTCGTTGGCACGCGACGTCGAAAGTCGGGCCTCCAAGTGCGGTGGTGTAGGGCGGCAGGTGTTCTCCAGAGCCGTGGACGGTGAGGGAGACGTCGCAAGGCCCGGCGAACTCGTCGGGGTACACTCCTTGAAATTCGGGCTCGAAGAGGAACCCGAGGAAGGTGAGCATCATACGGAGCTCCCGGACGAAGCCCTCGTAGTGGCGGCAGTAGTTGTGGACTTGGTAGACCGGCATCTACAAAACAGTAAGTTGAAATAAAGTGAGGAGAGGAGCAAAGTTTATAAAGTAGACTTTCGAGAAATAATTTCCTGTGGCTAATGGCTAGGCGGGTCTGTTTGGCTTCCTACAGTCGAGTCGGCTCTGATACCATCTTGTAGCGCCCCGATTTAACAAATCGAGACATTATTGAATTTCGTAAGAAAAACAATAATACAAGAGGTTCATCATGCGACAATCGTACATACGACAATGTTCATGGTACGCAGACCATATTTATTACATCATTGTTTTAATAAAAACAGTAAAGTGAAATAAGTAGAAAACGGCATGACGAACATCTTCTCCAGGATCTTTCTTCTCGACTGGGTCGCTACTCCAGACCGTCTTCAAAGTAAGCATCCTCTGTGGGGTCCAACGGGTATGAGTACAAAAAGTACTCAACAAGCCACCGCAAATGCAAATAATAATGCAGGGTAATAAACAAGGAAGGATAATGGCTAACATTGCAGAATAATGCAGTTGCAGTTATTGCATTTAGTGTAATCATATTTTAATCACGCGGAAAGTAAACATGAACATCATCAACCTCAACTAACTCGAGGGGTACAGTCAGCCCCACCTCGCTCAACAGTCCTTACATGTCAATCCATCATGCACATACATATTCAAAGTAATCTAACTGGGGGATGTCACGCAACCCGCCCTTGACCGTGGGCTCGGCTTTTCGAAAAGATTTAAGACTCTGATCAGAGATGTACTACTGTACCCACAAGGCATGCACTCATCCCAAACGAGATGACCCATTTCATGGGAACTCGTGCCAAAACCTCGATATGAGATGTTCCAAGCGATAACCACCCTCTCTAGGTTTCGCCGGCGCGCCGGGCCGCATCCCGGCTAACGTCGCACCCCCTTTTGCGCCACATTGGTACAAGTCACCCGCAGGTGCAACTTGACCCATCTCCAAATGGTGGCCTCGGTTTGGAACAACCCATACCTTAGTTAGGACTTACCCACTAGACTTGTGGTTAGTACGTAAGTGTATTGCAACGGATCCCTCAGACCGGTCCTTATAGTGCCCTGGGCGCTACCGACCAATGCCCTAGCTTGCACCCGGAACCCACCATGCATACACTCACAACCATAACTCATCACCAACAGAATTTCCAAGGAGAAGAAGTAACGGGGATCATATAATAGAACCATTTTGCTACGACTCATTTTTATCCTATAGCGATCGTGTCAATACATTGGACACTAGCTAATATCATTGATCATGTGGTGACAAGGAGGTTAGGCGAGATAGCATGGCTTGGGTTGCACATCAAGGTCGGGGGATCCTAAATAAATATAATGTAAGGGTTCATTTGACTAATGCATATATAACCTATGTGTTTTAGCGATAGTTTAATCAAACATGGGTTCAATATGCTCAAGAGATTGGTTTGGTGACTTGCCTTGTTCAGCGAATGGGGAGGGAGGAACTTCCGGGAAGTACTCCGGCTCCTCGGCGACGTCGTAGTCTTTTTAATATAATAAAGCAAAATAAAAAGAACACATTCAATCAAACAATATAACATTACATTAATAGCACATAAGTTACTGTTGGTTTGATTAAAAGTAAAATAATTTCCATTGTTAAGGTTCTGAAATTTATTTCATAAATAACTTTAAAGGGATTAAAATGAAGGGTTGTCCTTTTTAGAAAACAAATGTTTAAATGTGAATAGTCCCATATTAAGTTCCCTAATAAGTTTTGAAATGAAAAGTTCATGGTAATTTAGTGTTTTGCAGTATATGAATAGAAAGGAATAAATATGAATTTTTCTGAAGTTCAAACATTTGAATTCATATTTTAATCCTAAAGGCATTTAAATATTTATTTGAATAAACATGAAAATGTCAATGTAAACCTACTGTTTTTATTGCATAAACATGTAGAGAATAATTTTATGAATTCTCTGAAATTGGAATGGTAATTTTTAGAGTTCAAATGCATTAGATATGAATTTTACAAGTTTAAAAGTATTTCTGAAATTCATTTTCAATTTTTAAACTCCTCGGGTCCACGGTGAGCCAGGCCCACGGTGAACCCGCGCACTGTGCGCGTGCGCCGGGTCGATCTGGACCGTCGGATCCAGATCCGACGCGCGAGGGCGAGGCGGGACGCGTTAAAATGACGTGGACGGCCAGGATTAAAACGTTTGAACCGGTACGCGATGGACGGCTTAGATGCGATGCGGGGTTTTAAAACTAACGGACGCACGAGATTAAAACGTACCCCTTCGCCGAGATCTAACGGATCAGATTAAACCGCACGCGGGGATTAATCGTCACCGTCGGATCCAGATCGCACGATCGTGCGTGAATCCGACACGGCACGGGTACTCGACCCGTGCCGGTCGTCTTCTCCGATGACGGCGAGCGGGCCAGCGGCCACGGCGAGCGACGGCGATCGAACCTAAGGCCTAAAACGGAACGAGGGTGGCATGGGGATCATGGGGTACCTCGGCGGTGAGAAAAGGTCGACGGGGTGAGGCCGGCGACGAGCGGAGGTGGTGGAGACGTTCGGGTCCTTGGCGGCGACGGCGATCCGGCGAGGTTCGTCGTCGACGGAGTGGTGGCCGGCGTTGGGGAGGTCCTTGCGGTTGCAGTGGTGCGGTCGATGTGGACGGAGAGCGGCTCCAGCGACGGCGAGCGGCGACTGAAGTGCGTGCGGCGGTGGAGAGTAAAAATGTGAATTGGGGCGCTCCGGTTGGTTCTCGCAGTGTTAAGGCGTAGGGGTGCATTGCGGACGGCCAGGGGGTTTATATAGGGTCGTCGGCGGGGGCAGGGGGGGCATAATCGGGGGAGGCCGAGAGTAAAGGCTCTCTTCAACGCCGGCGAGCTCCTGCCGTGCATGCGAGCGCCAATCCGGGGGCGATGACGCGGTGAAATAAAGGGGGAAACGGTCGGGGGAGCGCGGGGAAATCAATGCCGGCGACCAATTAAGGAGAGGGGGCCGGCGGGGGCGGATCCGAGGCGGGATTAGGGTTTCGGCCGGCGAGGGGGGGATTCGGGGGCGGATCCCGCGGGGAAGACGGGTCTGACAGGTGGGCCAAGGTGGTCAGCGGGAGCGAGTGCGCGAGAGAGGGGGCTGACGGGTGGGGTCGAGGCGTCGGGTTCGCGCGCGAGGGGAGGAATTCGGCGCCGACAGGTGGGGTCGGCTTGTCAGCCTAAGGCGTGCGAGGTAACGGGCTGGGCCGGCCGGGAGAGAGAGAAAGGAGGGAGAGGGCCCATTACTGTTTGAAACTATTTTCGGATTAAAAATAATTGCAGAAATTGATTTAAAATAATAGGGCTACTTCTCTGCTTGGTAAAAATTTATAAAAATTCTCAAAAATATATCTTGGTCTTAGGATCATATACAAAAAGTTTCACCTCTTAATTTGGCCATCTACTATATGTTGTAGTTCAAAAGGGTATAAAGGAGTATTAAAAGTATTTTCAGAAATAATAATTCCAAGAAATTGAATTTAATAATATTTTTATTGTTTTGAAAATTTGGGGTGTCACATGCAGCGTGCCGTGGACCATGCCATGAAGAATCCCCGCCTGCATGCGCCCTAGCCGAGAAAAATTGTGCCGCCGAAAGCTGTGCGCCGCGTGACGTGCTGCAGCTTTTGTGCCTTGGGTGGTACGGCTCGTCTGCAACAGTTTGTTTAGAGGCGGGATAAGCAGCAGCGTGTGCAACGAGGTGTGGGACCCATCGGTAGTCGTCACAGCACCTAGCGCCAGCTAGCTTCACTACGTGTTGCCTCCTGCTCGGTCTGCCTTGGACTACCGTGCCGTGCTGTGCAGGCTACAACGGTGCCTCACGGATGCTACCGCTTGCTGATGATGCCCCTAGGCAACCTAGGTTCTGTGCTAGCCAGCCGAGATACTTGCCGCACTTCGTGCTGCACGGCGCTGCTCTGACGCAGTAGCCATGCGGAGCCAGGACTAGCTTCTATGCACCATGTGCCCCGCACTGCCACGCTGCACGCAGTCGATTGCCGTGCACCGATGAAAAAACAACGTTGAACGCTTCGCGCGACCAGGCTGCAAGCCGCCGTGATGGAGGAAAACTTAGCTGCGGAGGCGATGGCGAAAGAAACAGAAAACCATGATGGCGGTGGACTGTAGATTGATCTCGGGAAAAACAGTCAACCCTAACCCTAGGGGGTTGGGGCCAACTTATAGGCATCCCACTAACAAAGGGAAAAGACTAATTTACCCCTAGGGTAAATTACACTGACTCTAAAAATAAAATTCGAAATTACTAAAATACCCTTAGAATATTCAACTGACTCGAATAACAAATACCGTGGACTTAAATACTGAATATTAAAATCCTAAATAAAGATAATCATCGGTTGTCAGTTTTGCGCCAAAACTCACAAAGCGTTCAACGTCTTCGCACCGGGTACCCGGATTGGGCTGACCTGATTCCGCAACTTCCTTAGCCCGGCAATCGCTCGCCGCCCGTGTACCTGAGTCAACCTTGGTCAACTGACTAGTGGATCCTCTGCCGCTCCTAGTCCATGTACTCGGATTGGGCCAGCTCGACTCCACGGCTCCTCTGCCCGACTGTCGCTCGCTGCCCGTGTACCTGAGTCACACGTGCCCCAGACACGGCAGGTCTTCACGTCTCCTCTTTGACTTCCGTTGACAATCACTCATCACATCTGGAGCCATAAGACCCTTGCTCTTCAACATGGTTACTCAACCGTTAAGAAGTGTGTTCAATTATTTATCATCCTAACCTATTATCATAAATTCAAGTAGTCTTAGCCACACATATTAAGATCATTAAAAGCAGCTCCCCTTTGCTCTCCTCACAGCAAGCCACATCACTATTTTGCAGAAAATCCCTTCTGGTTTTCGTAATTTGTTACAACTCTATGTCATTTTGGCTGGCGTGAATGCCTCGGCATGCCGCCACGCCGGCCCTTGCCCGATTTGGTAGTTTTTTAGAAAACCCTTCTATTTATATATAATTGCGTAGAGGGCTTGCACCGTTTTCCACTGTGATGATTTTTTACGTTCGAGCCACCTGTTTCCTGGTATTTTATGTGTGAAGGAGAGAAAATTCGGAAATTCAGACCGCGCTCTAAAAATGGAAAACCCAAGGGGTTTTACGCGAAACTGCCTAAGCCGCATGGAGCGCTCACCCCTCGCGCGATCCCCCATTCGCTTTGCTCCATGGCCCTTGTCCCCTTCCTAACCCTAGCCGCTCGAACCCTCATCTTGGTCGCTCATCATCGCGGCTCGACACCGGTGCTGCCGGCCTCCCGTCGCACCGCCTCCACCTACCACATCGCTCTCCCCCATAACTGCCACCGCCAGTGCCTTCCGGAGAACAAGTGTCATGTCATGCATGCCGGAGCGGCGCCCACGCTCACCCACCTTGCCGTTGTTGGGTCCGTCCGCACCCCCGGAGTGCTTGGCCTGTTCGTCAAGTCCCGCGAGGGGCAGTAGGAGCTCTCTGGGAAGGGGAGAATGGCCACGTGGTGGAGCCGTCGGCCGCCATAATGGTTAACTCAGTGGAGAGAGCAACACAGTCGCCTCCGCCAGATGCCGTGATGCGAATCCTCGCCGGCGCTATCTCCACCCAGATCCACCGTCGACACCTCTCCCCCAGTCCCTCGGCGCCCCAAACCCTAGCCCTGCGCCGATCTGTGCCGCCGCCGCTAGATTTCCCGGTTGAAAAGCATGTGTTTTTAGCGCTTTTTTCTCCCCCTAGGTTGCTCGTGGTTGATGCTCTCTCTGCTTCACCTTTGTTGGTTCTCCTTCGGAGGAGCTGATGGAGCCGCGCGTTGGGAACAAGTGCTGGCTCAGTCGCAAGATCAGGAGCAGCTCTTTCAGGGAGATCTATCTCGGTGCGGGTTGCTCGTGTGCAAAATTTTGGATTTTTTGGTGGTGGATTTCTGGTTCTCGATCGGTTTCTGATGTCGTTATGCTGCCTACTTGTGCATGCAGGAACTAATATCCAGACGAATGAGGAAGTCACGATTAAGCTGGTCTGTGCTCTTTTGCTGGGGATTGACTACTTACATCTTTGTTAAAATCCAGTTGCTCATGGTACTTTCTGATACTACTAAGTTTAGGTGTTGCTGTTTTAGCCCCCCTGTTTGTGCGCATCCGATGTTTTAGCCACTGTAGCTAATGTTGTTCCAGCTTCTGTCAGTGTGTTATTGTATCGGTAAAAAAACATAGTTCATAATATGATGATGTCCTTAGAACAGTTCAAACTCTTGAGTTGGCTTTCTTTTCACTTTATCATCCTTGAGTCCTTTCATGTAGTTGACTGGTTGCTTCATTGACTAGCATGTCTTGATGCATCCACCTAATATTGGCAAATTATTGACCAATACACAACTGTTAGAATATTGGATGATAGCTAAACTGAACCAGGAAAGAAATGAGGATCAAGAACATGATAATTCCATCGATACACCGATACTTTTTTAGAGTTTTGGATTTTTGTGGCAGCTTCTGGTTGAATCTTGGTACAAAACACTCATGAACATCTCTAATTTGATTTACTTATTGGCTTTTTCTATCCAATGTTCCCTACTTGCTAAGTGTCAAATAATAGTTGCTGCAACTAGATCTGTTTCCCTCCATTCACATGCAGATTTTTCTCATTGCTATTCTTACATTACATTCGGGGATTTCATTTTTCTTGTTTGCCATTGTCCTATTACTCTAGATAGTTTATTTGGTACTATGGGATGATGACATTACAGTAAAAAAAACTGCTATGCTACTGTAATCAAATAAATTACTTTGAATTTTAAACAACTAATTGTCTATACATGGTTTCCAGTTATATGGTCATTGTTTCCTCCTGTTGCTCACATGTAAAAAGCCAATGAGGCTTTTGTTTGTTACTTTTATGTCTGTACATGTCTTTGTTGTAGTGGTGATCAAATTATAGGTCCTCAAATATTTGATATGACAGATTTTTTTGTGGCTCTAAATTTCTAACATAGAGCCACCCAATTTCGATTTACCAAATGCATGTCAATAACATGACGACCTAATCATTTACACTTTTGCCTTGTTGTGAGAACCTTTCTCGTTTCTGTTTGATGAATGGGTTGCTCACATTTTTATCAGCTCTGAAGGGCGCCTCCTTGGTGAGAGATCTATCTCTCGGGGAGGCGGTTGACGCTATTCGTGTACAGGAGGTGGGCGAGGAGGATCCCTGAGCCCGGGAGAGAGACACGGAAATGGGTGAGGGAGACAGATTGTGAGGAGGAAGTTATCTACTCTTTCTTTCAGTTGGGGCCGGTTGCCATTGCCTCCCAGTGTATTGCCGCCATGGACAAGTCTGCTGTCTTGCCAGGTGATCAGCAATTCAGCACTTCTGTTTTGTTACAGAATTAACAATGTACTGTGAATTATTTTCTTGACTTTCTACTTCTGTTTTTTTGAATCTTGACCGACAATTTATATGCAGCATCAACTTCCATGGTCCTTGTCTGTCTTGTGCAGGTAATACCCTTGCAATGTTCTGCAATTCTATATTGCTGAAGCAGTATAGAAATCATGATGAAGAACTACTTATTAGTTGATGACCATTAGTTATTAGGATTCTCAAACTATTCCTGCAAGTGCTTGCCTCTTGTTGGTACAGTTGTAGTGTTGTTATTATACCTAAAGGCCTTAATAATACGAGTAGCATTTAGTTTATGGACTAAATTAGAAGTGTGCTTGAGATGCTATTGTGAAAAATTTTATATTTCTCACTCTCCGTATTTTACACAGTTGTTCATAGCACTACTGGTAAAAGCAAGGACAGCAGGGTTCACACAAGTTCAGGCATGTTTATTCAAAGAGGACGGGACAAAATTGTTCGAGCCATTTAAAAGAGGATAGCAGATCACACATTCATACCTGTGGGTATGTAACAGTTCAAATGTTTGATGTTCTACTATTTCTTTTCACAAATGAGCCAAATTCATAGTGTAGCTATGTGTGCCTTTTTATTTCTCAATCATTATTAGCACTACACAGGAGCTTAAGAGATGTGGTGTGCAGTTCAATAATGTAACTCTCAACATTTACATATTTTATCACGTGAAAGGTTTTCTTGGGATGTTGTAATCATACAACAACGACAACAACAACAATGAAACCTTTCAATCCCAAGCAAGTTAATGATGATTTAATTCATTATGGCTTGCAGATCATGGAGAGGGACTCCGTGTTCTGCACTATGAAGTGGGACAAAAGTATGAACTCACTTTGACTATTTTCTTGATGAGTACAGCACCAAGAATGGTGGTCAGAGGATGGCTACTCTTGTGATGTATCTATATGTATGATCTCCTTTTAATGTATTGTTTATAGGTGTCATTAACTAGATTCCTAACATGCTCCTGTAAAATGATATCAATGGAAACAGATTTGATGTTGAAGAAGGGGGTGATCCATTTTTCACAGATGCAAACGTGAACAACAGTTCTTTACCATGGTATAATGAACTTTCAGACTGTGCTAAAGGGAGTCTTGCTGTCAAACCAAAGATGGGAGATGCACTTCTTTCTGGAGCATGAAACCAGATGCCACTCTAGACCCATTAAGTTTGCATGGTCAGTTCAGTGACTTATCTGTTGTTACTGTTACTGTTTTTCTTGGGATGCCAACTTTTTACATGACCTGAAGGACACTTCTGTTTTATTTGTTATCTCCTGTTAAGAAACTTTGTGACATTCTTACGGATATTTTGTACATATTCTATATGCTCTGAGCTATCCTTTTACAAATTTTTTTATGGTCTTAGCAGGGGGTTTTCCTGTTATTTAAGGAAACAAATTGTTATCAACAAAGTGGATGCACATCCATGAATACATAGCTTGATTTTTCTGAAATGAGAATTTGTCATTACCAAAGGTATCTACTGTTCCTACGGATCTGTACTGAGGAGTAAGATGTAAAGCTGGTGGTGTTAGCACTATTGCATTCTTAACTAGGTTTGTTTATCTTTGGAGTCACTTCCACTCATGAATCCTAGCAAACTAAAAGTCGTATGGCCTTGAAGTTATTTAGCTCGCAGCTTTGCACTCTTCTCTTTGCATCATTACTCCTATGCAGCATGTAGGTTGTACTTCCTTAGCTACAAGGACTCTTCATTCCTCTATTATTTTGATTGCTACCAATGCATCCCTAAATTGTCCTACTCAGATAGATCCATGAAAAATTTCAGTTGGAGATGGTTAATGTTTTGTGTGTAGCTTGATATCTGCCACTTGTGAGATCTCTATCATCTGAAGAACCGGCTCAAAAAAGTTGTTCATAAAGTGTGCATTGTTTGATATCGAGATAGCCGTCTTTCGGAGACATCCCGGACGACATAGTTAATGATCGGAATGGTTGAGTGCTCTCTCACTAAAACTCTCCTGGAAATCCTTGCCAAGAGGAGTTTGGTCAGTGATGAGCTATCACAGGAAACTCTTGGAGATGCTCTCAAAAATCCATCTTCTGAACATAGCAGTGAAGGAAAAGTAGTCACATGGTACGTTTGCTTCTGCAGTTTGTTGTTGCATGCCCTGATGTTTCCAAACTTTACCCCTTCCTTGAAATGTTCCTGGTCCAGGTAATTTGACTCCTTGCACCTGGCTGCATCCATTGAGGATGCAAAAGATTTTGTTGATGCATTAACAGATGATCCTCAATAGGTAAGCACTATAAATGTTAATCTGTGGTGGTGTTCAGTTATTTCTTATTTCACATCGGTTATTCTTCAGATTTTTTGCTTCATCAACTACAGATTGGTTTGAGTTGTTTATGGTCTAGTTTATGAAATCTTGTGCATGAAGGTTATGTTGCCAGATTGCCAGATCATCTCAACATGGTTCAAAGGTACACACATGAATTTTTGGTCCCTTTGCTGATGCTTCTGTACTCTTAATCTCTGATGCAGTAAATGACACATCTTTAATCACCTTATTATTTTTTATCACTCCACTAATGTCATCTAGAACCAATTAGTATCTGGTTTTATATATGACATGTAGTTTGACCTTGTGTTGTATCACATGCCAAATTAGAGTATGTGCACAATGTTCTTTGCCAAGCTGCCATTGTAAAAAATACCATACTGCATTTTTGTGAGTGGTTCCGCCATAGTTCAAAATTTATAATGTTGCATGTTCATTTCCACAATGCCCAGAATTATTAGTGCCAAAGGAGTAGTTCTGACTGTCAAATTTACTATGCCACATGCCATAACTGGATTTTCCTGCCCAGAATTATTACTACCTATATTTCTGCTTATTAATTCTTCTAAAAATTCCTATTGTATAGGTGAATAGCTGGATCCTAATATATATGCTCACGGTTTTCACATATCCTCTATTGCTCTTCTGAGTGTGTAGTGATTTTTTCCAGGTAATTCCAGGTAGTCCTTTTCATTTCTAGAGGTGAAGAGTTGCAAGTAAATGACCTTGGTATATGGCCGCTCCTACAAAATGTGTGTTTGGTACCTGATGGTAAGATGGGCAGTTCTAGCCTCAATTTTCACTTTGCATTTGCCCATATCTTGATTACTGTAATTGACAAAGCCTTCAACTTACCCAAAATTTATTGTAGATTACACATGTTGTGGTTTCCAAAGCTTTTCATTTTAATTGATGATTTTTTGGTTGTTTCCGTTCACATTAATATACCTTATTGATGGCGCCTCCTTGCCGAGTTACTTATATTAAAAGTAGCTTGAGTTTCTGGCTCACTGGTGAAGCCACGTCATCTACCTTGCAAAAAAGACCTTTGATTTCCGTGAAATTGGCCAACATGTTGTGCGTGCCATTTTGCAAAATCATCCCTCCACTTTGCTTGGATTAATCCAGCCTCTTCCTCTCCTTCTAGATCTAGAACCTGCTCTCCCTCTCCCCTTCCTGCTTCAGTGACGCCATGGGTGACAGACCTAGCAGCGGCA
Source organism: Zizania palustris (assembly GCA_019279435.1). NCBI lineage: Eukaryota > Viridiplantae > Streptophyta > Magnoliopsida > Poales > Poaceae > Zizania > Zizania palustris. The sequence continues at coordinate 90,259,352 of JAAALK010000079.1, read as the reverse complement.
TTGGCTTGACCTGCCCCTTCGCGCTCACACCGGTAGGTGCAGCCTCCAGCGGCGGTGCCCTCACCTTCGCGGAGCTTCGATGCGTTGTCGGTAGATGCGGTCTACAGCGGCGGTGCCCTCACCTTCGTGGAGCTTCGATGCGTCGTCGGTAGGTGTGGTCTACAGCGGCGGTGCCCTCACCTTTGCTGAGCTTCCATGCACATCAATAGGTGCGGCCTCTAGCGACGGCACCCTCAATCGCTCCTCCTCTGCATCGGCCTCGGATTCTTGCCCCGCCATGGCACAGCCGGGTGCTCAGGAGCTATGTCATTGTATCCAATGCTAGCTTGGTATCTACCTCGACGCGCGTCGACGATCCACTAGAAGCCCAAGGTGCGTAGTAGTACTATCCCGCCAGCGATCGACTTGTACTATCCCTGTCACTTCCCCATTTCTTCCTTTCTGGTCTTTTCTTTTGGTTTCGTCCATCTCTTCCTAGCATTAGAGAGAGAACTTTCTGACATCTTATCTTTGCGAGCTTGCATGATGTATAGTGTCAATCTTCATACTTGCTTGAGTTTGTTACTGTCAAGTCTCACTTAAACTACATGTACAGTTTCAATCTTGCAGTTAAGGGAAAACAAAAAAAGAAAGCTATTAGAAGGGAAAAGATTAATCTCAGAGGAGCGAGTTTGCTCAGTGATAGCACATGGCAGACATCCGCTACTTCTCCAAGATTCATTCAGTTTAATCTTCTTTCGATCTTACCTTTTTTTAGAGAGTATTTCTTGATTTGCAAATTCTGATTCACATGCATAATGTCCTTTTTGAAAGGGATTTTTGTACCCTAGCTTACAGTCGAAGATTTTGGTCCATTGGGTTTGAATTACATGAATGGTCATATATCTTATTCACTTTCTAATTTCTCTTTGTTCTCTCTGCATGGTCAAATTAATTTTCCACGCACCTGGATGGTTAAACTAAAATATATTAAATGTGTTCCATGTTGTAAAAATGTAGTTCTTTAGCTAAGTTTGTACCACTATTTATTGCTCTAAAATTGGTATGTATGCTGCAATAACCCTGTTGATGTAAGTAGCCAAACTGTTCTTAATGTCTATGGCAATATAACATGTCACTGTGCCAGTTAGTAAAGTAGCTGACCAAGGTGTTTTGAGAATCCGACTTGTTTTTTAATGCTAGACCTGCTTTATTATGCAGCTTACAAGTCCTATTTTTGCAGAGATTGGTGTGCTTTAGTGGTATTTGGATCCTAAGAAATCTGAAAGTGAAGAAGAGCTCACAAAAATTCGCAAAGAAAGAGGATACAACTACTTTGTATGAACTAAACTCTTAAGAGATTCAATCAACTTTTTGTCCATCCCTAGGCTATGTTGCCTGTGCACCGATTGATATGAGTTGTTTTGCTTTTTTTTCTAGGATCTTATTGAGATATGCCCAGAGAAACTAGAAAATTATGAGAAGGTGAAGAACTTCTATCGTGAGCACATTCATGCTGATGAAGCCAACAGCTCTGTTGGTTGGAGGGTAGTGGGTACTTTCACATCTGTGACAACGATGATAAGTGGATTCAGATTTGGATAAAAGAAGGAGATATGATCGTCCTGTCAGCTGGGATTTATCACCGATTCATTGTTGACAGCGACAACTACATCAAGGTATGAACTGCTAATTTGATCTTTTTGTGTCAGACTCACAGGGTCACAGTTCACACTTAACTCATACAACTGACTTAAATAATATATTTCAGCACGGTGATTTTAAGTTTCAACGCTACTCCCTCTGAATTTTTAACAAGTTTTATTACCTTTTAGTTTGCAGTTTTGTTTTTGGAACTTACATGTATCCAATAATGCTCAAATGTTCTAGCATTCTTGATGTGCCGTTGATATAACTCTCACCTGAGCCTATGTATTTGTATTTTGTATCCACAATCCAAATTCTGCTCGATGCAAACAATCTTATAATTATTTTGTATTTGTATTTTGATGTGTTGCGACTGCTCGATCCATATTATTGATGTGTTGTATTTGTATTTTGCATCCATAGTCCAAATTCTGCTCGATGCCAGTCCAATGTATTTATTTTGTATCAACAAAGTTAGCATGTATGGGGCAACTTAATCTTTAGTAGATAAAGTGATATCCGACAAGAATGATTTTGTTGATGTTGATGCACTTATCTTCATTTTGCGAATGCAAGTTTATCACCATCTTTGTGGATAACTGTTAGTACATTTTGTTCCAAGCTTTCTGCACTCATTATCACTATGAACAAGTATGTTGCTTTTCCCCCTAACGATTTGTTCTGCTATTATCAATTCCTCAAAATGGTCTTCATTGATCACAATCTGGTTTACAAATCTGATTGCATTTTATATTCATAACATGTTGATATAAACAAACAATTGTAACTATCTCTATTTTAAGGGTTTCAGTTCATCTTGCCATCGATAAAATTTCTATTTATTTTCTAAAACATATTGTATGGTTTTTGTTTCACTTGTTCATTTTTGAAACTTATTTACAGTAGCACACAGAATCCTGCTGATCTTAAATTTCTTCACAATGTTCTTTCTGGGAGGATGCCAGGTAAAAATATACATAAGATAATGTTGTTTTTGACTAATTGATGAATGATGTATTTTATTATCTTTTAGCACTTTAATAGTTCCTGTCCGAGTTGAATTGATAATTCAAGCAAACCACCATACCCAACTTTACTAGAATCACTTGATTGTCTGAATAGGTTAGGACTTAGTATAGAAGAATGGTGTTTTAGGATGTCGAGCTGTGTACGCATCATTTACACATGCGGTATGTTTTGCCTTTGGTGCATATGCTGTTTTGCACCAAAGGAAGTGAACCAGAAGCCCTAAAATAATACAACCCTAGCTTTATTAGCATATTGTTGCAACTTCTAAGTTACAAATAACAGTGGAGATGAAAACTGAGTGTGCAAACTACAAAGTTGTGTAGAATCATGGCTTATCAAATCATAGAAGCTGCATAGGCAGGTGAGGAGCCATGCTGAATAGCGTGGGCCTCATGGCTCCAGATATGATGAGTCATTGTCAACGATAGTCAAAGAGGACTGAAAAAAGTGAAGATCTGCTACGTCATGTGCCGCGTGTGACTCAGGTACAGGGGCAACGAGTGACTGTTGGGCTGAAAGAGCTGCGAAGTCGGGCTGGCCCAATCCGGGTACATGGGCCAGAAGCAGCAGAAGACTCACTAGGCTGTTGACCAGGATTGACTCAGGTACACGAGCGGTGATTGATTGCCGGGCTGAGAGAGCTGCGGAGTCGGGTCGGCCCAATCCGGGTACCTGGTGCAAAGTCGGTGGAGGCTTTGTCAGTTTCGGCGCAAAACTGACGACCACTGATCTTGTATCGGACTGTCCAGAAGAGAAGCCGTAGTCGCTACGAAAGCTTAGCTTCCGGATAAGTCATCTATAAATAGGAGTTTACTATTTTGTCCCTAGGCCCACAGTCAGTCAGTCGAGTCTGTAAAAATATCCTAAAAATATCCTAAAGGCAGTCTAGTCTTTTCCTTTATTTCAGCGTCTGTAAAAAACCCTAAGGGGTTGGTGGAATATTCCTAAGTGTTGGGCAGCCTATAAATAGGGCCCCAATCCCTAGGGTTAGGTCACCCTTCCAGAATTCACTTTTTAATCAATTGGGTCATTTTGGTTTCCTGCATTCTCTCTCCTGTCCATGCGTGCGCCGCCAGGAAGCTTCCTGTGAGTTCATCTCAAATTTTTTTTCTCTGGTCTAGATGATTTTATTCCTGCTGCTTCTGTGTTGCATCTAGTTAATAGCTCTGTAGTCTTCGGTTTGCGTGCAACAATTTTATTCCTGAGTTTTTGTGCTTCTGTTGCTTTTGTTCTTCACGTGAGGAGTACTAGTTCTTGCTTGTAGCAAGTAGTACCTACTTCCTGTGTAGCTACAGTACTCTAGTACTTTAGCCTTGCTTTTTCCTGTGAAGCTTTTTGATCGAATAGACAGTGCCTTGCTTTCCCCTGACTGTTTCTGGCGAAGCCCCTGTCGTTTGTGCGAAGTCTTTCAGATCTGTGAAGCAGGCTTCGACCTGACTTTTTCGAAGGATTTGCTAGGATTCCGTTTTTGAACTGTAAACCTTACTTCGAAGTATGCTCTGTGCTTAGTTTTTGTTCTCTTGGCATACTTCGGCAGTTCTTGCGAAGGTACTCTGACTCGAGCTCTGCGAAGCATACTTCGACAGACTTCGAAGTTATCTTCTAAGCGTGTCTCTGGTAGACTTTGCTCGAAGTGTGTTTTTTGAGATCTTTCTACTGCAGTCCTTTTTCAAGGGTCACAGTTTGTAGATTCGAAGCTTGTCTTTCAAAGTTAGTTCTTGTGTCGAAGGTTACCTCGTTGGTAGTCATACCTCAATCAAGCTAGTTTCGAAGGTAGAGGGTAGGTTTCGATTTGGTCTTTTTGCCGTGTGTCGGGCTTCGCTTCTCTTTCGGAGGTTGTTTTTCTGCGAGCATGATTCGAAGCTTTTTGATCGAAGTATAGGCTTCGAAGTACACGGTTCGAAGCAAGCTTCGATACTTTCATACTTCGCTTCGAAGCATACTTCGCTCTCTGCCACACTCGAACTTGGCTAGACACAACAAACCTTTGGCACTTCAACGACAACCTTCGCTTGACTTCGATAAGGGACTCCGAAGCAGGCTTCGACACTGCGAAGCAGGCTTCGCCAAGTTTCGAACAGGAGACAGATTTTGAACAGTAAATTCTCATCCCATTCCATGTGTACTTAGATTATTTTACTGAGAAGTTTAATCTGCCATGTCTTGAATATTTTGTTTATCTGCCTATTAGCACTGTATTGGTGTTTCTCTGTTTTGACACCAGTTGTTTCTAGGCTAGATACTTTTAGACTTAGGCATTCTGTTCACACTCTGCTGCTTAGTCTTTTGAGGTGCGTTGGGTATCGGGAGCAGGCCATAGATTCGAAAGAATTTTTTAGGCGCCCATTCACCCCCCCTCTGGTCGCTACTTTCGGTCTTACAAGTGGTATCAGAGCCTGGTTAGGGTTTTTCCATACCTTAACCGGTTCTAAACCCCAGTAATGATCATGGTGTCTCCTGGCAACGTCCCGTCCTTGGAACCTTATGGCTATAACTATTGGAAGACTCGCATGCGAGCCTATCTTATGAGCCAAGGCTCGGACATCTGGGACATTTGCGTTCACGATACATTTGTTATATTGCGAGTTGCTGAGCATGGTACTCCTGGTATCATTGCTCAACATCTGAGCAATAGTAAAGCTGTGAACATTCTGTTTTCTGGTTTAGGTCCCACTGAGTTTGAGCGTGTGAGCCATCTTTCCACTACGAGAGAGATCTGAGCTACCCTCAAGGCACACCATGAGGGGACAGCCCAGGTCAAGGCTCGGCTCTATCAGACCTACCGGCGTGAATATGAGAATTTCACACAAAAGCCGGGTGAATCTGTTGAAGCGTTGTTTGGTCGTTTTCAATCGATCATAAACAAGCTTCGGGACAACAAGGCTGAGGGTACTCAGTTAGTCTCAGATCACGAGCAGACGCTCAAGGTTCTCCATACCTTGGACCCAAAGATCTGGGAGATCAAGATATCCTCTATCATTGAGAGCACATCTTATGATACCTTGACCATTTCTGAGTTGTTTAGCAAGTTGAAGGCCACCGAGGTTGATATCCAGTTGAGATCAAATCTCACTGGCTCTGGATCAAAGTCTCTGGCCCTTGCCACACCTTCTGTTGATCCCTCCTCTATGAGCTGTGCTGGGTTCTCCTTGATGTCTATCACTGAGGACCAGCTTGAGTCTTTGGGAGATGATGACCTGTGTCTTTTTAACAATCGGTTGCGTCGTGTTTATGACAAAAGGATGTTCAAAAGACACGGCACAAAATCCGGGTGCTTTGAGTGTGGTGATCCAGGACACTTCATCGCTGACTGCCCCAAGCGCAATGGACACAAGAAGGGCACCAGTGGTGGCATCCACGACTCTGGCAAGCATGACAGCTCCTCCTTCAACAAGGGCAAGCCAAAGACAAGATTCTTCAGAAAGGCCCTGAAGGACTATCGGCGTGAGAACAAGAAGAGCGACAAGGCCTTCTTCGCCGAGATGGAGAAGAGCTACTCCAAGCGGTCCACGTCTTCCTCTTCTTCATCGAGCTCAAGCGATGAGGAGATCGTCATCAGGAAGGGGAAGGACAAGGATGATCCGGCGAGTCTTTGCTTCATGGCCTTCGGGGACAAACCGAAGAGCCGCTCACATCAGCGCCGAAGATCCCGCAAGAGCTTCTGCTCAATGGCTCTTGGGGATAAGGAAGAAAAGAGCTCCTCCGACGACTCCGACTCCGACGACAATGAAAAGGTATCATCTTATGAACGCGAAATCGTTGATTTACTTGATTTGCCATATCTTACTATTTGGTAAAGTTTTTCGAATTGACTTCTCTAGTTCTTTTGGCCCTTCTCGCTGTTTGATTGCTGGATCTTCTTCTGAGCTCTGGAAGTGGCATAAGAGGTTAGGTCATTTGAGTTTTGATCTGCTAGTCAGGTTGAGCTCTATGGACCTCATCCGAGGATTGCCCAAGCTTAAGATGGAGAAGGATCTAGTTTGTCATCCCTGTCGTAATGGGAAAATGGTTGCCGCTTCTCACTCATCTGTGACTCATGTGATGACTTTGTATCTGGGCGAGTTGTTACATTTGGACACTATTGGTCTAGCTCGGGTACATTCAGTCGGTGGGAAGTGGTACGCGCTTGTCATTGTTGACGACTTTTCTCGATTTTCATGGGTTTTCTTTTTGGAGTCTAAGGATGAAACTTTTCAGTTTGTTCATGACCTGATTTTGAAGCTGAAGAATGAGAACAATGGTCGTATGCGAGAAATTCGCTTCGACAACGGTTCTGAGTTCAAAAACTCTCAGTTCGTCAGCTTTTGTAGTGATCAGGGTCTTGACCATCAGTTTTCTGCTCCTTACACTCCCCCACAGAACGGCGTTGTGGAACGAAAGAATCGCACGCTAGTCGAGATGGCCAGGACGATGCTCGATGAGCACAGGAATCCTAGGCGTTTTTTGGCTGAAGCCATGAACACGGCTTGCTATCTGGCCAACTGCATTTTTCTTAGAGCTTACCTAGGTAAGACCTCATACGAATTGCGGTTTGACAGACAGCCCAAAGTGAGCCACTTACGAGCGTTTGGCTGCAAGTGCTTTGTGCTCAAGAAGGGATGACATTTGGACAAGTTTGAGTCTCGTTGCTGTGACGGAGTTTTTCTTGGCTATGCTTTGCATTCTCGAGGCTTCCGTGTTTGGAACCTCGACTCCCAGCAGCTTGTTGAGACTTGTGATGTTTCTTTCGATGAGTCCTTGCCTTCTTTAACTCAATCTTTTGAGCTTTCTGGTGATAATGAGCTCGGAGAGTCCATCTTCGAGGAAGATGAGGATACTCCAGCTACTGATGAGGGTGGGCCTTCTGCACCTCCTGCAGAGCCCACACCTTCTGAGACTTCGACTGAGGACGAGGGCGGACCTCTGATCACTTCTTCCACTTCGATCGAGCCCCCTCAGTCGAGTCCAAAGGTGCCTGCTGCTGACTCCGGTGAGGTGACTTCAGATCACCAGAGATTCCGAGCAGTTCGGCGTGATCACCCCTCAGAGCTCATCATTGGTGATTTGACTGAGAGAACTTTACGTTCATTTGGTACCTCTCTTGCTGTGTTTGCTGAATCTGCTTTTGTTGCATCTTTTGAGCGCAGAGATGTTTCTCATGCTCTTTCCAATTCTAATTGGATTAATGCTATGCAAGAAGAGCTGAAGAATTTTGTCCGTAATTGGGTTTGGACACTAGTTGAGCCGCCACCAAGATGCAACCCCATAGGCACCAAGTGGGTGTTCAAGAACAAACAAGGTGAAGATGGGGTTGTGGTGCGCAACAAAGCTCGACTAGTTGCCCAGGGTTTTTGCCAGAAGGAAGGTATTGACTTTGAAGAAACCTTCGCTCCTGTTGCCCGTCTTGAGTCCATTCACATTCTTTTAGCTTTTGCCACTTCGAAGGGTTTTAAGCCTTTTCAAATGGATGTCAAGAGTGCTTTTCTGAACGGGTACATAGAGGAGGAGGTTTATGTTAGGCAGCCCCCCGGTTTTGAGAACCCTAAGTTTCGTCGACATGTTTTTAAGCTGTAGAAAGCTTTATACGGTCTGAAGCAAGCCCCCAGGGCTTGGTATGACCGGTTAAAGCAGTTTTTGTTGGCGAAGGGTTTTGTGATGGGTTTTGTGGATAAAACTCTTTTCTTGCTCACAGATGCTTCAGATTTTTTAGTCGCTAAGATTTACGTAGACGATATTATCTTTGGCGGTACTACTGATGCTCTTGTGTCCAAGTTTTCTGAGCAGATGCACATCGAGTTTGAGATGAGCCTCATGGGTGAGCTTAAGTACTTCTTAGGGCTCCAAATCAAGCAGACCAAGGACGACACCTTCATCCACCAAGGTAAGTACACTCGTGACATGTTGAAAAAATTTGACTTTGGTGGTGAGTTGAAGCCGCAGATGACCCCGATGGGCACCTCTGGGGTCTGGACAAGGATGAGAGCAGCGTCAAGGTCAACGAGAGGGAGTTTCGAGGGATGATCAGTTCGCTGCTGTACTTGACGGCGATAAGACCGGACATACAGTTTGCCGTGGGACTTTGCGCACGTTTCCAGTCTTCACCACGCGCGTCTCATCGGCAGGCTGTCAAGCGTATCTTCAGGTATCTCACTTATGCGCCCGATCTCAGTCTTTACTATTCAGCATCATTATCTCTTGATTTATCTAGCTTTTCGGATGTCGACTTTGGTGGGTGCCGGTTGGATCGCAAGTCGACTTCCGGTACTTGCCAGTTTCTTGGTTCTTCTCTTGTCTCTTGGTCTTCTCGAAAGCAATCTGGAGTTGCTCTTTCGACCACTGAGGCTGAGTATGTAGCTGTTGCTAGCTGCTGCTCATAGTTAGTTTGGATGATTTCCACTCTGCGAGATTTTGGGTTGTTCTTTCCTATCAGAGTTCCTTTGTTTTGCGACAGCACCAGTGCAATTAGTGTAGGGAAAAACCCTTGTCTCTATTAAAAAACCAAACACATTGATGCACGTTTTCATTTTCTACGGGATCAATATGAGAAAGGTGTCATTGATCTTGTTCATGTTGATACCCATCATCAGTTGGCTGACATTTTCATCAAACCCCTAGATCCGTCTTCTTTTGAGCGTTTACGAGGGGATTTGGGTGTTGTGTATCCTTTCTAGGATATTTTGAGTTAGTGTTTTTCTTTCTTCTTTACTCTTTTCTTGAGTCCTTTTGTGTGTGTTCATATCATACATATTCACATATCATACTTTTGAGCTTGCTTCTGTTATATGATTGAACTGCTTTACTTATTCTAGCTGGTACATGCTTTTGATTACTTGTCAATGATCATGTCTTGTCTCAGTTCGCTTGATATGTCTGATATCTGTCATATGCATGGTTTTTATGCTTTAAAATTGAAAAATGATCACCATTGCTTCTGGTAACTAGCATGCGTAGGCTGAATGTTCTTGCTATCTGTTACATGCCTTGTAGCTAGTTCCTGACTTAGATGCAAATATGCAACTTGGACATCTGTATGCTTTAAACATGGAAATGTGCTATAAAAATGATGAAAAATCGAGAAAAATGAAAAGTCCATGCCTTTTTTATGCATAACTTGAAAAGATCCAGGTGAGTTTGCTTTATCGCATTACATTTGTTCTGGACTGCATACCATAGCACTTTGGTATGAACTAGGACAATATAGTGTATGCCAAGACAAATGTCTTAAGCTTCTGATGGTCCAGTTCTGGCCTAGGCTTGACTTGGTCGGTCAGCATAAGGTTTGACATGCAAATAACCCCTGGCGAAAATGAAAAAGGAAAAAGAAAAAACCTGAAAATTGAAATGATAACAAGTTTGCTGAAGCACTTTGTTTTGGATAATGCTTATCTGGGTAGGTATTAGTTAGCTTTTACATCTCATGTTTTACCTTGCTTGTCAGCTGGAAAATATGGTGATGCTTTTGTTTGCAAAAATTGAAAATGCGTGCTAATGACTTTTTTAGATATCATCTGTTGCACTGATCATGCCATGTATCTTAGACAGTATGTCTTTTGCTGTATCTGTTAGATGTTGTGATTGCAGTCAATCATATCTGAGAAGCATGCTTTATTCACTCCACCTGCACCCCAGTTGCAGTCATTGCATATTTTGAGGGGGAGTTGTGTTTCAGGGGGAGTCTGTGTCTTTTTCGAGTGCTTGATGAGTTCACTTGTCAACAAGGGGGAGAAATTTTGGGATATAAGTTTAAGGGGTAGTTTTGGCTTTCTCTGGGATTTGTTTTAGGGGAGTTTTTGTCCCGTTTGTCCTTACTCTTTTGTTATCCTTGTTGATAATTCTGAGATTGCACTCGTTTTGAGCTTTTACCTTTGGTTAACCATAATGACCGCTTCTTTCTTTTGTTCGGTTTTTGGTCATTAGGGTTAAACTTTTACTTTATTTTTTCTTCTTCCTTGTTTTCTTGTGTGCTTTGTTTTCATTTTTCCACATGTGTTCGCAGGTACTGAAGAGCTGAAAAAGTGAAGTGTTGACAATGCACTTATCAAGGAGGAGATTGAGGAGCCATGCTGAATAGCGTGGGCCTCATGGCTCTAGATGTGATGAGTCATTGTCAATGATAGTCGAAGAGGACTGAAAAAAGTGAAGATCTGCTGCGTCATGGGCCGCGTGTGACTCAGGTACACGGGTAGTGAGTGACTGTCGGGCTGAGAGAGCTGCGAAGTCGGACTGGCCCAATCCGAGTACATGGGCCAGAAGCAGCAGAAGACTCACTAGGCTGTTGACCAGGATTGACTCAGGTACACGGGCGGTGAGTGATTGCCGGGCTGAGAGAGCTGTGGAGTCGAGCCGGCCCAATCCGGGTACCTGGTGCAAAGTTGGTGGAGGCTTTGTCAGTTTTGGCGCAAAACTGACGACCGCTGATCTTGTATCGGACTGTCCAGAAGAGAAGCCGTAGTCGCTACGAAAGCTTAGCTTCCGGATAAGTCATCTATAAATAGGAGTTTACTATTTTGTCCCTAGGCCCACAGTCAGTCAGTCGAGTCTGTAAAAATATCCTAAAGGCAGTCTAGTCTTTTCCTTTATTTCAGCGTCTGTAAAAAACCCTAAGGGGCTGGTGGAATATTCCTAAGTGTTGGGCAGCCTATAAATAGGGCCCCAATCCCTAGGGTTAGGTCACCCTTCCAGAATTCACTTTTTAATCAATTGGGTCATTTTAGTTTCCTGCATTCTCTCTCCTGTCCATGCGTGCGCCGCCAGGAAGCTTCCTGTGAGTTCATCTCAGAATTTTTTTCTCTGGTCTGGATGATTTTATTCCTGCTGCTTGTGTGTTGCATCTAGTTAATAGCTCTGTAGTCTTCGGTTTGCGTGCAGCAATTTTATTCCTGAGTTTTTGTGCTTCTGTTGCTTCTGTTCTTCACGCGAATAGTACTAGTTCTTGCTTGTAGCAAGTAGTACCTACTTCCTGTGTAGCTACAGTACTCTAGTACTCTAGCCTTGCCTTTTCCTGTGAAGCTTTTTGATCGAATAGACAGTGCCTTGCTTTTCCCTGGCTGTTTCTGGCGAAGCCCCTGTCGTTTGTGCGAAGTCTTTCAGATCTGTGAAGCAGGTTTCGACCTGACTTCTTCGAAGGATTTGCTAGGACTCTGTTTTTGAACTGTAAACCTTACTTCGAAGTATGCTAACCTTACTTCGAAGTATGCTCTGTGCTTAGTTTTTGTTCTCTTGGCATACTTCGGCAGTTCTTGCGAAGGTACTCCGACTCGAGCTCTGTGAAGCATACTTCGACAGACTTCGAAGTTATCTTTGAAGCGTCTCTGGTAGACTTTGCTTGAAGTGTGTTTTCTGAGATCTTTCTGCTGCAGTCCTTTTTCAAGGGTCACAGTTTGTAGATTCGAAACTTGTCTTTCGAATTCGAAGTTAGTTCTTGTGTCAAAGGTTACCTCGTTGGTAGTCATACCTCGATCAAGCTAGTTTCGAAGGTAGAGGGTAGGCTTCGATTTGGTCTTTCTGCCGTGTGTCGGGCTTCGCTTCTCTTTCGAAGGTTGCTTTTCTGCGAGCATGGTTCGAAGCTTTCTGATCGAAGTATAGGCTTCGAAGTACAAGGTTCGAAGCAAGCTTCGATACTTTCATACTTCGCTTCGAAGCATACTTCGCTCTCTGCCACACTCGAATTAGGCTAGACACAACAAACCTTCTGCACTTCAACGACAACCTTCGCTTGACTTCGACAAGGGACTCCGAAGCAGGCTTCGACACTGCGAAGCAGGCTTCGACACAGCGAAGCAGGCTTCGCCAAGTTTCGAACAGGAGACAGATTTTGAACAGTAACTTCTCATCCCATTCCATGTGTACTTAGAGATTATTTTACTAAGAAGTTTAATCTGCCATGTTTTGAATATTTTGTTTATCTGCCTATTAGCACTGTATTGGTGTTTCTCTGTTTTGACACCGGTTGTTTCTAGGCTAGATACTTTTAGACTTAGGCATTCTGTTCACACTCTGCTGCTTAGTATTTTGAGGTGTGTTGGGTATTGGGAGCAGACCATAGATTCGAAAGAATTTTTTAGGCGCCCATTCACCTCCTCTGGTCGCTACTTTCGGTCCTACACCAGGATCTGATTAATGAAAAAATTCACTTAATCTCTTTCTATTTGTCATAGGCTTCTTTAGCTTCTGAACTTTTGGGTAACAAAAATATGGGTAGTTGTTGGTTTAAAATATTTAAGAAAATGATGTGTATGATTTACATTTCCTTTTTTACAATATTTCTGAATTATTTCGGACTGATCTAAGTGTAGGAGTTCTCTTTCGTGAGGTCTTATTTGGTTATCACACTTACTGACACTAGAGTGTTTGTGTGATGTAGGTTATTGATTTCAAAGGTCATATACTCCAATTCTCTGGTTTCATGTGGCATGAGAGTGATGTAAGTTTAATTGTGTGTCTCATATCGGTTACGATTTATGTTTAAATTAATAGTCATGCTAGCGTATTTCAAGAACATTTTGGAGAGCAATAGTTAGGTAACCCAAAAGTCGTGTCCATTTTGACTACTGAATGCTGCTTGGCTGTTAGAGACATCTAATCACCCATAGACATAGACAGTTAAGTTTTTGACTGAATCTGAAATATTGAAGCTCATGAACTAATGTGGAACACTTTTGAGGGCTTACAATGTGATGCAACTACTACGGGAATTCATCAAACTTCCGTCGGTCACTAACTTCCGTCGGCAAAACGCTAACTTTCATAGGTTTTTGGCCGATGGAGGCGATTCAATGGAAAATATCCGTAACTTCTGTCGGCCAACGGAAGTTAGCCATTTGAGACAAGTGGCAGTTGATGACAGTGTGATTCAAAGTACCATAAAAAATGTACAATTACCAGTGTAAAATTAAAACATTATTAAACAATGATGTCAACATATGACATGATATGATGACACTAGGTTTCTTTTATCTCTTTTGACTTACAGTGAACTGCTAACAACGGATATCTAGATCACAATGAATAGTTAAGATCCAATTCATGGATCATTACATTGGAAGAAAGAAGGGGTTAAATTTTTCTATGTCATTATAATTTTTTCAATTTTGGATTGATGGACTTACCACAGTCATAATCAATGACATTTTAAAATTATAGAAAATCGTAATGTTATTTTTACAAATTTCCCTTATAGCTCTGGTACAAGACACCTTTAAATAGATTCTGATGATATAGTATTTTGTACGAAGATTTCCTTCTTGATTGCTAGAAAGCTATGAATCAGCATTTGATGAATCAAATACCAAAACTTGTCACATTGTTCAATTCCTGCCTCCATTCCAATCAGTTCCGTGCAATCCAATTTTTTTTGATACGGCGTACAGTGCAGTTGAGTTCCCAAACATTGAAAACAGAACGAAGAAGGGTCTTCTCAACAGATTCGATTCTGGAATAGAGCATAATTCATCTCGATTGTTAAATGATGTAGAGTGTTTTTCAAGAAGTAAAGTTAATCCTTAGGTCTGCACTTGATGGGTACAATGTATGTATTCTTGCATATGGCCAAACTAGGACATGAAAGCCATATCCAACGGTCATATTTGAGGCAAACTGATTGATAGGGCGCGCGATCGCGCGCAGGTTCTTCTAGTCATAAATAATTGAATAAACCTCACTTAAAAGTGAAAAATAGTTGAATTGTTAAAAACCAATCAGTTTTTTAAAAATAAAAAAATCATGTAATGCATTGATAAAAACGTTTGGCATGACATTTATCATCGGCTACTACGCACAAACTAGCCGATTCAATTCAAAATATTTTTCTCATTGTATCATAAATTTACTTAAAATTTATATATTTTCCACATTTTTATTTCTTTATTTCTATTATTTTTATTTTTCTGATTTTTTTTAAAATAATATATTTTCATACGGTTACAGTGTCTAACCATCTTATGGCTTAGCGACAAGAGAGATATTTTTATTTATCGTACCGTGTCATCGTGATTCGGTAACCTTATAGAATGAAAATGGTAAATTGTGAATGTTTTCTTTTATTTGATAAATTTGTAAATATAGGGAGTGAAATTTGAAGATTAACAAAAAGTTAATTTCCCTAAATGGGCCGTGATCGTGATTTATGGGCCTAAATAGAGCACGATCATGATTTGTGGGTCCAAATGGACCACGATCATGATTTGTGGGCCTCAATGGGCTGCGATCGTGATTTGTGGGCCTAAATGGGCCGCGATCGTGATTCGTGACCTGAATTGGTTGTGTGCAATCTGACCCTTCTGATCGGATTTGTGCGTTTAGATCTTTTATGAGCTGTAAAAAATTGTTGTGAGATGCTTGCCGTTAAAAAGTTGATGTGATTTGTCTACTGTTAAAAAACTGATGTGATTTGTCTGTTGTGAAAAAGCTAAACATCGTTTGGTTGAAACTACTGTAAAAAAGGTGGTGTGAGCTCTGTTAAAAAGCTGATGTGATTTGTCTACTGTTAAAAAACTGATGTGATTTGTCTGTTATGAAAAAGCTAAAAATCGTTTGGTTAAAACTACTGTAAAAAGGTGCTGTGAGCTGATTGTTTTTTATAACTGACATAATTTTTATCATTATAATATTACAAGATGATTGGATATAGAAGAGTCGATGGAGATAAGAGCAAAAAATAAAGGTGAAGATTATCCGGAATCAGTTAAGATAAAGTACTTGGACGGCAAGTCTCCGGACTATAAATATGTATCCCTAGTTAGCTTAGAAAGACACATCTATATCAATCAACTACTCGACGCATCGTCACCCTTGGCTTCCAAGGTTTATCCGGTGGGGTTCAGCACTCGGAGCTAGGCTGCATTGTTTCGATCTCTGGCAAAGAGGTAAGTCCCGCCACCCCTGATGTCTGCATCGATTAGATTAATATCCTAACTGCTGCATCAGATTGATCTCTTGAGGTGAACATTGAAACAGTATGGTCACCGGTTATTCTCGGTGTATTAGCTTGGTCTAAGGCTTCATTAGTTCAGTTTGATTTCTTAGATTGATGTGATCTAGGTGTGATAGTTTGAGGCTTCATCGGTTAGGTCCGACATCTCTTGCTATTGCATCTCTTTCATGTTGTATACCGTTCATCTAAATAAAGGATGCCCGATACTTCGACATATTATTAAGATCATTGTGACTAGTTACTGTCTTGGTTAGGTTAGATCTAGTTATTGTGATGATTTCTATGATATAGACATGTTATCTGGCATGTTTTATTTATTTCTTCTGGAGTACAAGCCGACGGGTTATCTTCGATTCCACGCTATATCTTATAAATCATCATAAAAGCACTCATCAGCCTATGTGGTGAACTGCCCATCTTATCGGCCGATGGCACGCTCGTCCGATTGCTTCATCCCAGGTCATCGGCCTTATGGCTGATCGACATGATATTCCACGAATATCCCATCCTCGTCGTGGTTATCGTCTCGATAGCGGATAGGCCATGCAACTAATGCCATATTTTATGTTCCCTTATCAGTTATAGGGTTAAACTGATTGGCATGTCTTGAACTCTTTTTTTAAGAATGTAGGACCTGTACTGGAGTGAAGCAGATCTTCTAGGGCACGCGTGTGTCAAAGTGTGACTAAAAAACGCACCAACACGTTTTTTGGCATGCCCGGTGGGACGCAAACTTCACCTACTTGTCATACAAGGCTCGAGACGGGTGACACTATTGAGGCGGTGGATGGCGGAATTGGACCAACCCACGGTGGAGAGCCCGAGCTCATCATGTGAAGATCGCATTGATAGGACGGAGGGCAAGCTCAGTCAAGGTTTTGGCGCGGCTAATGAACTTCAAGAGATAGACATCGGACTGGGTGACTGACTGAGACCAACCTTCATGAGTGCTCGACTTCATGATGGAATAAAGAATGAGCTAGTTATAGTACTGCGAGAATATCAGGACTATTTCGCGTGGGAATATCATGAGATGCCAGGTTTAAGCCAATCGATCATGGAACATCAGTTGCCGATAAAGCAAGGGTATCAGCCGTTCAAGCAGTCACCTCAATGATTCAAGGTAGAGATATATCCAGATATCAAGGCTAAGGTAACGAGGTTGTATGATGCGGGATTCATAAGACCGTGCCGATATGTAGAATGGGTGTCAAACATTGTACTTGTCTTGAGAAGAGTGGAAATCTCAGGATATGTGTTGACTTCAGAGACTTGAACAAGGCGACCCTAAAAGATGAATACCCAATGCTGATCGCGGATCTGTTCGTGGATGCCTCATTGGGTCATAAGATCATCAGCTTCATGGACAAGAATGCAGGCTTATTGGGGAAAATAATCCCATTAGTAGTAGTGGCAAGACCACAAGCCCCGGATACATCCACGAAGCTTACGATTATGGAGTCCCAACTACTGGATGCCAAGCCATAGGGCGGTCGACCCCGAAGTACCAGAGGTGTCCCGCGGTTGATGGCGGGCTCCACAAGGGCTTGGGGTCCCCACAAGTATGCCGAAGGAAGTGTCACAGGGAGTCCCACCAAAGACCGGACGAAGACCCCGCTAGAGGCCCAAGGCCTCTGAGGGCGGTTTCGAAGAGGGCCAAGACGGAAGCCTGGCAAGGAGCCCTCTGAACCTTTGTGGCCTCCAAATGGTAACCACTAAAGTGAAGACGTGATGGCTACAGTGTCAAGTGGATCCTGTAGAATGTGACATGGGGGCCTATAGCAATCAGATCATGATTAGGCATACGACAGGCCAAACACGCGCCATCACACCTAGCGTAGGTATCTCTACTCAGGCGGGTGCGCGAAGCTAGTACCATCGTACCCCTACTAAGTTGGGAATACAGGGTCTGTAATGACGCATGTAAGTAGGGGGTAGAAGTGTATTTGCCCCGCAAGGGTCCCTCCTATAAATACCTTCCCCCCATATTGTACAGGGATCATCTGCTCCTCGGAGTAAGGAATGCAACATTGCGACATGGTTATTATCTTTCTTAGAGACTCTGCCTAAAGAAAACCTTTCCACCTAGCCTAATACATTCAAACCTGTTAATGTAATCCTTTACGCCAATAGTTGGCACCGTCCGTGGGGAACCTAGTTCCAAAAGCTAGCGTACTCTCCTCTATACACCCTCTAGAAAAAACTTGCCTCCCAAGAAGTGCGCGAACACAGTTCCTCTTCAAAGGTTCGCTCGGACTTCACGACAGGAACCCCTTCGAGCAGATACCGTGGCGATGACCAAGGCTGCCCTGGCTTGGAACCTAGGTGTGGCGCCAAGAGCCAGAGACCCCTCCGACTATGCAAACCCATCCGCAGACTTTCAGGCCCTCATGGGGCAGGGGCTCATGGTCCTCTGTCTGTCTAGAGACCTCTCCTCTACAATCCTTCAGACGGACTTCGTCCACTCGCAAGATCCGGCGACCCACTCTAGAGGGAGCGGGAGCCAGGCCGAGGCATTGGCCACGGAGAACGCCTAGGTAAGAGCTGAGCTCATGCGGTGGTGACAGGCAGCCACAAACTAGCCTCCTAGGCCGGCAAGGGCGTCTAAGGCTGAAGCCGTCACGATGAGTGGCTGAGGACCAAGAAGCCCAGAGGGATGAGCAGAACGTCTCCTTCGACGAAGAATCCCCGCTGTACCCAGACCTGCAGAAGTTGCGGTTTGATTTGAAGTTCCATGCGGTGAAACTCCCGAAGTACTCCGGAGAATCTGACCCATGGGAATTTTCCCGATCCTACGCCTTGGCGATAGAAGCCTGCGGAGGGGAGCGGGACACGATGGCGAAGTGCTTCCTCCTCGTCCTCGAAGGAATAGCCCTCTGGTGGTTCTGGTCACTGGAGCCAGGGTCCATCAAGTCTTGGGAACAACTGAAAAAGAAGTTCGTCAACAATTTTCAGGGGACCTTCGTGGCCCCCATGTCCACGGGGAGCCTTTTCTAGGTAAAGCAACAACCTGGCGAGACGTTACACTAGTATTCTCAACGCTTCGCCCATACTAATGCCCAGATTAAGGGGTTGTCTGCCTCCTCGGTCATCGACGAGGCTCGTGAAGGTGTCACCAACCCGGGCCTCCTCGACAAACATCACAGGAAGCCGATTTCCTCTTGGCCCAACTGATGACGTACTTCGAAGAGTACACTAGGTCCGAGGAGGGGTAGATTCGCAGACAGGCGATGATTGCCCCAATACGGGCTTCGGAGGCCAAGGTCCATGAAGTAAGAAGCCACAGCCCCCCGTGCAATGCACCAGCGGAGCCCCGGCACCATGACTCCCAAAGAGGGCAGAAGCATTACCGGGGAGAGGTGCTCAGCATCGCCTCCCCCGAGCCCCCGAAGTTCCAGCACACTCAAGGTGGAGGGCGAGCTGCCAGCTCGAGGCCGCAAGCGAAGGCCTCAAGCGGAAGCACGGTCTTCCATTGAGCGTCCATGGAGAAAATTGGAGCCACGACACTGATTCCTGCAGGACCATCCTTGCCATTCGGAACAACTACCTCGAACGAAGCTCTAGACGAGGGTCTACTGACAGGGACCCACCCACCGCTCGTGCCGAGCCGGTCCAAGTGGTCGGGTGGATTGAGGAGCGCGAAGCTCCCAGACACTTCCCAGACCCAAGCAAGCTCCTGACTCCTAAGGTCAAGGAAAGTTTGGATCAGGGGAAGCGCATAGTGCTACCCATCACTGGTGGAGGAGCCTTAGGCGGCATGTCGAAGCGGCAATGCTGGGAGTACATCCGGGAAGTAGGACACATAGATACCTCGACATTGAATCTAGCAATGCCCGAATGGTCACACATGCCCATCTCCTTCACCGCTGGCGACACCGTCGGCATCAAGTTCCCACACGCTGACCCCCTCGTCATCACCACTGACATCGCCGGCGTCGAGGTCTGTTGGGTGCTTATCGACAGAGGAAGTTTCGCTGACATCATCTTTGTGCAGGCCTTCGATCAACTCTGCATCTCAAGAAGGCACCTGCTCCCGGCCACTAGACCGCTCCAAGGCTTCGCAGGCCCACCACTCGATGCCCTCGTCTAGATAGGCCTCGAAGTGACCTTCGGAGAAGGCCCCCTCGTGCAGACCAAAGAGGTCATCTTTGATGTCGTCGACGCCCCTTACGCCTACAATGCCATCTTCGGGAGAGGTATGCTGAACCGGTTCGGAGCCATCACACACCATAACTACCTCTACATGAAGATGCCGACTCCAAGCGGAGTCCTCACCATCCTCGGTGACCAATCTGCAGCCCAGAGGGTAGAGTCTGGCCACTCCGCCCCGCTGGAGCCTCGGCAAGTCAACAACATCTGGGGGAACCTAGGCAACCAAGACCCTTAGCCCTCCTCCAAAGTTGTGAGGGGGCCAACCGCTAAACCCCACCCCGAAGGGGAAGTAGTCACCAAGGTCATCATCAAGGAAGGGCAAGAGTACCCCATCCAGTTTGACCGAGGGCTCGATCCCAAAGTCATGGCCATGCTGGAAGACATGGTCTGGAGAAACCTGGATGTCTTCGCTTGGTCAGACGAGGACATCCCGGGAGTAGACCGAAGCATCATCGAACACTCATTGTCAGTGAATCCAAAGGCACGACCAGTGCACCAGGCGTTTCACAAACTGTCCGCGGAGAGGGACGAGCTTGCCAAGGCGGAGGTGGAAAAGTTGCTCCGAGCCAGAGTCATCAAGGAAATCAACTATACGTGTAGGACCGAAAGTAGCGACCAGATGAGGGGGGGTGAATAGGCGCCTAAAAATTCTTGCGAATCAATGGCCTCCTCCTAACACCCAACACACCCCAATAAACAACCATCAGAAACAAAAATAGTTCACGGGTTCAAAAATAATCTAGCCTAAAAACAATCGGTGTCCTAATCGAAAAGACATCAACACAGTGCTTAATGGCAGATTAACAGATCATTCAAAACATGAGCATTTCAAGCATCATCGGAGGAACCATCACATGCAATCTACTCAAGTACACGCAAAACGAGGAGCAAGTTTACTATTCAAATTTGTGTCTTGTACATTACTTGACGAAGCTTGTGCGGTGCAGTCGTGCAAATTCTGTGGCTGTTGAAGCCTGTGCGATGCAGTCGTGCGAAGCCTATGGCTGTCGAAGCCTGCTTCGTCTTGGCGAAGTCTCCTGACTTGTGCAGCCTCGCCAAAACCACTATGAAGTCTGCCGAACCACGAAGTCTGCACGCTGCATGAGACCTCCGCTTGTACTCGCACAGTGCGCCTGGCCAAAATGGCAGGCTGCAGTGCCTTCAAGCCTGGCTTCGCGCATCACTAGCCAACAACACAAACCCACATGTCACCTAGTGCATAGGCGATCAGGCTGCTGTGGCTAGGCTAGCCACCGAGCCCTACTCAGCCTATCGCATAGACTGCTTGGCCGCTATCAATGCCTGCTGATGCGCACATGCAAGATCCTTGTAGCAGTGATCTTGGCGATGAAAGAAACCAGAGATGGCAGAACAAGGAGAACCAGGATGAACAACGATGGCAAAGAAAGATTGCGGCGACGCTCACAGGAAGAAGAATGTGGAAAATAGAACGGTGACCCAAACTTTTGTGGGATTATTCTTGATTTTAGACTGGGTAACCCTAACCCTAGGGATTGGGGCCCTATTTATAGGCAGCCCAATAGACTAGGAAAAATACCAAAAGACCCTTAGGGTTTTTACATACGCTGAAATAAAATGGAAAAGACCAAAATGCCCTTAGGATTTTTACAGACTCGACTAACACAAACTGTGGGCCTAAAAGCAAAATTATAAAATCCTAAATAAAGATAACTTGTCCTAATGCGGAGCTTTTGTAGCAGCTACGGCTTCGCCTTAGAACGGTCAGATCCGAGATCAGCGGTCGTCAGTTTTGCGCCGAAACTGACAAAGCATCCATCATCTTCGCACCGGGTACCCGGATTGGGCCGACCCGATTCCCTAGCTCCCTCAGCCCAGCAATCGCTCGCTGCCCATGTACCTGAGTCAATCCTGGTCAATAGACCAGTGGATCCTCTACTGCTCCTAGCCCATGTACTCGGATTGGGCCAGCCCAACTCCGTGGCCCCTCTGCCCGGCAGTCGCTCGCTACCCGTGTACCTGAGTCACATACGGCCCATACATAGCAGGTCTTCTCTTCATGTCCTCTTGACTTCTGTTGACAATCACTCATCACATCTAGAGCCATGAGGCCCATGCTCTTCATCATGGCTCCTCAATAAGAAGTGGCTATCAAACCCCATCTTTGTAAAGAAGAAGAACTCCGGCAAATGGCACATGTGTATTGATTTCACTTCTTTTAATAAAGCATGCCCGCGTGACCTGTATCTCATGCCTCGCATCGATCAATTGGTCGACTGCACAGCCGACTCCGAGCTCCTTAGTTTTCTCGATGCCTACTCCGGCTACCATCAAATATGGCTGAAGTGCGAAGATCAAGCTAAAACTAGTTTTATCACTCCCTCCAAAGTCTCCTGCTATGTAAGGATGCCCTTCGACTTGAGAATTGTCGGGGCTACTTTCTCTAGGTTAATTTCTAAGGCCCTGGGCCATCATATAGGTCGTAACATCGAAGCATACATGGACAACATTGTAATTAAGAGTGCACAAAAGCACCAACATAGCCTAGACATAGCGGAGACATTTGATAGTGTCCGAGCCTGCGGGGTCCGCCTGAACCCCGAGAAATGTGTCTTCGGGGCTCAGGCTGACAAATTGTTAGGATACCTAGTTTCGAGCTGGGTCATTGAAGCTAGCCCGACCCAAATCAGCGCCCTACAGCAAATGACTCCTCCGAAGAATCTAAAGCAGGTCCAAAAGCTGGTTGGCTGCCGCACCACCCTCAGCCGCTTCCTCGCCAGATCTGCCGAACGAAGCCTTTCGATCATCAAAGAGCTAAAAGGATTGTCAGACTTCGCCTGGACCCCCAAATGCCAGCAGTGCTTTGACAAAATCAAGGAATACCTCGCCAACTTGGCCACTCTCACTACTCCCCGAGACGGAGAGACCCTCTTCGTCTACCTCACGGTGACAGGCTTCGCGATAAGCGTCGTGCTTGTACGAGAGGAAGAATTCGAAGGAGATCTGATCTAGAGGCCAATGTACTTGGTATCCAAAGCAATTTCAAGATCCAAAACGAGGTACACCGAGCTTGATAAAATAGCTTATGCCCTCTGTTGACACGAAAACGTGCCCCACACTTGGGTCAGTTCGATGATCCAAAAGTTGCGGATACTTAGGGACAAGCCTAAGTGTAACACAACACTGACATCACGTTCCGACTACCCTCAATAGTGGCAAAGGGGGTGGAGTCGCCAGGTAATCAGATCACACAGAAATAATCCAATTAGCCAAAAAGAAATATATTAAATAAAATAAATCAACAAGCTGAACGGAGCCTAGCTGATTTGAAGTGTACTATGCGAAGGAGTTCACCGAAGGGGGCCTTTGGCATCTGGTGTGAAGGGTATCACCGAAGGTAGCCTTCGGTGTTCGGATTGATCTGGCCAAAGATAGGCTCCGATCAGATCTTGACGCGAAATCACCTCCGAACAACGGGGTTCGGTGCAAAGTCTCTGACATGACAAAATATCCTAAACGCAACGCACTGGCGTGACTTCGTCCTGATCGGAGTACCAGCGTGGTGAATCCTGACGTGATGAAGCCTGCTGTGGAGCGTGTTGGTGTGCGGGACTTGGTCAAACCGGCAATAGCGTGACGGGTCCGGCATGGTTAGTTGAAAGAAGAGTTCCACCGAAGGGTGTTCTGACAGCCTCCGAAACCATATTCCTGGCTTCGAACACCTCCGGTGAAGGGGCTCCGAACGTGGAAACCTACAACATAACAGAGATCAAGTGCCAATTCGACCTAGGGACCGAATCTGCTAAGTGTTGCAGTGGAGACACAAAGGTAGCAATTTGTTACGTAGATTAACAGATACTTCAAAGGCGAAGTAATAAGGCGATAGCAATCTGTTACATAGATTAATGGGTACTTCACAAGCGAAGTAGCAAGGCTTACCATGGTTTCAGCGTGGCCGGCGGAGGGCTTCCAAGCAAACCCACGAAGGTTGCAGAAAAGTAAATAAAAGTAAAGGTATGGTTCAAAGCTAGGGCTTTGTGATTGTTTTGTGTTGGGGGGGGGTCTAATGAACCGGCCTCACCCCTATATTTATATGGGCTAGTCTTCTTATATCTAATATTAATCTGGTAGGATTCGACCTAATGAAACTTAGGGATAAAATTAACAAGAATCAGACTCAAATTCTATCTCTGAAAATCAGCCTCGAGTGGGCCTTTGGCAGGGCCTACCGAAGCCTGCTCCTCGGGCCGAAGCTTTGGCTAGGAAGGCCTCTGAAGGCCTTCGGATCAAAGGTAGCAGGCCTTCAGAAGGCTTTCAAAGCCCATGTTCGATGGGCCTTTGGGCCAAAGGTAACAGGCCGCTAGAGGGCCACCGAAGCCCAATGCTCGATGGGTCTTTGGCCCTATAGGGCTTTGGCCTGATCTAGGACTTGTGTATTTTCGGCCCAAGTTAACAAAATTGATATTTTGACAATCTTAACCATTAATGCCATTTTTTGCTATCAACACATGCCCCCTGCCTTTTAGTGAACTAAGTGAACTAAAAGCATAACGGGCTAAAGACCATACCTTTCATATCGGCCTTTTCGACATTTTCAAGTGCTTTGCCACACACTTGGGAAATACTTTTTAAAGTACCTGCCATTCAAAGCTCTTCGAAACCGCTCTCCTTGTAGAGACTCTAACACGTATGCATTACCTGGAGCGATCTCAGCTATTTTGAAAGGGCCTTCCCAACTAGGTGACCATTTACCAAATTTGGGGCTCTTAGTGCCTAAAGGTAAAATCGTCTTCCAAACCAAGTCATCAACTTGAAACAATTTTGGTTTAACTTTCTTATTGTAAGCTCTAGCTATTCTTCTTTTGTCTTTCTCTATAGCTTCCAAAGCCCTTAATTTGTTATCGGTCACTTCTTCTAAATTATCTTTTAAAAGAGTTTCATATTCATCGACCGATAAGCCATCTTACTTAAGAAATCTTAAAGAGCTAAGATCCACCACTACGGGTAGAACGGCTTCTTGCCCATATACTAACTCATATGGACTAACTTTGGTAGCACCATTCTTTGCAACTCTACAAACCCAAAATGCTTCTGAAAGCACATCATGCCACCTCTTAGGGCACTCTTTAATTTTCTTCTTAATGAGCTTAATCACGGTTTTATTACTAGACTCGGCCTGACCATTGGCTTGAGCATAGTATGGTGAAGAGTTTATCAACTTAATACCATAAAATTTGGCAAAATCTCTCACTTCTTTAGCAACAAATGAAGTACCCTAATCTGTAGTGAGAGTTTGGGGAATACCGAATCTATGTATAATGTGCTTCAAGATAAAATCAGTTACCTCATTGTGAGTCATATTCTTGAGAGGCACGAATTCGGTCCATTTGGTGAAGTAGTCTGTTGCCATCAGCACGAACCGATGCTCTTTTGAAGAGGGATGATAAATCTGGCCGATGAAGTCTAGCCCCTAACCTCAGAACGGCCATGGCTTGATAATAGGATTAAGTAGCGATGCAGGAATTAATTGGACATTACCAAACTTTTGACATGCTTCACACCCTCTATAGTACTTAAAATAGTCCTCAGTCATAGTTGCCGATGACTTGAAGAAGCAGTCTTATTGTAAGTGGCATGATTCTCATTCCCATTCTACTAACGATTGCAATGTTTTTCGTCGGCAGTTTCATTTGTCCATAGAATAAGGACGGTTGAAATTGGATACAAGTCCCAAGATGAAGCTCGACCAGGACCCTTTCCCCATGAACACTGTCGATCTCGATGGGAAGAAGGTGCTGATTCGACTTGTGCATGCTGGGTCCGCTAAGGGGAAGGAGGTCGTGATCAGAGAACCACGCCCACACACGCTCGTGCCGAAGAACCTTGAGGTAGGAGTGTGGAAAGTGAACACGAACGCATCGTCTTCGGCTACGAATCACAAGAAGCCGAAGGTGACATACGATATGCTACTCCAAAAGCACTAGAAGAGGGTCGAGAAGGCGAGCACTCTGCCAAGACCTCCAGTGAGGTCAGGCCCCCCTTGGAAGAGTGGGTTTGGCCCACGATGGCCGAGGCCATTGGAGCCAACTTTTCCTCCGCCGTCGTATCATCTACCGATGGCGCAGTGGCCCCCTTGCTACTTTTCGCCTCTCGGATACTCTGCCCCATATTATATTGCTCCATTCGTGCCGTTTGGATTCTATAATGTGTAGGGTCTGATGAGTGCTCCAAGAGGCGACGTCTTCAGCAGATTATCCATCGCACCACGAGGGCGCACGGAAACATCGTCCAAGGCTATTGTCATCAAGGTAGGGTCCCAAGACGTCCCAATCCCTAAAGGTGCCTCCACAAAGCAAGATGGAGGCCAACCGCAGGAGACGAGCACCATCGGTCTGACCATAGCCTCAGGACCAGTCAGACCGATGTCACAACTTTTGTCTGACTAGCCTACTGTGGCCAGTCCGACCGACACTTTGCAGGAACCCGACACAAGTCGGTCAGAATGGCCCACCATGGCCGGTCCAACCGATAGAGCCTGGTCAAACCGGCCCAGTAAGGCCAGTGCGACCGACAGAGTACAAGAGTAGAACTCTACTAAATGCAAATTTGCCGAGGCTGACCCGGGCAATTCCCGTTCAACCATAAATTCCAGGAACAAAGTTGTGGCACCCGGTACTAAGCCGCAACCCTCTTGGGCACCACCGGGTATGACCAAGTCCTAGAAGAGGCGGCTACAACGTCTTCCAGCCTAGGAGATGCACGAGAAGAAGGCGAAGGGTGAGCAAGATGCCGTGTTCGAGGAGATCTGTCCCTGACCAGTAGTGAGATAGGTATGGAAGCCAAAGCCGGTTGCCGTAATCAACCTGGCTCCTTCTCCAAGCAATGAAGAGGATAATTTGATGGACGATGACTACACGGCCGTCTCCGAGGCCCCCCTCCTTAGGCGATGGATATAAACGTCGTCATGTTACCCGCTGAGTTTGCTCTTCCACAGGATGAGGCCGAGGTTGCTCAGTTGAGCCTCAGCCCACAGGAGGGTATTTTCGAGAAGCTCGAGGATATGACTCATCACTTGAAGCCTCTTTATGTCAAGGGGCACATTGATGGGAAGACGATCTCAAGGATGCTTGTAGATGGATGCGCCACCGTCAACTTGATGCCATAGTCACTGTTGAAGAAACTCAGCAAGAATGAAGACGACCTGATGAGAACCAACCTGACGCTCAACGACTTCAACGGCGAGAGCTCCGAGGCCAAGGGTGTACTTTCTCTGGAGCTGACGGTGGGCAACAAGGCGTTGCCATCAACGTTCTTCGTCGTCGATGTGCAAGGTAACTACAACGTGCTACTTGGATGTGATTGTATTCACGCAAATGGTTGTATTCAGTCTACTTTGCACCAATGCCTGATTCAGTGGAACGGCGATGATGTGGAGATGGTACCAGCTGATACATTAGCCCAGGTTGATTTGGTCGTTGTGTCTATTGACACCATCCATGATAAGGTAGAATGTATGTCAGGTAGAGATCTCTCGGATTATGACTTTGTTAGCGTGTCTGAGAGACGTTTTGTTCCAGTTTCTGTAAAGCCAGCTGATGTAGCACGACTATCTCTAAACTAGTAGTCATGTCTAGTAAGAGTAATCTTGATTGGTTAAAGTCTCGTGTAGAGAAGTATCGGTCTTCTAAAGACGGTATTGCCAAAGCCATTAAAGATTTTAGCAAAGTAGAAAAGTTAGGTCAAGGTTTTGCGTCGGCTGAACCTCTAGAAGAGGTAGATATAGGCTATGGTACTGTTCCAAGGCCAACTTTTGTAAACAAAAATTTGCAGGCTAATGAAAAGGCTGAAGTAATAAAGTTGCTTCAGTCGTATGTCCATTGTTTTGCATAGGAGTATAGTGAGATGCCTAGATTAAGCCGTGAGCTCGTGGAGCATCGGCTACCCATCAAACCCGTGTTTAGGCCGTGTATGACCGAGTTAAGGAAGAGATAGAACGATTACTCAAGGCTGAGTTTATTAGGCCATGCAGGTATTGTTGAATGGGTTGCTAACATTGTGCCTATAGAAAATAAAGTAAGTGGCAAGATTCGTGTGTGTATTGATTTCAGGGACATGAACAAGACCACTCCGAAGGATGAATACCCCATGATAATAGCCGACATGCTGATCAACAATGCTTTAGGACACAAGGTACTAAGCTTTCTTGATGGCAACGCTGGTTATAATCAAATCTTTATGGCCGAAGAGGACTTCTATAAGACAACCTTTTGATGCCCTGGTTTTGTCGGCTTGTTTGATTGGGTTGTTATGACTTTTGGTTTAAAGAATGCTGGCGCTACATATAAATGTGCTATGAACTTGATCTTTTATGAATTTCTAGGAGTATGCTAGAAGTCTACAAAGATTATGTTGTAGTCAAATCGGATGCTATGGGAAATCATTTAGCCGATTTGAGAGTTGCTTTTGATAGAATGCGTTAGTATGGCTTAAAAATTAACCCGCTCAATTGCGTGTTGGTAGGCAAATTCCTAGGATTCATAATTCATGAAAGAGGTATCGAGATTGATCCTAAGAGGGTTGAGAAGATTAAGAACTTTGAAGCGCCGACATGCAAGAGAGATGTGCAAAGGTTGCTAGGCAAGGTTAATTATTTGTGCTCCTTTATATCTAACTTGTCTGTCAAGATCGATGATTTTGTCCCCATACTTCGGCTAAAGACCGAAGCCAATTTCACTTGGGGGGAAAGTCAACACCGTGCTTTTGAGAAGATTAAAGAGTGCTTGTCATCACCGCTTGTGGTAAGAGCACCAAAAGCCGGGATTCCGTTTTGGCTATACATTGCTGCAGAAGATAGCGTGATAGGAGCTGTGCTAAATCAAGAAGTGGAGGGAAAAGAGTACATCATCACTGTTGGGGGAAAATATTCCATCTTCGGGGTTTCGCAGTAACAAGACAAAGGCAGGTGATTGATTCAAAGGTTTCCAGCATATAACTTCGGGAATACAGTGGATCAAGTTCGAAGTATGGAGGCGAGCTCTAGTTTGGAGTATATCTTCGAACTTGGACCTTTCCGAGGGTTTCTTTGCCAGCTAAGATGGAAGACTTATCTTCTTTCTCATTAGATTAGTCTTTTACCATTTTAGCCCTATTAAGGGTACCGAATAGTTTCCACTATGTCGGTTGTAATAGGGGGGTAAAAAGGTCTTTTCCTTAATGTTTGGGCCTATAAATACCCCCCGTTTTATCCTGTAATGGGGACCGAATACAAGTTATTCAATATACGTCTTCGAACTATTTTAAGCTATTATCCTTTTGGAGGCTTGAAATAGTTTACTTCGCAAACAACTTGTTTGTTAGTTTCTAATCTTTAGAAACCTGTTAGCGTAATCTTTTACGCCAACAGTTGGCGCCGTCCGTGGGGAACCTAGTCCAAAAAACTTCATTCTCTACCAAGTTCTCAAACCATGCCTCCCAAGCGGAGTACAGGTGGTAGTCCTATTCGGAGGTCTCCTCGGACCTCCGGAGCCAGATCTTCAAACACAGTTGAGGTCGGAGGGCCTTCGACATTTCCTCCACCTCAAACTCCAGAAGGGATTTCCCTTCCTCGAGCATACGGAGTTCCTCCCCCAACTCCATCTATACTTCGGCCAGCCGGAGTCCCTCTCCCACCTCAAGTTCCACTTCGAACTGATGCCTACAGTTCTCAAGACCCGAAAGATCCTTCCGGAGGAGATGAAGACGGTCTTGGTGATATGGCCACTCAAATGGCCAGTCTCCAAGCTGAAGTAGCAAGGTGGCGGCAAGAAGCCGCAGATAGGCTTCATTCTCAGGCCACCCATTCATCCCCGAAGTGCCCGAAGATGACGAACTTCCTTATCCCGAAGCCCCGGAGAACGCTTCCTTCGACACCGAGTCTCCGCTGCATCCTGAGTTGCAGAAAGTGTGCTTCGACCCTAAGTTCAAAACTTCGAAGCTTTGCAAGTATTCCGGAGATGAAGATCCTGGAGAGTTCGCCCGTTCTTATGCATTAGCAATTGAAGCTAGCGGAGGAGTGCGAGAAACTATGGCAAAATGTTTTCCCCTAGCTCTCCAAGGAGTGGCATTGCGGTGGTTCTGGTCTCTGAAGCCAGGATCAATCAGTTCATGGGGGCAGTTGAGGAAGAAGTTCGTGAGCAACTTTCAGGGTACCTTCGTACCCCCAATGTCAACAGGAAGCCTTTTCCAGGTGAAGCAGCTCCCCGGAGAGACTTTAAGACAGTATTTCAAGCGCTTCGCTCATACGAAGTCGCAAATTTGAGGGTTAACTACATCTTCTGTAGTTGACGCAGCTCGAGAGGGAGTTATTCATGCAGGCCTCCTTGATAAACTTCACAGGAAAAAGATATCTTCTGTTTCTTAGTTGATGTCATATTTTGAAGAATATGCAAGGTCAGAAGAGGGATGACTTCGGAGAACTACTGCAACTCCATCGATACTGCAAGAAGTTAAGTTGGAAGTGACAACTTCAACGCAGCTGCAAGGGCCTAGCTTCGAAGCTCAGCATGACAGGCGTCGGGGGCAAAAGCATCCTCGTTCAGAAGTTTTGAACATTGCACCCCCGCAGAAATTTTCCCAAAGGGCTCCGCAGCATTTAGGAAGCAAGACCAGCGGCTGGAGGCCGCCAGGGAAACCGGCTGGCAAAGCCCAGGCCTTTTTCTGCTGTATCCATGGTGAAAATCGGAGTCACACAACTGATGCGTGCAAATCTATACTTGCTTTAAGAGGGGAGTATTTGGAAAGAACTTCGGGTCGAGGCACTACTGACCGAGTTCCGACCGAAGCTCGTCCAGAGCCTGTCCAGGCTGTGGCACGAATAGAGAACTTCGACCCTGCAAGACGACCTCCGGTGGTCAATGTTATGCCACCCCCGAAGCAAGAAGAGGAGCAAGATCGAGGGAAAAGAGTAGTCCTCCCCATCTCCGGAGGAGGGACCCTCGGAAGTATGTCGAAGAGGCAGAGAAGAGAATATGTTAGAGAAGTGGGCCATATTGGAACCTCTTCGTCTGCAGCTGATATGCCCGAATGGTCCCATGTGCCAATATCTTTTTCTGCAGATGATGTAGCTAGTATTAAGTTTCCACATGCAGATCCACTCGTCATCACTGCCGACATAGCTGGGACTGAGGTTCGGAGAGTGCTAATCGACAGAGGGTGTTCGACAGATATTATCTTTGTTCAAGCATTTGATCAACTCTGTATCTCCAGGAAGCATCTTCTCCCAGCAGTCCGTCCTTTGCAAGGCTTCGCAGGACCCCCTCTCGATGCCCTCGGTCAAATTGTCCTGGAAGTTACTTTTGGAGAGGGGCTATTGGCCAGGACGGAGGAAGTGATTTTCGATGTTGTGGATGCCCCATATGCGTATAATGTCATCTTCGGAAGGGGCATGTTGAATCGATTCGGAGCTGTGGCGCATCATAATTACTTATGTATGAAGATGCCCACACATGCAGGAGTGCTCACTATCTTTGGAGATCAGGCCAATGCGCGAAGAGCGGAGTATGGTCATGGCCCTCCTCTTGACCCGAGACAGGTGAACAACATGCAAGATAACCCGGAGAATTTCTCTGCTCCGGACGAATCTTCGAAGAAATCCTTCCCAAGGCCAAGCCCCGAAGGAGAGATTGCAACGAAGGTTATTGTCAAAGATGGCAAGGAATATTCATTTCAATTTGGCAAAGACTTGCCTCCAGAAGTCGCTGCTTCGTTAGATAAAGTAGTTGAGGAGAATTTAGATGTCTTTGCTTGGTCTGACGAAGACATCACCAGAGTCAGTCGGGATATTATTGAGCACAGTCTACTTGTGAACCCAAAGGCCCAGCCTGTTCGGCATGGACTCCGGAAGTTGTCTACAGAGAGAGCTATTCTTGCCAAAGACGAAGTGGAAAAGCTGCTGAAGGCTGGGATTATCAGAGAAGTGGCTCATACGGAGTGGTTAGCCAACCCAGTCTTCGTTAGGAAGAAATCTTTCAGGAAGTGACGCATGTGTATTGATTTTACATCTCTGAATAAAGCATGCCCCCGCGACGCCTACCCCATGCCCCGAATTGATCAATTGGTCGACTCTACTGCCGGTTCGGAGTTATTAAGCTTCCTCGACGCGTACTCCGACTATCATCAAATCTGGCTAAAGCGCAAAGATGAGATCAAGACAAGCTTCGTAACTCCTTCAGGAGTCTTCTGTTATGTAAGAATGCCCTTTGGCTTAAGAAATGCCGGGGCTACTTTTTCAAGGTTAATTGCTAAGGCTCTAGGTCATCAATTAGGTCGCAATGTAGAGGCCTATATGGATGATATTGTAATAAAGAGTGCTTTAAAGCACCAACATAGCCTAGACTTAGCAGAAACATTCAATAGCCTTTGGGCATGTGGGATCCGTCTTAACCCCGAAAAATGTATCTTCGGGGCGCAGGCTGGAAAATTGTTAGGGTATCTAGTTTCAAGCAGAGGGATCGAAGCTAGCCCCACTCAGATAACTGCGTTGCAGAGGATGGCTCCCCCAGAGAATTTAAAGCAAGTGCAAAAGCTGACTGGTCGTCTAGCAGCACATAGCAGGATTTTGGCAAGGTCTGCGGAGAGAAGTTTTCCATCTTTAAAGCATTGAAAGGGTCCAAAGATTTTGCATGGACACCAGAGTGTCAAAAGAGCTTCGAAGATATTAAGAATTATCTCAGTAACCTTGCTACACTCACGGTGCCTATTGCGGACAAAACTCTACTCCTCTACCTTGCAGAATTCGGAATTACCATTTAATCAACGGTATTTTATACAAGGTCGGAGTATGTTCCCCTTTGCTCCGATGTATATCTCAAGCTGAAGGTCAAGAAATTCTTCGAGAAATTCATGAAGGACTCTGCGGTAGCCATTTGGCCCCTCGAGCTTTGGCAGGAAAAACACTTCGCTAGGAGCTTTATTGGCCTACAATAGTAGCTGACGCGGAGAGCTTAGTCCGCATTTGCCAGGGATGTCAGTGGATGGGACAAAGAAGTCATCGCCCACCAACAACTCTCCAAGTCATTGCTCCAGTATGGCCCATGGCCAGATGGGGGATGGATCTCATTGGCCCATTCCCAGTAGCAAAAGGAAATTTGAAGTTCACAGTGGTAGCAATCGAATACTTTTCAAAGTGGGTCGAAGCAGAGCCCCTAATAGCTATCACTTCGAATAATGTCCAAAAATTTTTCTGGAAGAATATTATATTCCGGTTCGGAGTGCCTCGGCAGCTGACAGTGGATAATGGAACACAGTTCGATGCAGAACCCTTCAGGAAATTCTGTGAAGACCTAGGCATCCAACTATGTTTTGTTGCAGTAAGACATCCTCAGTCTAATGGAGCTGTTGAAAGAGCCAATGGTAATATCTTGTCAGGGCTGAATCAAAGAATAGTGGGATTGGCAAAAGGATTGTGGACCGAAGAGCTCCCAAAGATCCTATGGTCCATCCGGACAACTCATACAAGGTCCACCGGTTTCACTCCTTTCAGACTATTATTTGGAGATGAAGCTATAACACCAACGGAGCTTAAAGGAGGATCCCTTCACAGCACCGAACCGGAAGTAGAAGCAGAAAGACAAACTTCGCTTGATTTAACAGAAGAGACAAGACTTCGAGCTGTTGCAAACTTGTCAAAGTATCAGCACCAGACGAAGACTTGGTTCAACCCGAAGGTCAATATTAATGAACTTAGACCGGGTCATCTCGTTTTGCGAAGAATCATAGCGCCAGGGAAATTAGGAAATAAGTGGGAAGGTCCATACTTAATTGTTCGCTCAGGGCGTCCTGGTTCTTTTAAGTTAGCTAATTTGGAAGGTGAAGAGTTAGCGCATACATGGCATGCGGAGCACCTAAAGCGATATTTCGCATAAGGGCTCCTTGTAATCATTTGTAAACACTTTCCGAATCAATAAAGCATATGGTTCAGATAATGCCTACCCCTCATAAACTTCCCACTTCCTAGTGGACGCACTGGAATAGCGGAGTTGACCGAGAGGGAAGTGTCATTAATTTGAATCATATTTTTCGGACTTCGGACCACAGGTCTGAAGCTTCCGACGAGGTGGGAAAACCACCAAAGAATACGGAGTCCAAGCCACCGGCTTGAAGACATTCGTAAAAAGAGTCCAAAGAGACCAAATAATGCGGAGTCCAAGCCACCGGCTGGAAGACATCCATAAAAAGAGTCCAAGGAGACCAAATAATGCGGAGTCCAAGCCACCGGCTTTAAGGCATCCGTAAAAAGAGTCCAAGGAGACCACTGCGAATTCCAAACCACCGGTTTGATAGAATTCGCAAAAAGAGCCGAAGGAGGCCAAAACAAACAGAGTTTGAGCTCATGAGCTCCGAATATTTGTGAAAAAAGTCCAAAGTGACCAATCATTTGGGACACTAAAGTGTCCGGAAAGTTGTCCAAAGTGATTTCTTTCAAAACACAAGGTACTAAGTTACCAATCTTCAGACTCCAAGTAGTCGAAGACATTTTATAAGATTTTAATCAATATTTAAATTGCTGAGGGGCTCCGAGCCACCAAAATTGTACTCCTAAGTTTTTCTTTGCGCCTAACCATCTTTGAATATAGTTTGAAGTTGCTTACGCCCAAAGAGGGGCTGGGAAATAAGGAGACAATTTTAAATCGACATTTATTATTTGAACAAATTATAATTACATCATGAAAAATCGGTATCTATACCAAGAAGGAATCGAAGACCCCTTCGATCTCTAGAGCTAAGGTTGGAACGACTAGTTCCAGAGCCAGGAGTTCTAACAACTTTGCGTTTAACTCTCCTGCCTCCCTTCGAAGCTCTAAAGTCTTTCTGTTCTTGTTGAAGCTCGGCCCAAGTTCGGAGTCGTTCGGGGCTCCTTTCCCAGCTTCCAAGTTCTTCAGGCTTTTTACCCTGAGCTTCATTTTCATCTTCGGACCATGCAATGTCTTCGGAAGATGAAGTTTCCAAGTTAACTTCTTTTTCTTCCTCTTTAATATAAGATAGTATGTCTTTGCTTACTTTGGGCGTAATTGCACCGGAGCTATCCCGAGGAACTAAAAATCGAGGGCGCTTGTGAAGTTTTAAAAGATCAAAGGTAGCCCATAGTAGGCGGAGTTCTTCGTTAACGTCTAACACTTCGACATCTTCCATTTGAGGCAAAGCCTAAAAACATGATAAGAAAATTTTCATTCATAAATGTACAAAAAGCATGATGCTTTACATAGTCTGGATCCTAAAGTAAATCTAGACCTGCGGGTTTGGCGGAGGCTGGCTGCTCAAAGCATGCAACCGAGCTTGCTTTTGGCGTTGCCCTTCATCAATCCAAGCCTTGATCGCAGTGCGACCTTCGGCTCTCCATGAAGCTTGGAAGGCTTGCCAAGCAGCGGCCATGTCTTCGGAAGGATTGAGAAGCCGGTTCTCGTTGAAGGTAATGGGAGCCGCCTATGCATTCGGAGTTATCGTTATTCCTAGATCTTCGTAGTAGCGAAGTATGCCGATAGCAGCCACTTGTCCGGAGAGTTCTCCGTATCAGATGCCTGCCGTCTTCATCGTCTTCGCAGCTCCTTGGATCATCTTTAGCCACCGAAGCAAAGAGACGCCGTTGTTTGAAGGAAGTGTCCCAGTAGTACCGAAGTACTCTAGGACACTTAGAAGTTGGTTCATGACCTCCGCAGCTACCTTCTCCGATTTCAGCTTATCGTCAAGTAAAGCGTCTTTCGCAGAAGTCAATTCTTCTACCACGCCGGAGAGCCTAGCTGCCTCCGTAGCTAAAGAGTTCTTCTGAGTAAGCAGGTTGCTAGCCTCCTCTGCATCTTTGGCTTTTTCCTCTTGTAGCTTGACAAGTTCAGCCCCCGCTGTAGCATGCTCCGCCCGCATCTTTTCTATTTCCGCTCCAAGCACAATTTGTTCTGCTACGAGCTCCTTATTCGCAGTTTCCAAGCTTTGCCTAGCCCTCCGCTCTGCTGAGACCATGTTGTCTAGGTGGGAAACTCGACCTTCGGAAATGTTAAGACTTCTCTGAAGAGTGTTGACTTCCTCTCGAAGGCGAAGGTTTCCACGTTCGTTTGAAATGTTTGCAGCTCGGGCCAAGACTATTTGTTACAAAGAGAAAAAACCAAGGTGAGAAATTATTTGTATATAAGATTAATTTTGTTTTGCAGATACTTCGTACCTGGTACGCTGCACGCTCCATGGCAGCATCAAGCTCCGAACTCTCAGCCTCGCTCAAAATGGCTACCAAGTCTGTCTCCCCGATTTTGCGGCTAGCTCGATCCAAAGGCTCGAGCAAAGTCCGAAGCCCGGTTCTTCGCTCCAAGAAAGGAGCTAGAAGAGGGAGCATAGACAAGGCCCTCTAGTCGTCTTCGTTCGGTGAGGGGCCAGAGCGCTGGGCCGTATCTTTTGGGACTTCGGCAGATTGGCCCCCCTCTGTGGATTGGCTTCCGTCTGTCAATTCAGACGGAGTTGATCCTGAGCTTGGAGCAGAGAGGGGGTCCATTTTGCCTTTGCCTTTTCTAGGTCCCATTTGAGCGACTTCTGGAATTGGTTCCGAAGTTGTTGAAGTCCCAGGAATCGTATCTTCGGGGCGGACCTCTTCCATAGAAGCAGATCCTGTTGAGGCAAAGGTATTATACATTGTATAATTTTGCAGGAAAAAAGAACAAAGGAATTATGTGAAGTTTACCTCTGAAGTCTTGTCGGCGGGTGAGCATTGGACTGCTTGGACTGTCGAAAGCTACCAAGTCTTCGTCGGAGTCAGAATTCACAGTTAAATCTTTGACTGTCGAAGCCTCTTTGGGAGCCGCAGTCGTTGCTTCATTCGGAATCAAAGTTGATCCTGCAGCAACTTCGGCTCCACCTTCATTCACAGGGGCTCCATCCTACGGTAAATTTTCTTGAGCAGCCGGAGTTTCAACTTGCCCGAGGCTGCTCGGCAACTCCGGCACGCTCGCAGCATCTTCAATGTTTGCATCTGTTTGGGCTGCATCCTTGTCAATCAGGTCAACAAGCATTCTCCCTTCATCCTCTGAGGAATCGGAGACCGAAGCCACCGGACTTGGAGGCACAACAGCTCTTGGTTTTCGGGCTACCTTCTTTGACGGAGTCTTGACGAAGGCCGAAGTTCCAACTTCTGCTTTCCTTTTCTTAGGTCCTTTCTCCGAAGGCACCCAATCCAAAAGAGGAGGCAGAACAACTTCGAGTAACCCCCATACTCGGTTGGACCACTCGCAAGTACCTACCAATTTAATCCTCCATTCCTTCTCGACCGGAGTCGGGACTCCCAGAATCTTCTCCGAAGCTCGTATAATCTGCTCCGAAGTCATAGGAGCTGAAGAGGCTGAAAAATGAGTTAACATTGGTTATTTCTTTGAATAAATGTACATGACATATGTTGTTTTCGAAGTTACCTGCAGGGCTCGAGTTTGAAGAAATTTTGCGGAGGCCGCCCTCCGAATCTTCCTCGAAGGTGATTGGCCAGTTGGCCATCAGAGGAGGGATCTGAAGTCCGATGAACTCCTCCGCCAAGTCTCTCATACTCAAGCAATGGCTAATCTTCTGAAGTAGGCTAAGGCGAGCTTCGAGCTGGCCTAGATCTGGATGGACAAGAGCTTCCCTTCGGAAGTTGATGTCTTGCAAGGGTCCGGCTAGACGGCTGCTTGCCCCAACTTCGGCATAAAACCACTTGAGGATCCAATTAGTGTACCACCTGGCAAGTGTACCACCTGGCATTGATGGCCTTAGCTGGAAACCGAAGAGCATACTCGTCTCGAAGTCGAAAGTTAATACTTCCGAAGGCCACCACCATCTTCTCACCTCCGGGGCCTACAAAGGTCTTGGCCTGGCACGAAGCTCGATGTAAAGCTACGAAGATTTCCGCTCTGCCTTCACATCCTTCGGCTCGCAATGCCCACTCGAAAATAGAGAGGCGTGCAATCACGTTTGGAGAAAGTTGGGGGAGAGTAACGTGGAATAAATCCAGTACCTCGACCAAGAAGTCAACAGCCAGAAGCCCTAATCCAGCTTCGAAGACAACCACTTCTCCAGGCCTTAGCGACGAAATAACTTCTTTCCCAGGTTTGTGAATCACAATCTCCGAACTGATCTTCCCTTCTATCGCTGCTGCGAGCGATTCCCTCTTGCAGGTTGAGGGTCCCAACTGATAGGATTGATCCGCATACTTCGTCGACGCCGGGAGGAGATCATGAGGATCATCACGTTGGGGATTTCTCCCTGGTGCCGCCATTGTAGCTACTGTTGCTGCTGGAGTCGCCGTCACCGATGTCGCCGCCGCCACCGCAGCCACAACCTGCTGCCGAGCCAAGGCTGAAGCTGCTCCAGGAACCATGAAACTGGTTTTTGCCATGGGATCGCACGAGGTTCTTGAGAGGAAAAACGGAGGCTAGGGTTTGTCTGCTAGGTTGTTTGCACGAAAGCGGTGAAAATGATGGGGGAGTGGTCCCGATCTTCCGCTAGGTAAAGGATAAACTTGGGTTGGTGGAGAATCTCGACGTTGGCGATCCAAGGCTCCGGTCCGGCGGATCAAAACCTTGCAATCGTTACACCACTGTCTCTGTTGGTTATCAACCACGCAGGACGCGATTGACCTCGCCACGAAGGCTAATTCCTGCAAGCGAACCCAAGAACACAAGAAAGAACAGGAAGGATACAAATCGAATGCCAAATCACAGACAAATGAAGATAAGATGAGGTTTCACAAACGCCAATGCAGCAGCCAATCGGTCCGGTGCAAGAGGCGGGATCTAAACACAACAGTGTAGATGCAAACAAAGCAAAACCTAACCCTAGAGGCGGCTGGCGTGAGAATATATAGGGCGACGGCCTGTGGAAGGCGAACAGACACAGGCTGTGGGCTAGAAGACTTACAGACTCAAACTATGGGCCAACACGGCCCAGTTCTGTCACGCAGGACTGTTTTAAATACACAGGACGACTCGAGACTCCAAATGAGGTGAAACCAACGGCAAACGATCCGTCTTCTCCTCAGCTTTCCAAAAAGTCAAAGAACGCGCCAATCGGACTTCGTATGAGGAAGTTATGCCCATTTTGGTGCAGGGTGGTTGATGTAGTCCGAACCAGCGAAATCTTGACTTCAAATCATCCGTGCGACTCCGTCTTCAACTCCAATTCTTCTATTCCATCTCCCATGTTCCTAAGCAACAAAATATCGCTAGTATTCAGTATCATCCCGTCCAAACAAATATTAACATAGTTGCTAAGGAAGGAATTAACCTCATGGTTCAAGCGACGGGCACGGGCGCGTGTGATTGGTTCTTGTAGTTGAATTGTAGGTGGAGGCTCCATGTGTGTATCATGTGAAGTGATGTCCTCATCATCCTCCCCCTCTTGAATTGGAGTCGTCCTCGACTCAAGCTCATCATCATCTCCCAAATAGGGCTTTAAATCTGAAATGTTAAATGTGGGACTAACCCCAAAAGCTGCAGGCAACTCAAGCTTATATGCATTGTCATTTATCTTCTCAAGCACACGGAAAGGACCATCAGCACGGGGCATCAATTTAGACTTTCGTAAATCAGGAAAACGATCCTTGCGCAAGTGCAACCAAACAAGATCACCCGGTTCAAATGTTATCTCTTTTCTACCCTTACTACCATAAGCACGATATTTCTCATTCATTTTCTCTATGTTTGCTTTAGTAGTTTCATGCATCTTAAGTACTAATTCAGCACGTGTAGTAGCATCAAAATTCAATTTTTCAGATGGTGGTAATGGTAGCAAATCAATTGGAGCACGTGGATTAAAGCCATAGACCATTTGAAACGGACTTACCTTAGTAGTGGAGTGTACTGACCTATTATATGCAAACTCAA
Organism: Zizania palustris; assembly: GCA_019279435.1. NCBI lineage: Eukaryota > Viridiplantae > Streptophyta > Magnoliopsida > Poales > Poaceae > Zizania > Zizania palustris. Next base: position 90,219,791 of record JAAALK010000079.1, on the reverse strand, counting down.
TATGAGGTAGACACTCTTCCCAAAGCTTCAAGTTGGTCTTCAAAATAGCCCTCAACATGGTGGACAATGTGCGGTTGACGACCTCCGTTTGTCCATCCGTTTGGGGGTGACAAGTAGTAGAAAACAGCAGCTTCATCCCCAACTTATGCCCATGTCCTCCAAAAATGACTTAAAAATTTAGCATCACGATCTGAAACGATGGTATTGGGAGCTCCATGCAAGCGTACGACCTCTCTGAAAAACAAATAAGCAACATTTGTAGCGTCGTCGCTCTTGTGACAAGGTATAAAATGCGCCATTTTAGAGAAACGATCTACCACCACAAAAATACTATCTCTCCCCCTCCTAGTTCTAGGTAATCCTAACACAAAATCCATAGAAATATCCTCCCAAGGTACACTAGGAACGGGCAGAGGCATATAAAGACCATGTGGGTTTAGACGGGACTTAGCTTTATTGCAAGTAGTGCATCGTGCCACATAGCGCTCAACATCGCGTCTCATCCTAGGCCAATAGAAGTGTGTGGACAGCACATCTTCGGTTTTCTTTGATCCAAAATGACCCATCAAACCACCACCATGTGCTTCCTGCAATAACAACAAGCGAAGAGAGCTAGCCGGCACACATAACTTGTTAGCACGAAAAAGATATCCATTATTCAGCACATATTTGTTCCAAGCACGGTCATCGGTACAATTTGCAAAAGCATCTTTGAAGTCCAAATCAGTAGCATACAAGTCCTTCAATGTTTCTAAACCAAAGATCTTATAATCAAGTTGAGAAAGCAATGTATAACGTCTAGATAAAGCATCGGCAATCACATTATCTTTCCCTTTCTTATGCTTAATGATATATGGAAAAGTCTCAATAAATTCTACCCATTTAGCATGTCGTTTATTCAGATTTGCTTGACTACGTATATGCTTCAATGCTTCATGATCTGAATGAATAATAAACTCCTTAGGCAAAAGGTAATGTTGCCACGTTTCAAGCACACGCACTAAGACATATAATTCCTTATCATAGGTAGAATAATTCAACTGTGGACCATGTAATTTCTCACTAAAATAGGCCACGGGTTTACCTCCTTGTAGCAGCACACCTCCTAGTCCAAAGCCACTAGCATCGCATTCTAACTCAAAAGGCTTACTGAAATCGGGTAGTTGAAGTAGAGGTGCATGTGTAAGACGATCTTTGAGTGTGGCAAAAGCTTGTTCTTGTGCTGGTTCCCAAGTAAAAGTGACTCCCTTCTTGGTCAACTCATGCAACGGACCGGCTATGGTGCTGAAATCTTTCACAAAACGCCGGTAGAAACCTGCAAGACCAAGAAAACTACGTACCTATGTGATAGTTTGGGGTTGCGGCCAGCTGTTGATTGCTTCTACCTTTGCCGCGTCGACCTCAATACCCTGTGAAGTGACAACATAGCCAAGAAACACAACTCGATCCGTGCAAAACATGCACTTCTCAAGGTTACCAAACATTCTAGCTTCACGGAGGGCAAAAAAAACAGCACGTAGGTGTTCAACATGTTCAGTGAGAGACTTGCTATAAACCAAGATATCATCAAAGTATACAACCACAAAGCGTCCTATAAAGTGCCGTAGGACTTCATTCATCAAGCGCATGAAGGTACTAGGTGCATTAGTAAGTCCAAAAGGCATGACAAGCCACTCATATAATCCAAACTTTGTTTTAAAAGCAGTTTTCCATTCATCACCTAGTTTCATGCGAATTTGGTGGTAGCCACTACGGAGATCGATCTTAGAAAAGATAATGGCACCACTAAGCTCATCAAGCATGTCATCCAATCTAGGAATAGGGTGTCGATATCAAATGGTGATATTGTTAATAGCACGACAATCAACACACATGCGCCAACTACCATCTTTCTTAGGTACCAAAAGAACGGGTACTGCACAAGGACTAAGGATTTCACGGACGTACCCACGATCAAGAAGGTCCTGTACTTGGCGCTCAATTTCTTTTGTCTCCTCCGGATTGGTACGGTACGCTGCACGATTAGGAAGAGACGCTCCCGGGACCAAATCAATTTGGTGCTCGATGCCGCGTATCGGAGGCAGCCCGGGTGGTATCTCAGTAGGAAAAACATCTTTAAACTCCTGCAAAAGGTCAGTGACTGCAACAGGAACAGAGCTAGGAATGTTCGCAAGTGAAAACAACACGTTTGTGCAAATCAAGCCGTATAGCAAGGGAGTATCATCACAAATTTCAGCAAGGTCAGTTTTAGTTGCAAGCATGACATGTCCTTTCAGATTAATAACATGTGATGAAGAAGGAGAAGAAATTTTATCTTTCTGTTGCCTCAAAAGCGTCTTAGCTACTTGCTGATTTTCAGAAGGTTGTTTGCTCTTTTGTGCATCTCTAGCATGTTTTTCTTGTTCAAATTTTACAATTTCAGCGGGAGTCATAGGAAGCAATGTAACTTTCTTTCCTTTATTCATAAATGTATACTTATTGCTCCTACCATGGTGTGTAGCATCAGTATCATACTCCCAAGGTCTACCAAGTAACAGAGAACATGCTTGCATTGGTACTACATCAAAATCAGCAACTCCTAAGTATGTACCAATGGCAAATTTGATGTGAGCAGTTTGTGTTACCTTGACCTTACCGCTATTGTTGAACCATTGCACATGGTAAGGGTGCGGATGCGCACGTGTGGGAAGTTGAAGCTTCGTTACCATGTCGTGGCTCACCAAATTGTTGCAACTACCGCTGTCGATGATGACACGTACACGGCGGTCATTGACGAGGAAGAAGGTTTGAAACAGATTGTTTCGTTGTGCCCGGTCGTCCTGCTCCATGTGAGTGCTTAAAACACGTTGTACAATAAGTGCTTCATGGTCGGCATAGGTATCCGATGTAAAAACAGCGTTATCATCGGATGTATCATCATCTCCTGCAATGTTAGCAGCAAGTGCATATTCATCTTCAACATCACTAGCACTTACGTAGCCACCGTCTTCCGTAGCAATATAAGCTCACTGACTAGGGCAGTCCTTCATAACGTGTCCGAATCCTTTGCATCGGTGACACTGGATCGCTGCAGAACGTGCGGTAGAGGCTGCCGAGGAGGTGGGCTTGGCTGGCGCCTTGGATGCTGCAGTCTTGGAACTCTCAACCTGGGCTGTAGATGTAGAAGGTGCTGATGTAGCCGCCGGTCGAGAAGGGGTGCGGGTGGTCGTTGCTGCTGCCCACTTGAGCGTGAAGTAGCACCACCAATGTTGGTCCTCATGCTGCGTTGTGGTTGTTGGCGACCCTGCAATTCTTTTTCTGCAAGCATAGCAAGGTGGAAAAGACGAGTGATACTATTGTATTCTTTATAATCAATGATATCCTGAATTTCACGTCTTAAACCACCATAAAAACGGGCCATTTTATCCTCATTGTCCTCCTCAATTTCAGCACGCATGCAACCTATTTGCAACTCCTGATAATACTCCTCTACCGATTTGTTTCCTTGGTTTAGGCGCTGCAATTTTTTTCTCAAATCACGTTTATATGAAGGAGGGACTCATCTACCACGCATTTGCCGTTTTAACATATCCCAAGTTTGTGGTTCATTGCCAACCTGAACTATTTCAGTCCACCAAAGAAGAGCATATCCAGTGAAGTCACTAGTAGCTAAGCGCACGCGGTGGATAGCAGGAACCATGTGAGCATTAAATTTTTGTTCGACTGACATCTCCCAATCTAAATATGCATCTGGATCATAGGTGCCAGCAAAAGGAGGTACTGAAAATTTTACCTTGGAGTAGGAATCATCGTTCCTGCGGTTGTCATTGTTACCTCGTGGATGGCGGTTGCGGTGGCCGCCCATACCTTGACGGTTGAACTGAAAACGATGATGTGCAGCCTCATCAGGTCCAATGCCATTGTTCCCAGCATAGGATAGGTCGTCTTCCTCTTCAATATGGTCGTCTTCCTCTTCAACATGGTCATTGTTGGCTCGTGCAGCAGGCAAGCGTGTTTCCAAGGCAGTCATCCGGTCTACTAGGTCAGCCACAGTACGTGCGAGACGTTCGATGGAATGTTGGGTCTGCCGCTGAGACTCTAGTAGAGCACGTCGTGAGACACAGTCATTAAAATCAGATGGAGGGGTGCCGCTGTTATCTGCCATGTTAGTGAAAAGACAAAACAACAAAGAATATTTCTTATGGAACACAACTAGGTAAGGTGGTGGTTGTGTGGTGGAAGCAATCCGTCAAGCACCTTACCCACGCTTGCAAGTGTTCTTACCACGCCGCAGTGAGGTCACCGGCCTACAGGTGATGAACCAAGTGGAGGTGGTGTGCAATTGCAAGAATTGATCCTGCCCTGACCAAGAGAAATGTGTAGCTTGGAAGGCAAAGTGAGTAGCAAGGATTAGCGATAATAATAACAGTTAAACCAAGTTCAATAAGTGTTCCCTAATACTCGTAAAAGTTGCTGGCCTTAGTGCTCCCAAGGTGAAAATTCAAGCAATAGAGGGAAACTATGTGCCCAAAACTCAAATGGAAGCAACACAGGCCAAATTCAGCTCTCTACAGATCGGACAAGAGATCGGACAAGGGATTGGATAAGCAGAAACTGCCACTGCCTGCCACTGATCGGACAAGAGATCGGACAAGCGTTCGGACAAGAGTTCGGACAAGCAACTAACAGGACCGCTTCTCTTTTTTTTTTAATTTTTTTTTCTCCTTTTTTTCACTCTATTTTTTTTAACAAGGATGACCAGAGATGCAACCACAAAAATTGGCACCTACAACTGAGGTGGGATGTGGCTCACAAAAATTCAAACAAGTTCGCTGTCCGGCGAGCAAAAACTTTGTCCAATTTTTTTCTTTATCTTCCTGATTTTTTTTGGCGATTTTGGTGAGGGCTAACCGGGGGACGCGGTTAGGGTACCCACCCAAATTGGGTCAGGAACACGCTCAAAAAATTTCAGATTTTTCTGCCCAACGAGCGAAAAGTTATGCCTGTTTTACTGAAGGGGGGTCACAAAGAGTCGATGTGGAAAACAAAGTAGGGTTGCGGAAGGGGGGTTTTTCGGTGGGGAATTTTTTTCTGAGACACAAGAACAACTACTACTCAAACGACACAGAGAGATTACTAAACCAGCAACAAGACTCGACCAAGAACACAAACTCAACAAGGTTAAAAACTGAAATTAAAATCGCAAGGCACAAAGGGGTTCTCGGTGGGGAAATTTTTTTTTTGGTGCGGTTTTCTGGACTCTAGGTAAAAACAAAAGCAGATCGAGATTACCTAACGGGAAACCTGAGCTCTGATACCAACTGATGGGGGAGTGGTCCCGATCTTCCGCTAGGTAAAGGATAAACTTGGGTTGGTGGAGAATCTCGACGTTGGTGATCCAAGGCTCCGGTCCGGCGGATCAAAACCTTGCAATCGTTACACCACTGTCTCCGTTGGTTATCAACCACGCAGGACGCGATTGACCTCGCCACGAAGGCTAATTCCTGCAAGCAAACCCAAGAACACAAGAAAGAACAGGAAGGATACAAATCGAATGCCAAATCACAGACAAACGAAGATAAGGTGAGGTTTCACAAACGCCAATGCAGCAGCCAATCGGTCCGGTGCAAGAGGCGGGATCTAAACACAACAGTGTAGATGCAAACAAAGCAAAACCTAACCCTAGAGGCGGCTGGCGTGAGAATATATAGGGCGGCGGCCTGTGGAAGGCGAACAGACACAGGCTGTGGGCTAGAAGACTTACAGACTCAGACTATGGGCCAACACGGCCCAGTTCTGTCACGCAGGACTGTTTTAAATACACAGGACGACTCGAGACTCCAAATGAGGTGAAACCAACGGCAAACGATCCGTCTTCTCCTCAGCTTTCCAAAAAGTCAAAGAACGCGCCAATCGGACTTCGTATGAGGAAGTTATGCCCATTTTGGTGCAGGATGGTTGATGTAGTCCGAACCAGCAAAATCTTGACTTCAAATCATCCGTGCGACTCCGTCTTCAACTCCAATTCTTCTATTCCATCTCCCATATTCCTAAGCAACAAAATATTGCTAGTATTCAGTAGCATCCCATCCAAACAAATATTAACATAGTTGCTAAGGAAGGAATTAACCTCATGGTTCAAGCGACGGGCACGGGCGCGTGTGATTGGTCCTTGTAGTTGAATTGTAGGTGGAGGCTCCATGTGTGTATCATGTGAAGTGATGTTCTCATCAGAAAAGGTACTCGAGAAGGGGCTGGGCCCTCTATTTATAGCCCAGGCCATGATTTTTTACCGTTTGTATCTGCCGTTTCGCATTCTTAACCGTTATTTTGTTGCGGAGTTAACGCATCGCGTAACTTCCGTTAAAATGAAAAAGCCAACGGCTATTTCTTCTAAGTCTAAACAAGCTTTCGGAGTTCTCAAGTTAATTCTAAGATAGTTCGAACGTAACTTTTTTAGAAGTTGATTCAAAGTTTTGCATCTCCACATATTTCGGAGGTGGATTAAATCTGTTAACCCCTACACATGATTATTTTTCTTGTGTATATTGCTCTCCTAACATTATAGATTTAGCGGAGAAGCGTATTCGAGGGGCTACTGTTGGGGGAAAATATTCCATCTTCGGGGTTTCGTAGTAACAAGACAAAGGCAGGTGATTGATTCAAAGGTTTCCAGCATATAACTTCGGGAATACAGTGGATCAAGTTTGAAGTATGGAGGTGAGCTCTAGTTCGGAGTATATCTTCGAACTTGGACCTTTCCGAGGGTTTCTTTACCAGCTAAGATGGAAGACTTATCTTCTTTCTAATTAGATTAGTCTTTTACCATTTTAGCCCTATTAAGGGTACCAATTAGTTTCCACTATGTCGGTTGTAATAGGAGGGTAAAAAGGTCTTTTCCTTAATGTTTGGGCCTATAAATACCCCCGTTTTATCCTGTAATGGGGACCAAATACAAGTTATTCAATATACGTCTTCGAACTATTTTAAGCTATTATCTTTTCGGAGGCTTGAAATAGTTTACTTCACAAACAGCTTGTTTGTTAGTTTCTAATCTTTAGAAACCTGTTAGCGTAATCTTTTACGCCAACAATCACGTTCTTGAGTCGCCGCCTATTGGATGCCGAGACGAGGTACGTGTTATTATAGCGTTTGTGTTTGTCACTTTACTATGCATGTACCAAACTCCGCCACTATCTTCTATCTAGCACATGTATTGTTACTTGTCAAACTGATGTTATAAAGTACATGTTGCAAAAGCCAATTCTGAGTAGGAGAATTGGAAAGTGGGATTATGTTTTGATCGAGTACGATTTGGCTTATGAACCCATGAAAGCTATGAAAGGCCAAGTCATTGCAAATTTTATAGTTGATCACCATGTAGATGTCAATTGGAGTAGTGATACTGCTTTGATTGAGGTAATATCATGAAAACTTTACTTTGATGGTTTAGCTTGCAAGAATGGCCAAGGTGTTGGAGTTGTGCTCATATCACCCAGTGGTATGAGTTTTGAGACCTCGGCCCGATTAGAATTTCCTTGCACTAATAATCAAGTTGAATATGAAGCTCTGTTGCTATGACTTGAATTGTTAAGATCCATGGGTGTTAAATATGTTCATGCATATGGTGATTCACTATTAGTAGTTCAACAAGTAGCTAAACTTACTCACTGTTTTAATGGTTTGCTAAATAGCTACTTGGATAAATGTCTAGATATAATTACTACACTTGATATTTTTAAATTTCACGTGTCTAGAGAAGCCAATTCAGTAGAAAATGACTTAGCTCGGCAAGCATATGGTTACCAAATTAAAAGAGGTAAATTTTTCGCACAAGAAAAACCAATGCTTGACTTTATTTCAGTACTCGAGTCAGAACACATCGGTCTGACCGGCCTGACATGGTAGGTCTAACCGCATGTGTCTGGTCAGTCTAACCGGCCATGCTAGGCCGGTCTGACCGCCCTTGTTAGGAGGTTTTAGGACACGGGGCAGGTTGAAGTTTATGATTTGAACGCCAATTCAAGTGATGATTTGGCATGTACTTTAGGAAATCATGAGGATGATTGGAGGACTCCAATTGTTCAATTTTTGAGAGATCCTAGCAAGAGGGTTGATCGGAAAGTTCGGCGGCAAGCGTTTAAATTTGTGTTACTAGACGATGAGTTGTATCGCCGAACTGTTGATGGAGTACTTTTGAGATGTTTGAATGCTGATCAGTCTAGACTTGCTGTGGGTGATGTACATGAAGGTCTTGGTGGTACTCATCAGTCGGTCTAGAATGGGATGAATTCTTGGCAGAGGTCTGTGAGCGCTTAAAGCAGGCGCAGCAGCAACATAAATCCTTTTACGACCGCAAGCATCGACATCTAGAGTTCGTCGTTGGTGAGTGGGCTTGGCTGCAGCTTCTTCACTGGCCGATCACATATCTAGATGTCAAAGGGCGCCGTAATCTAGGGCCCAAGTTATACGGGCCGTTCAAAGTAATGGAACACATTGGGGAGGCGACCTATCATTTGCAGCTGTCGCACGAGCGAAGCTTCACGATGTCTTCCATGTCGGTCTATTGAAGAAGTTCACAGGGGAGACGCCGTCGGGACCAGCAGAGCTACCACCAGTGTGTCACGGTCGAGCCTGCCCGGTTCCAGCCAAGGTGATTCAAGGTCGTCTAGTGCGAGGGAAGAAAGAGGTCTTGGTCCATTAGTTGGGACAGTCCGACTCAGATGCATCTTAGGTCAATGTCGAGGAGTTCCGACAGCTATATCTGCTCTTCAAGCTCGAGGACGAGCTTCTTTTCCAAGGGGGGAGAGATGTCAGGGTGGGCCTAACCTATGGCCGGTGCAAGCCCAAGGGCATGCGCCTGGCCCTAGCCCCCTGAGAGGCCGACGCAAGCCCAAGGCTGCGCTAGGCCCTAGCCGACCCTAGCCCCTGTTTCCCTGGTGGCTAGGACTCTGTTTCAGGATTAGTTTATCTCTTTTGTTAGTTATCTTTATCTCCAAGTTATTAGCTATTTGTTAGCGATACGATTAGCCTTTGTCCTATATAAACCAAGGGCTGGGGAGGCTAGCTCCCCAGATTAGTTTTGATAGGGATTGTTCCACCCTGGTTCGGCTAGGGTATTGCCAATGCCAGGACGGCGCCTCTGCATCGCCATGGGTTGGGAATCTGGTCTGCTGTTTCCTCTAAATATAATCTAAGGCAAAGTGTTCTTCTCTACCTATCCTCTCTTGCAACCGGTGACACAAGGTTTGCAAAATAGGTTCATAGGCTACTTGCTGATTATCGGTAGATGGTTATCTTAAAAACTGTGGCTACTGGATCGGTAACCGAGTGGTTTTGTTAACCTTGTGTCCACCTTACAACTTATACTTGGTTGTTCTGGGTTTTTCTTTTCCTTGTTACTTCATAGATCAATTATGTATTACTGGCAATGGGCAGGATGTTACCCTTGAGAAATAATATACTCCCTGTCTCAAAAAACACAAAAAAACTTACTTCTAACCATTTAACTTTATCTAAAATAATCATTTCTACCTTACTGCTATTTTCAGTTCATAAATTAAAACAATGTATTTCTTCAATACTTTTTACATACTACTATATACTATTTCACAGTATTGTTTTTCTTATTAATAAAAGATGGTTTGGTTTTTTACTCTTACAACTAATTTATCAATTTATCTTAAAAATAAAGTTTTTCTAAAGGTAATAAAGAACAACCATTCTATTGATTTGACTGCTTATGTTAGAATCTATCCATTCTTACATCATATGTACTAACTACTAACTAGTACAACTCTCCAACGCAAAGAAATCTCCTCCAATCCAAAGAAACACATACATGCTTGAGGGTCGACAGACGATGAGTCTTGGAAGAAACCAGTGTACATCTTCCTTTTGTGTTCGGTGGATAGGCCCCAAAAGTTTGGTTGTATATTTTTATCTCCAGAAAATGTTTTAATAACAGTGTTCCCAATGTTTATCTTGGAGGTTCTGATTTACTGAATAGGGCTTCCATTTACAATCTGCCAGACTGCCACTTAGGACTGGATATGCCTGCAGAAAACAAAGTAAACGGTAACATATTATGCACTTTTCATATTATAAGTTTGACTTTTTTCAAAGTAAAACTTATCTAACTTTGACCAAGTTTAGAAAATATATTAACATCTGTATTATCAAATAAATACATTATCAGTACATATTATTTTGGATTTAATGAAATTAATTTGTTCAATTGTCGATATATTTTTCTATAAAACTGGTTAAACTTAATAAAAAGTCATTCCACTTATAATGTGTAATAGTACCAAAGTTCAGCGTCCACCGATGAGCTAGATCAAAGGGCAATTAGTATTTGGTATACTCTAGGATTAAATAATAAAGCTAACAAAAGCTATCAGAACCCTTTTCTATGTTCAGTTTGACTCATGTTTGAACCATGACCTCCCATTTCGAGGTATAGCAGAAAATGTCAGTGAACATGAAATTGAACTATAATGAAATGTTTGCTTCTTCCATCTCACAATAAGCTTATTTGTTGAAAAAAAGGTGTAAATAAGTAAACCCTAAGTTTTAGGGAACAATAATAGTGTGAATGTAACGTTAGGTGGTGAAGAAGTAGCAGCAGCAATTAAGACAACATCACCATTGTCAGTAACTTGTTGAAGATTTTGAGTTCCAAATGTTTTTTGTTTTGTGATTACTTCAAATAAAATATGCTCCGACAGCACAAGTTTAGCATTACTGATTGTTTATTGTATGGCATTACATTAGCAGAAATGAACATACAAAGAGTTTCAGCAAATTTTTTATTCCACTCTATGTTTAGATGAGGAAATATTATTAATCACACTGTCACTAACAAAATCTATCTACTATCATGCGGTTCCTAAAGTTTAGGACCTTCAGTATATTCACTTTAGCACTTGAAATGCAGATACAAGATGTGAGCAATTACCATCAACCAAGCTTTAATGCTTCCCTAAGACCAAAGCTTAACTGGGCTTGCCCCTTTTTCCCTAGTGGATTATTCCCCTTCTGCATCATTGTTACAAATTCATTGTAGTCAATCCGGCCATCCTGAAGGAACAAAACAAGAGAGGGAGACATCCAATGTGATTATTAATCGTTTAATCTTTAAGATCTCATAATGAATGAGAGGTCTACTTACATTGTCCTGATCAATATCTCGGATAATATCCTCCAGGTGTACATCTCCTATGCCAAATTCCTCACAGGCTTTTTGTAGCTCATCTTGAGTAATGTAACCACTGCCGTCTTTATCAAAGTATGAAAATGCTGCAAACAGATTATCTTCTCTCTCGACTTTGTTCAGATGCATAGTTGCAGCAAGGAACTCCCCATAATCTATTGTCCCACTGTTATCAATATCTGCCTGCAAGTTGCACGACACATATATCCATTCAAAAAATATCCCATATCTGGTAGCGCAGTTAATTCTCAAAACAACAGTCCCTTCTTAGAATGTGGAAGATGCATTCCTATATACTGTTAAATTTTTAGGATGACAAAAGTTCATATGAAATATAATAGATTTTACAAATAACAACCATTGGCAACAAAACATTTTGCAAGATACCTAAAGAGGGATGTCAAATACACATATTTTAACATCTAGCATCAAGTTTGATATTTTTAATCAACATAGTTATTCAAGGTGTGGGCTCAAAAACAAAAACAGAAATTTGTTTTAGCATATTCAGAACTGAAAATGGAAGGATCATAGCTATGTTAGAAAAGTCACCGCTTCCATTAGTGTTAAAATTTCTGAATCCTTCAAATTAGCACCAACTCTCTGCAAACCAGTTTTTAGTTCTTCCAATGTGATTTGACCACTATTATCAGTGTCCAGCATTTGGAACATCTCTCTCAATCCTGCAATTTCATCTTCTGATAAATTTTCAGCAATGACCTATAGACACCACACAGTTTAATAACAGCATCAGTATGAAACATGACTTGATCAAGGTCTTTGGTAGAAAAGCAAGCAACATTTTAGGCAATATTCACCCTAAGGGCCATCTTCTTTAGTTTGTTCATTGCTGAAAATTGCTTCAATCTGGTTAAGACAGCAGAATCAAGAGGTTTGTCAGGAGCAACTCCATCAACACAAACCCAAGGATGACCTGCCAAAACAAAGAAGGGTCACTAGAGAAGACTCCCATAGAATGCTCTGTAATGTGGTATTTATGCTTACATAGAGCTTCATGTGCAGTCAATCTCTTCCTGGGATCACGAATTAGCATTTTTCTCACCAAATCCTTTGCACTATCCGAAATACTGGACCAGGGATCAGATGGAAAATCAAGATGTCCTTTCAAAACTTGTTCAAATATCCCTTGTTCAGATTCTGCGCAAGCAGACCAGCATCCAAAATAATACAAAATAGAGGAAAACTGTCAACATGAAGCCAAATCATGGGTTTGAAAATGCAGCAAGAAGGGTAGACACCCACCATCCCAAAACGGAGGAACTCCACTGAGCAGGATATAAATAATTACACCAGCACTCCATACATCCACCTCACAGCCATAATGTTTCGTCAGAACCTCAGGGGCAACATAGTACGGACTTCCAACAACATCAGAATAAGTTTCACCTGTAAAGTTAATGCATAATGCATGGGAAAAAGTCTATTAGCAGTAGTATTTTGGTGTTCTAAATAAGAGAACAGCAGTGGATTAGTGTTCATATTACACTACTTTGTTACATTAAGGTTCTGTCAGATACATTCATTAAGTGATGACCAAAATAAAAAGGCAATTGGGTCAAAAAAATAAAAAGGAAATATGACATATCATTTCATTCCCTTGGCATTTTTAGCAACATAAATTTCAGGATCACCTTACAGCTTGCATTCAATTAAGAAGTTTATATTTTAGTGATTGAGTATGACAGTTTTCTACACATGAATTTGATTGCAGATTTTGTCATTTTGTTATAGTACAGGATGGTAAACAATTTAATCTCTTTCTTTGTAACCACAAGAAAGTAACCATCAATTTCACAATACTGCGGGACAAAAAAGGTATAACAAATAGTCGAATACATATCTATTTGAAAAATAAGCATACACATTGTAGTATCTGTGCAGTTATGTTGAGAAGCTCATCTAGTTGTAACTACAACTAGAAGGCATGAAAAGACCACCAGGCATATTTTAAACCCTCCTAGTAGGCTAGTACAATATTCTGGGTATACTAAATGAAAATTGTGAACTCGAAGCTGTGGGGGTAGCAATGCACTAGCATTACCACCTGGCTAAGTTGGCACTTGGCAAAAACATCAGCTTAACTAGCATTGCCTATGACGGGGGTCGAAGAATCTGCAATTGTCAACAATCCTTCATCTTACAATACAACACAGCATCGAGGATCGAGGTCAGACCTGGCTTAAAGAAGATGGAAAGCCCAAAATCTATCGACTTGAGTGGCGAGTCCTCGTTGCAATTCACAAACAAGAAATTTTCTGGCTTGAGGTCTCTGTGCATCACCCCGAGTGAATGGCATGCCTCGACGATCCCAATGATCACCCGTGCTAGCTGAGCAGCGGCCCTTTCAGAGTAGTGCCCACGCTGTATGATCCTGTCAAACAGCTCCCCTCCAGCGCACAGCTCCATGACCATATGCACGGCGACAGCATCCTCGTACGCCCCAACGATGGAGATTACATTGGGGTGGCCGGCGAGGTGATGCATGATTTGGATCTCTCGGCGCACGTCCTCGACGTCCTCCTCAGTGAGGAGCTTCCGCTTGGCGATGGACTTGCAAGCGAACACCTTACCCGTAGCCTTCTCGACGCACTGGTAGGTGGTGCCGAACTGACCCTGCCCCAGCCTCTTGCCGATGGTGTAGAGGTCCTTGAGGCGCTCGGAGTCGCGCTTGAGGACGGATTCTGCGAGGAGTCCAGCACTCTGAACACGCTTTACCTTGGGCTTGGGCTTGTTCGGGTTGGGAGCGGAGCGGTTGGAATTGGGGGAGGAGAGGTCGGAGTCGGCGATGGTGACGCGCGAGGGGGCAGTGGACGAAGTGGGAGGGGAGGAATGCTGGCTTGACTCTTGAGACGGGCAAGCCGGTGGTGATGGCTCGGCCCGGGCGTCGGGACGCCAAAGCATGGCCAGGGAGACAGAGTTGAAGAAGCCGCGGCGGTCCGCCGCGGCGCTGGGGCCGACGCAGGTGTTCCCCATCACTCCAGAGAGATGAACAGCGGCCACCGTAACCCTACCTAGGAAACTGGTAGCTAAGGTGGCGGTGGCGGCGGCGGCGTCGGCGGCGGCGGCGGCAGCAGCGAGGTTGGTGGGATTGGATCGAATGATTGGTGGACGAGACGGAGAGCAAAGTGTGGAGGGGCCTGCTAATGACATGTGGGCCACCGGAGCCTTCTGTGCCCAGCTGTCAGCGAGAGAAGAGGCGTCCGCATGAGGAGGCGATGCGCGCCAGATTGGACGGTTAGGATGGTGAGACGGACACGTGGCGACGTGATTGGTTGCTTTGCTTTTCCGCTAACGTATGTTCTGCAGTGATCCCCGTCGTAACACGTCATCTATTTGAATCTGGAATGGGCCATGCCAATCTAGCCTTTAATTTATACTGTAAGCACTCCGGCCCTTCAAATATATAAGAAGGGTATGTATTTGAATGTATTTTAAAAAGTAGAACAATTTATTTTAAAAAATAATTAAACTAAAAAATGTATTTTAGTGTTATATATATATGATATTTTCTATACAGTAAAGTTACATTTCAATGCTACAGGAACAAACATTAGTATCGGGTTAAAATGGATATCAGTGGTGCATTCTGAACCACCACTAACTAGTCGGAACTTATAGTCGATGACTATTAATGGAGGTTCTAGAACCGACATTGATAACATGTATTAGTGTTGGTTTTAAAACCGAATCGACACTCATTGTCGGTTCAATAATACATCTGAAACTATTGTGCAACTTTCAGTGATACTTCAGTGTCTGTTCGTGGCTACAACTAGTATTGAAAGTTGCATAACAGTGTCGGTTTTGTTCTAGTTTAAAAAATTTAACAACTTCCATTTTTAAACTAACAATAATTTAGTTTCAGTGTCGGCTTAGAGATAATTGGTACCGATATAGTTGTAATATGCAGAATTTAATAAAAAGCACTAAAAATACAACTTTTTGTCGTTGCTCCGATTGCTCGTCAAGTAGGTTCTATTTTTATATTTATTTGTTAAAATCATATTCCGGAATCCGGATGAAGTCATAGCAGATGATTGAATCTGCACCGTTATATATATCTCCCTCACGTCACCCCTCTGCACGCTACTTCCTTTCCCCACATATTCTCCATCGGTTTCTTTAAGGAAACGCTAGATAAGATTTGATTACTTTCTATAGGATGTGTTTAAAGGTGATTTTGATGTTCTAAGTCTTGATTAAGAAGGATTAGAGAGAGGATTTGGGCATTGATTTTTCGATTGGGTGCTTCCTGTGTAGGCAGATTTACAGGGTTTTCCGATGATTAGTCAGTTAAAATGATGTTTTTCTGCAAAAATGTATTAGTAGAACATTGTTTAAAGACAGTTGTGTATTTTCTGATGAATTTTGGACAGTAATAGATCGATCTATGTTTCAAAGGGCTAAATGGAAGAATTAGTTTTTCACCTATAGACAAAGTTATAGAGTTTTTCTAAGCTTTCCATTTTGGTAAAGTGTGCATTAATTAAATAATTAGAACTCGATACATCATTGTTTTTCTATCAGATATTTTATTTTATCATCAGAAATCAAAGTCAAAGTTCAGACCTTGATTTGTCTATCTTAATAATTTTTTATACGTAAGTTTATAACTATAAATTTGTATCGCACATGATTGTCTACATTTCCATGGTGTTTGAGTTTTTTCTCATGTTCGGTATAGCGGCTATAAAATTGCAAACTATCAATGTATGAATTTTAAATAGTTTTTGAAGCCTGATTTCAAGTGTGAAATATGTGATTTAAATAATAGAATTAAAATGTGGTTAAACATGAGAGTCGTAGGTTATTTTCTCTAGATTCTTAATATTTATTTATTTATTAAGGTTGGTTTAGCGATTTGAAAGTTACATCTAAAACAACGAAGGACCTACACTTTTAGCATTTTATTGGGATGTCCGATGTTTTGGGTTTTAGAGTTTTTATACCAAATAATTGTTGAGCTTATATGTGGGATAATATTTTGAGTGTTGTTTTATGATTTAGGTGTGCAGTAAGGTTATCACTATGGTTAAGGCAAGTACATGAAAAATTCCAATCTTTGAGTTGTATTGAGTTTTAATGATTAATGATAACTGATGTGTTGGCGTAAAAAATTACGCTAACAGGTTTAGAAAACTAAGTGTCTGACAAATAAAGTGTTTGTTTAAGTAAACTATTCCAAGCCTCCGAAATGAATAATAGCTTGAGATAGTTCGAAGTGTGTATTGAATATCTGAGTATTCGATGCCCTTTATAGAGTGAAGATGAGTATTTATAGACTGAATACATGGGAAAAATACTTCTTTATCCTCTAATTACAACCGACTAAGAAGATACTTGTTGGGGGAAAATACTTCATCCTCATGATTATCCAAGATTCCAAGCAAATACATTATGCAATGAAGATAAAGGCAAGTCTTAATCTCGGGGCACAAGACTTGCCTCCGGATTGAAGGGCTCGAAGCCGAAGGGTCCGTCCAGGCTCCGGTCCGAAGATACCCTCCGAAAGACTTCCCCTCCGGAGTGGAAAACAACCAGAAGGATGAGACGTCTACCTTATCAACATCCTTTGAGCATGTTTTACCATATTAACCCTATAAGGAATACCAAAATAGTATCCACTATGTCGGTTGTAATTAAGGGGTAAAAGGTCTTTTTGTTGGACCAAAAACGGCGACCAGAGGGGGGGTGAATGGGAGTTTTTAAAATTTTAGACTAAAAATAGCCTTCTGTTTTAATTCTGTCTTCTGCGGAACAGGCTTCGAACAAACCCTTTGAAGTTCTGGTTCAGAGGTATTTTACAGCTCCGAAATTAGGCTTCGCAAGGAGCAAAAGTTCGAAGACAAGAAGACTTCGCTCCACCCACAACACCAAAAACCCAACTCAGCTAAGTCAGTGCAGGCTTCGCACACTAGGTGCCTTCGAGCAGACTTCGCACTTCACCCTTCGCAGGAGCAGACTTCTCTCTGAGGACTTCGACCAAATACTCTGCACTAGCAACTAGTGCCAGGCTTCGTATTTCGAAGGTCGAAACACACTCTGAACACACTGAGAATCACACTTCACCCGGACAGACCTCTCACACACCTCTCCAGAAGAGATTCAAAACACAACTTCACCCAGGAAGAAGATGGTGTACAGAGGAATCAAAGCATGCAGTGCAACACAGAATACAAGTTCAAGCACAAATGAAAACAGAATCAAAGTTTCATTACTTGAACAGGGAACACAAAAATGAACTCACAGATCTGAATACAAAGTGTGGTGGCTAGCAAGGAGCTCAAAAATGGCTGCTCAAAGTGTTACTGTTTCCTAGCTAGCCACCACTATTTATAGGCACTATTCAGCCCGATGAATAGACTACTTTACCCCTAGGGTTTACACTGGTTTTGTCTCATCAGAACAGGGAGGTACAGCTGGTAGTCTACTTTATTTGGAGGCTTCTTTTGTCAGCTTTGCATAGGAGACAACATCAGCTTTTGCAGAGCAGACACGGTCAGCCTTTGCAGTCTTGGAGTCTTTTAAAGTCTCCCTTCGCACGTGAGGGGTGCGGTAGCTTCGGTGAGAAGCCTTGAGCCTAACGACCTTCGCTTCACCGAAGTCAGCCTTCGATACTGTGACGGTTTTGAGCCGAAGCCGTCAAAGCCCTTTGGCCTTTGCACCAACACCTCCGGAGTGGACCACCACGGCTTCACAGCTTCTCTCAGCTCGAACTCCGTCAGTCCGTGTACCGAAGCCATGCATGGCCGAAGTACCTCAAGACAACCACACTCTGAAGCCCCACCTTCGGAGTACCACCCTTCGAAGTCCCTCCTTCGTCCAAGGCCTCCGCATGAAGCATTCCATGAGCACTTCATCGCAGTGTCTCTCCCTGACCACACTCCTCGACGAATCTCACCTAGACCAGGCCTTCGATGCACCTCGACTTCTAAGACCTCCATCGGGTATACCTGCGAGTGCCTCCCTCCGGAGCACACTTCGAATGCCTTGCCTCATTACGGAGGACTTTGTCCACCATACTCCGAAGTCACTCCATTCGAAGTACCCTTTGAAGTGCCTCGCCTCCAAGGACTTCATCTCGGGGTACCTTCAGCCGGAGCCACACTCCACACTCTCTGCCTCCGCCTGGCGCACCTTGACCCGAGGATCGACCTCGACCCCTCGCAGCCTTCGTGACCGAGCTCCCCGCTCACCCGGCATCAAGCCTCTCGCTTGACCCAGGTTCACTTGCTGCGAACCGTCCGTCGCCTCTGAAGTCACCTGCGCACCACAGAAAAACAGACAAGTGTATCCAATACCCCGGAGACCTCTCCGGTTAAACAACCTTCGGCACACACTCCGGTGTACCGTCCAAAGTACTGAAACCTTCGGTACAACAAAGTCATTGTGTACTGTCGGTCCCCTCCGACAGGCACATTCTGCTACAACAGCTGCAACAACCAGACCCACCGAACCCTTCGGTGAAACAACCTCCGAAGCCCTTCGAAGGGACCCCTTCGAATCAGAGGATAAAATCTGTCAATCACTCATCACAGACTCCGAAACCAACCCTTGGTTTCTCAATCTCCCCCTTGATGAGTGCATTGACAACCAAATTCTAGTTCAAGAAAATTTTAAAAATTTCAGCACACAAGTGACCATAAAAACTCAGAAACTAGCCAAAACATGTCACTTGACAAAAGAATTTTCCTCCCCTTTTTCAAAAGAGTAAAAACCCCCTCTGACAAATCTTTCCCTTTGCAAGATAAAACTCCCCCTAGTTATTTTACCCCCTTGCTGCAGAGAACTCAAAAATTTCTCCCCCTTTGGCAATGCAAGCATTAAGGAGCATTTAAAAAGATGCAAAGCTTCGAAATGGGCAGAATTGCAAAGACATATAAAGCAACAATATGCCAACATTAATACCGATTTTCATGTGCTCAGCTCAATTCAACATTCTAAAAACATGATGACAACATGTGATTTCATCATTTTGAAATAAAAGCATTACCACTCAATCAAGGTAACTAGACAAGTAAAAGCAGGGACTGCGCAAAGCTAGTCAATTTCTACTCTAGACAGACAAGTCTAGTTCAAGTGGAGCATTGAAAGCAAACTTGATGGACAATGAATATGTTGTTCTTTTCATAATGCTAGGGGTTATTTGTTTGTCTACCTTATACTTTCCAATCAAGCCAAGCCTAGGCACGAAAGCCATCAGAAGCTTAAGGCAGTGATTTTGGCATACATTACACTATCCCAGTTTAGACCAATGTGCAATGGTAAGCAGTCTAGAATAGAGTAGTGCGACAAACAAACCCACATGGATCTTTTCGCTTGAAGCATGTAATTCATATATTTTTGGATTTTTAATTAAGTGAACAAATTGTTTTAGCACTTGATGAATATCCATGAGTAAGTAATACAATTTTCAAGTTGCACTGCTTAGCATCCAGAGAAAAAGAGTCTTGCTATCAAGCAGATAAAAGATAGCTAAAGCAGTCCGGCCAAAACATGCTAGATTCAAGACTAAGCAGTGAGCATGATTTGATTTTGGAAAGAAAAATCATGCACAAAATGTTAAAGACATATTAAATAGAGCTGAGCTGACATGATTAAATGAATTAAAATCAGGCATATAAGTGCAAGAGATGTAAATGCAATTTCACACACAATGAGCATATGCAAGACAGGCAAAACGAGAAGCATCGAGGGGTTTTGTGAAAATATCGGCTAGCTGGTGTTGGGTATCAACATATTGAAGTTCAATATCACCCTTCTAATTATGATCTCTGAGAAAATGATATCGCACATCAATGTGTTTGGTTCTGGAATGCTAAACCGGGTTGTTTGCAATACAAATAGCACTAGTGTTATCACATAAAAGTGGAACACTCTTATAATCTAACCCAAAATCCCGCAAAGTGGAAACCATCCACAAAATCTGAGAGCAACAGCTAGCTGCAGCAACATATTCGGCCCCAGCCGTCGATTATGCAACACTAGACTGTTTGCGGGAAGACCAACAAACCAGCAAAGTACCCAGAAAATGACAAGTACCGGAGGTACTTTTCCTATCAATCCTGCACCAGCAAAATCTACATCGGAATAACCTCGAAGACACAAAGAGGAAGATGCAAAATACCAAATGCCAAATTCAAGGGTATGTTTGAGATACCTGAGTATGCGCTTTACAGCTTGGCGGTGCGAAGCTCGTGGTGAAGCCTGAAAATGAGCGCACAGACATACTGCGAAGTGTATGTCCAACCTCGTAGCAGTCAAGTAGAGGAGGGAGCCGATCATGCTTCGGAACTCCTTCTGGTCTACGGCTTCTCCATCTTCATCAAGATCCAATGCTACAGATGTAGCCATTGGAGTGGCGAGGGGCTTCGCATCAGCCATGTCGAACTTCTTGAGCAGGTTCTTGGTGTACTTCGTCTGGTGGACGAATGTACCTTGTTTGCTTTGCTTGATTTGCAAACCAAGGAAAAATGTGAGTTCGCCCATCATGGACATCTCAAACTCCCTGCTCATGTAATCTACAAACTCGGCAACCAAAGCATGAGAGGAGCCACCAAAGATGATATCGTCAACATAAATCTAGACTAGGAGGAAATCTTTGCTATGCTTGAGAGTGAAAAGGGTTTTATCTACTGATCCCATCAAATACCCTTGCTCTAGAAGAAAATACTTAAGTCTATCATACCAAGCCCGAGGGGCCTGCTTGAGTCCATAAAGAGCCTTATGAAGTTTAAGGACTTTATGTGGGCACTTGGGTTTTCAAAACCAGGGGTTGTTTTACATAAACGTCTTCACCTATGAAGCCATTAAAAAACACTTTTCACATACATTTGATAAAGTGTGAAACCTCGGGATGCCGCAAATGCAAGTAAAATCCTAATGGCCTCAAGACGAGAAACAGGTGCAAAAGTTTCAGTAAAATCAATCCCTTCTAATTGAGAATAACCCTGAGCTACAAGTCTAGCCTTGTTTCTAACTACAGTCCCATCCTCCCCTTGTTTGTTTTTTAAAATCCATTTTGTTCCAATGAAATGAACATTTAGAGGAGGATCAACTAAAGTCCAGACTTGGTTTCTCTCAAAATTTTCAAGTTCTTCATGCATGGCATTGATCCAACTAGAATCAGAAAGTGCAAGACTAACATCTAAGGGCTCAAAAGAAGCAACAAAAGCGGAATCAATGAAATGAGCATGAGAACGTGTTACCCTTTGATCAAGCTCACCAATGATCTGCTCGGGAGGATGCATCCTTTAAACGTGATGTGGAGCCTCACGGTGAGATGCAGTCTCCCCTCAACTTGTGCGTTGGAGTGGTCCAAGATGATCGATGTCGAGGTAGTTGCTTCGTGACCTTGTGCCGAAGTGGCCGAAGCGGGGTCGGCTTCGGGGGTCGATGTCGAGGGTAGTAGGGGTTCATCCTCGAACTCTCCGGGATCTTCTTCTTCGAAGATGGTCTGCTCCATGTCGTGTTCATTTGCCTGTTCAAAAGTGGAACTAATAGAGGGGGTTGATTCATCAAAAGTCACATCACATGACTCGATGACAGTGTTAGTTTCAAAATTATAGACACGGTAAGAATGACCATGTGTACTGTAACCCAAAAAGATCCCGTCAGAAGAACGCGACTCAAACTTGTCCAAATTTCCACGTTTTAGGATAAACCAATGACAGCCAAAAACTCGAAGATGAGTAACTTTGGGCTGTCTCCCAAAACGCAGTTCATAAGATGTCAAGTTCAAAATTGAGCGCAAGAAGATTCGGTTTGAGATGTAACAAGCAGTGTTCATGGCCTCAGCCTAGAATTTCCTAGGAGTCCTGTGCTCATCGAGCATCGTCCTAGCCATCTCAACCAAAGTGCGGTTCTTTCTCTCAACAACACCGTTCTGTTGAGGAACCCGCGGAGCAGAGAATTGATGTTCTATGCCATGCTGTAACAGCCCCAAAATTAAAAGGGACTAAAATAAAGGAAAAATAATATTAAATGAATTTCTGAATTTTGTTATTAAAGAAAATCCTAAAAGAACCCTATTAAAGCCAAACAGAGGTAAATATTCAAAATTTGGACTTGAAAATTTTATGGGATAAACTAGAGGCCAAGAAATATTTTTGAGAATTTTTACAAAATTTTAGCAACAGTGCTTCAAGCCTTAATCAAATAAGTGATATTCTGGAATTATTTTAATTGGAAAATGAATTTTAAATCTTAATGGGCCGAAACCCTGAATTCCCCTCCAAAAGCCTTTCGGCCCGGCCCAGTCCAGTCCTACTCGCTGACAGGCGGGGCCAGCCTGTCGGTGCTCCCCCTCCCTCTCTCCTCCGCGCCACGCTCCGCCAGGCCCACCTGGCAGCCACCGCGCGTGCGCCCTCCCGCTGCCATCTCTGGCCCACCCGCCAGCCTCTCCCGCGCCCCCCTCTCTCCCACTGCCATGCCGGGCCCGCTTGTCATCTCTTCTCTCCTGCACGCGTTCGCCCTCGGTCTCTGGCAGCTCTGGCCCACCTGTTGGCGCACCTGGTTCCGCCAACACCCACTGACATGTGGCCCCCACATGTCAGCATCTTCTTCCCCGACGGAAGGGGATCCCCTCCTTCCATGCCAGCGCCCCCTCCCTTCCATTTGCGCCTCGGATCTCCTTTCCCGAACACCGGTGATCCGTTTCCCCTCCTTAGCCACGCGGTTTCGTCCTTTTGGAAGTCTATCCGAGAAGCTATGGAAACTCGCCGGGGTAATTAAGGAATTCCCCCCCGATTTCCTTCGGTTTTGTTGCCATAACCTCGCCGGTGACCACTATAAGAGCACCCCAACGCCGCCGCATCCTAGACACCCAAAAAAGGCCAAGTCCCTGCAAACCGAGACGCCCGCAGCTCTTCTTTTCACCGCCACCCCTGCTTCGGCTCCGGCAGCACCTCCCCGGCGCTCCGGGCCACCGCCGCCCTCGCCGTCTCCACCACCAGGATCCCCTCTGCGCCCTCTACCTCGGCCCCACCCCCGTTGGGCCGGAGCATCGCCGGAACACGTTGTCGCCGTCGAACCCGAGGGCCTCCTCCGCCCCTCCTCATCGCCGATCGCCGTCGGTCGCTTCTCGTCGCCACCGCCGGTACGCCTGAGCTCCCCTTGCCTTCCTGGTTCCATTTTAGGTCCTAGCTCAGCCGGGTAGCCCTCGCCGCCGTCAGGATCCCTCGCCGTTGATCCGCCGGAGTCGGGAACGAAGGGGGTACTTACCCTTCGCCGCGTGCTGTGCCGGACGAAGCCGTAGCCGCTCGATCTGCAGCGAACGGCCAGGATTAGATCCTGAGATCAAGCGTCCAGATACGATTGACCGCGGTTGACCGGTATCGACGCATCCTGGCCGTCGATTGTCACTTAAGTGACCCGCTGCACTGGAAATCGTTGGATCTGGATCCAACGGTCCAGATCTGACCGGTCCAGTGCACAGTGCGTGGGTCCATGGTGGACCTGGCTCACCGTGGACCCAAGCCTGTTTTCTGGTTTAAAAATAATTCAGAAAATAGTTTAAACTTTAAAAATTCATATCTTGCTCAAATTAACTCCAAATTTCACCATTTTAATTCTGGAAAATTTGTCTTTTTATCCTCTACACTTTTATGCAATAAAAACAATATGTTTATTTGGCACATAATGACCTTATTAAATAATAAAGAAAATTCCTCTCTAGGGTTTAATTAATACTCTAAATAAATAATTCAGAAAGATCCTTCAAAATTTATAAATTAATTCCAGAAGATATAATGGCTCCATTTCACTGTTATTAATACAATAAAAATGGAATGACCATTTTTGTCCAAGACATTTTATTAAATAACATTCCCAAGACCCCTTTAGGGTTTAATTATTATTTCATTTAAATAATTCAGAAAAACTCTTAGAAATTTATATAATAATTTTAGATGATCTATTGACTCCAATACACTGTTTATAAGCCAATAAAGATATGATTATTCATTTTGCTCATTTTAATCTACTAAACCACATTTCCACGACCCTTTAAAATAAATTATTAATTCATATAATGGAAATACAACACTTTACAAAAATATCATGAAAAATTATATAATAAATTCAGAGGACTTAATGGCTTTATTCCACTATTTTAATGCAACCAAAAATCACATGTTCACTTTGCCCACTTTAATCTATTAATTAATATTGCAAAAGCCCTTGTAAGATAATTAAGTAATTCATATAATAGAAGTAAAACACTTTATAAAAAATGTCATGACAACTTATATAATAACTTCAGAAAACCTAACAACTTGAGTTTACTATTTTTAATACAATAAAAATAGAATATTCATTTTGCCCACTTTGTTCCACAAAGCCCTTTTTAATAGTAAAGATCCATACTTTATGAAAATTATCTTAAAGCTAGATAACAAACTTCAGAAGACTTAATAATTTAAAGTCACTATTTTGATACCATAAAAACATCAAGGCTGATTTATACCTCTCTAAGTTCGTCTCTAAAAAGGGGAAATAAAAACCCCTAGGAAAAATAAATTACATCAAGTCATAAATTCAGAAATCTCATTAGGAATCAATCTGAAATATTTAAGTAACAATTCCCTAGAATTTAAGACTCTATCTCCCTTACTTAAATCCAACGACAACTTGTATGCTTGAATGCTTGATTTTGGATTGTTTATTGAATGTTGTGTTTACTTTTTCGTATCGAGAAGACTACGACGTCGTTGAAGATCCGGAGTTCTACCCCAAGGTTCCACCTTCACCGTTTGCGGATCAAGGCAAGTCATCGACCATCTCTGTGGAAACAGTTGATCATCATTGAGCCCATGTTTTAATAAACTATTGCTATAACTCATAGGTTAATATTGCATTAGTCAAATATCAAGCCTTACCCTTATATTTATTAGATCCCCGTCCTTGTGTGCAAACCCAAGCCATGCTTATTGAGCCTTAACTCCTTATCACTCTACAAATATTATATTAGCTAGTGCCCAATGTACCGGCACAACTGCTATAGGATATAAAGAATGAGTCGTAGTTAGATGGATTCTGGTATATGAAATACCCCGTTATTCTTGTCTCTGGACTCTGTTGGAGTTAGGTATGTTATAAGTATGGTGGGTTCCGGGTGCAAGCTCGGAAACTGGTTGGTCGCACCCGGGGCAGTATAAGGACCGGTCTACGGGATTTGTTGCAAAGCACTTCCGTACCAACCACAAGTCTAATGGGTAAGTCCTAACTGGAAGTGTGGAACACTCCGTCTTTTCGAAAAGTCGAGCCCACGGTCAAAGGCGGGTTGTGTGACTACTCGCAGTTAGTTTACAATTGCTTGAATGGTTGAGTTATTCATGGCATGTAAGGACTGTTGTGCGAGGAGGTGAAACATACTCCTCGAGTTAGAAGATGATGATGCATTCACATGTTTACTTTTCCGTACTAATAAATTGCTCACATTAAATGCTTTACAAATATGCTGCTTCCGCAAAACTAGCCACTATCTCCCTTGTTATTATCTTGCATTATATTTGCATTTGGTGGCTTGCTGAGTACATCTGTACTCACCCCGTTGACTTACACCATCAGAGCCCGTCTACTACGAGGAGGATGAAGGTCTGGAGTAGCGACCCAGTCAAGGCGAGACTGGAAGGAGGCGTTCATCTAGGACCCTTATTTTATTAGTTTCTCTTCACCTTATTTCACTTTTGTATTAATGCGGTCTACGAACCGTGAATGATTGCTCGTACTGTACATGGTCTCATGATGAACGTCTTGTTTTATTGATTTTCTATGGAATTTCAATAAAGTCCTGATTTATTAAATCGGGGCGCGACAAGATGGTATCAGAGCCGACTTGACTGTAGGAAGCCAAACAGACCTGACCCTAGGACTTATATTAACTATATTTTCTTACAAAAATTTCTTATCCTCTCATCTTCCGAGATTTTCACAAAAACTTTCTCTCTTTTGTAGATGCGGGTCCATACCATGAGCGGGACTCTTCGTGACGAGGCCGGATTCATCCGAGAGCTTCGCATACTCGTCGACTTCTTGGGGTTTCCCCATGAGCCCGCGTTCCACGGGATCTTTCCCGATGCGAACGAGAGCTACTGCGAGGTCACGGTTGTGATCCGCCCCTCCTCCACGCAGCCACCCTTCTACACCCATGGAGTTGGAGGACCTTCATTCGTGGTGGCTAGCCAGCGAGCCACTCTTCAGTCCCTCGCCGAGCTTCGACTGGTATACGACTGCCACCTCCGCGACACCGTCTACCGCTTCATGCCCATGCGCACCCCCGGGAGTCACCGCAGCATCTACGTCAGCCCCCTCACGCAGAGCAACTCCGCCATCACTCGCACGATGAGACTCTTGGAGGCCATGGACAACCTCCACACAGAAGCCGTCCTCGACGCAGACAGCCAGCACGACACCATCGACTTCTACCGCCACACTTCGGAGAACCTGACCCGCGAGAATGCAGAGCTCCGTCGACAGCTTCAGCAGAACCCCCAGTTGACCCTCGAGGTGGAGGAATTGAGGCACCAGAACGAGCTCCTACACCAGGGCGCCATGGTCAACACCCAGCTCCGCCAGCAGCTCAAAGACTTGAAGAAGGATCTTGAGGAGATCGCACCTCTTCCGCCTCGCAAGAAGAAACCCCTTCGGATCCCCACCGTGAGGCCCAAGAGGATCTCCCGCAGTGCCCCACCCGCCGAACCATCCAGCTCCTCGACCCAGACCGTCTCCCACGAGCCTGTGATCGAGCCGTCCCCCGAGCTACCATAGACGTAGATTTACGGTTGATTGCTCTTCTTTTTACTTGATTGTATCACCATTCATGTCAAAAATAAGGCATGAATGAAGATATAAATAAATGTAATCGCAAGAACGATACATTTTGAAATAAAAGCTTAATCCCATTTCCCTTTTCCTCATATACCTATTAGGTCATAATCCCAACCTAAAGGAGAGAATCTACCTCTAAGTTTCAACTCAACAAGATTCGTTCGTCACCGTTCTGCAAGGTCAACTCCAATCGTGAAGTCAAGACACGTTATCAGGAAAGCCCTAACTTAGCCAAACCCAATCTATGAAGATGTAGATTTAAAGCCTCTAGTGAAAAGAAGTGATTCCTAGCTAAAACATATCCATGACTTTCTAGCCTTTCCGAATCTCGGGACGAGATTCTTGTTAAGGAGGTTAAGATTGTAACATCTTGATTTTTGTCAGGCGTTAAAAATAAAATAAAGAAATTAATAACTAAATCTCCAGGGAAGGATTCCCTATAAATCAAGAAAGAGGAAAGCTAAAATATAGGCTTAAAAATTTCATTTAAATAACAATTAGCTAGAAATTCTCCTAAGCATTAAATCACGTTCCAAAAATTTTCTGGAAATTTTGGTACCAAGGAATTCAATGAGATATAATCAACCTCACTTCATCTTAAATCTCTAACACTAATTAATAAAATATATTACAACAAGAATGTTGAGTGAATAAAGTACATGGTAAATCATTTATATTAAAAATGATATAAGGCATGAGTGTGAAAGTTAATAAGGGACTAACATAAAGCATCTAGGTCAAATTATCCATCTTAGGCAATAAAATCAGTAACAATTTCCCCTTAATGACGACACCTTCTTTTTGAACCCTTCAACTTCAGGATGGCCAATAACCAAGGATCAGAAGCTCCACATGATGGAAACACCTCAAGCAATCTGCCTCAGTGGGGTGCACCTAGACATCAGCAGACCCCTGTTGTCTATCATCCCACACTTGCGAAGATGATGACAAAACAGAATCAACTGATCGCCACGCTGCTTACCCAGATGCAACAACAACAGAAGCAGATGCAAGAGCAGCAGGCATAGTTGTTTCGCCTCCAACAACACCAACACGAGCTCTCCCTTCAGCTAATCTACGGGGACTTCGCCGACTTTCAGAGATTGGTGAACGAAGCAATTATACCAGAAACCAGAGCGATTCCACCTCAAGCCCCAACCCCTGCCAAGCCACGAACCACCCTCGGAGGGCCAAGCACAGACATCCCACCCCAAGCACCGCCAGCCGAAAAGACACCAGCGCAAGCTACCGGATACAAGAGGGACAGGAACGGCAAGCCGATTGTGTGCTACAACTGTCGCCAAGGAGGCCACTACGCCAACAAGTGCCCCTACCCCAAGCGGGCGCCATACTCCATTCCAAACCCAGAGGGACATACTCTAGATCACCACAAAGAGAACCCAGATACAACCGAAGACACTCCCAATTTGGTATCAACCATCCCAGATCCGGAGATCGCCTTGCCTACTTCTGATGTAACTCCTTCTCCTAATCTGGAGCACCAGTAGAACTCAGTCCCTCAATTTTCCCGAGGTTCGCTTCGAATCTCGAGGACGAGATTCTCTGTAAGGGGGATAGGATTGTAACAGCCCCAAAATTAAAAGGGACTAAAATAAAGGAAAAATAATATTAAATGAATTTCTGAATTTTGTTATTAAAGAAAATCCTAAAAGAACCCTATTAAAGCCAAACAGAGGTAAATATTCAAAATTTGGACTTGAAAATTTTATGGGATAAACTAGAGGCCAAGAAATATTTTTGAGAATTTTTACAAAATTTTAGCAACAGTGCTTCAAGCCTTAATCAAATAAGTGATATTCTAGAATTATTTTAATTGGAAAATGAATTTTAAATCTTAATGGGCCGAAACCCTGAATTCACCTCCAAAAGCCTTTCGGCCCGGCCCAGTCCAGTCCTACTCGCTGACAGGCGGGGCCAGCCTGTCGGCGCTCCCCCTCCCTCTCTCCTCCGCGCCACGCTCCGCCAGGCCCACCTGGCAGCCACCGCGCGTGCGCCCTCCCGCTGCCATCTCTGGCCCACCTGCCAGCCTCTCCCGCGCCCCCCTCTCTCCCACTGCCATGCCGGGCCCGCTTGTCATCTCTTCTCTCCCGCACGTGTTCGCCCTCGGTCTCTGGCAGCTCTGGCCCACCTGTTGGCGCACCTGGTTCCGCCAACACCCACTGACATGTGGCCCCCACATGTCAGCATCTTCTTCCCCGACGGAAGGGGATCCCCTCCTTCCATGCCAGCGCCCCCTCCCTTCCATTTTCACCGTCGACCGCCCGGATCCGCATGATTGCGCCTCAGATCTCCTTTCCCGAACACCGGTGATCCGTTTCCCCTCCTTAGCCACGCGGTTTCGTCCTTTTGGAAGTCTATCCGAGAAGCTATGGAACCTCGCCGGGGTAATTAAGGAATTCCCCCTCGGTTTCCTTCGGTTTTGTTGCCATAACCTCGCCGGCGACCACTATAAGAGCACCCCAACGCCGCCGCATCCTAGACACCCGAAAAAGGCCAAGTCCCTGCAAACCGAGACGCCCACAACTCTTCTTTTCACCGCCACCCCTGCTTCGGCTCCGGCAGCACCTCCCCGGCGCTCTGGGCCACCGCCGCCCTCGCCGTCTCCACCACCGGGATCCCCTCTGCGCCCTCTACCTCGGCCCCACCCCCGTTGGGCCGGAGCATCGCCGGAACACGTTGTCGCCGTCGAACCCGAGGGGCTCCTCCGCCCCTCCTCGTCGCCGATCGCCGTCGGTCGCTTCTCGTCGCCACCGCCGGTACGCCTGAGCTCCCCTTGCCTTCCTGGTTCCATTTTAGGTCCTAGCTCAGCCGGGTAGCCCTCGCCGCCGTCAGGATCCCTCGCCGTTGATCCGCCGGAGTCGGGAATGAAGGGGGTACTTACCCTTCGCCGCGTGCCGTGCCGGACGAAGCCGTAGCCGCTCGATCTGCAGCGAACGGCCAGGATTAGATCCTGAGATCAAGCGTCCAGATACGATTGACCGCGGTTGACCGGTATCGACGCATCCTGGCCGTCGATTGTCACTTAAGTGACCCGCTGCACTGGAAATCGTTGGATCTGGATCCAACGGTCTAGATCTGACCGGTCCAGTGCACAGTGCGTGGGTCCATGGTGGACCTGGCTCACCGTGGACCCAAGCCTGTTTTCTGGTTTAAAAATAATTCAGAAAATAGTTTAAACTTTAAAAATTCATATCTTGCTCAAATTAACTCCAAATTTCACCATTTTAATTCTGGAAAATTTGTCTTTTTATCCTATACACTTTTATGCAATAAAAACAATATGTTTATTTGGCACATAATGACCTTATTAAATAATAAAGAAAATTCCTCTCTAGGGTTTAATTAATACTCTAAATAAATAATTCAGAAAGATCCTTCAAAATTTATAAATTAATTCCAGAAGATATAATGGCTCCATTTCACTGTTATTAATACAATAAAAATGGAATGACCATTTTTGTCCAAGACATTTTATTAAATAACATTCCCAAGACCCCTTTAGGGTTTAATTATTATTTCATTTAAATAATTCAGAAAAACTCTTAGAAATTTATATAATAATTTTAGATGATCTATTGACTCCAGTGCACTGTTTATAAGCCAATAAAGATATGATTATTCATTTTGCTCATTTTAATCTACTAAACCACATTTCCACGACCCTTTAAAATAAATGATTAATTCATATAATGGAAATACAACACTTTACAAAAATATCATGAAAAATTATATAATAAATTCAGAGGACTTAATGGCTTTATTCCACTATTTTAATGCAACCAAAAATCACATGTTCACTTTACCCACTTTAATCTATTAATTAATATTGCAAAAGCCCTTGTAAGATAATTAAGTAATTCATATAATAGAAGTAAAACACTTTATAAAAAATGTCATGACAACTTATATAATAACTTCAGAAAACCTAACAACTTGAGTTTACTATTTTTAATACAATAAAAATAGAATATTCATTTTGCCCACTTTGTTCCACAAAGCCCTTTTTAATAGTAAAGATCCATACTTTATGAAAATTATCTTAAAGCTAGATAACAAACTTCAGAAGACTTAATAATTTAAAGTCACTATTTTGATACCATAAAAACATCAAGGCTGATTTATACCTCTCTAAGTTCGTCTCTAAAAAGGGGAAATAAAAACCCCTAGGAAAAATAAATTACATCAAGTCATAAATTCAGAAATCTCATTAGGAATCAATCTGAAATATTTAAGTAACAATTCCCTAGAATTTAAGACTCTATCTCCCTTACTTAAATCCAACGACAACTTGTATGCTTGAATGCTTGATTTTGGATTGTTTATTGAATGTTGTGTTTACTTTTTCGTATCGAGAAGACTACGACGTCGTTGAAGATCCGGAGTTCTACCCCAAGGTTCCACCTTCACCGTTTGCGGATCAAGGCAAGTCATCGACCATCTCTGTGGAAACAGTTGATGATCATTGAGCCCATGTTTTAATAAACTATCGCTATAACTCATAGGTTAATATTGCATTAGTCAAATATCAAGCCTTACCCTTATATTTATTAGATCCCCGTCCTTGTGTGCAAACCCAAGCCATGCTTATTGAGCCTTAACTCTTTGTCACTCTACAAATATTATATTAGCTAGTGCCCAATGTACCGGCACAACTGCTATAGGATATAAAGAATGAGTCGTAGTTAGATGGATTCTGGTATATGAAATACCCCGTTATTCTTGTCTCTGGACTCTGTTGGAGTTAGGTATGTTATAAGTATGGTGGGTTCCGGGTGCAAGCTCGGAAACTAGTTGGTCGCACCTGGGGCACTATAAGGACCGGTCTGCGGGATCTGTTGCAAAGCACTTCCGTACCAACCACAAGTCTAATGGGTAAGTCTTAACTGGAAGTGTGGAACACTCCGTCTCTCGGCACCATAGTGGAGGGGGCAAGGGGCAAGCCTGCGGGCGACTTGTACCAAAGGAGGCTCAAGGGGGGGGGGGTATGGTGGGGCACCGACGCGTCGGGACACCATATGAAACCTATAAGAGGGTGCTGTTGATTCGGAGAGGACCATATGGAAGGTTTTGGCACGAGTTCCCGTGAAATGGGTCATCTCGTTACACTTCGGTGTAAGTGATGAGTGCGTGCCTTGTGGGTACAGTGGTACATTTCTGATCAGAGTAAAATCAATCATTTCGAAAAGTCGAGCCCACGGTCAAGGGCGGGTTGTGTGACTACTCGCAGTTAGTTTACAATTGCTTGAATGGTTGAGTTATTCATGGCATGTAAGGACTGTTGTGCGAGGAGGTGAAACGTACTCCTCGAGTTAGAAGATGATGATGCATTCACATGTTTACTTTTCCGTACTAATAAATTGCTCACATTAAATGCTTTACAAATATGCTGCTTCCGCAAAACTAGCCACTATCTCCCTTGTTATTATCTTGCATTATATTTGCATTTGGTGGCTTGCTGAGTACATCTGTACTCACCCCGTTGACTTACACCATCAGAGCCCGTCTACTACGAGGAGGATGAAGGTCTGGAGTAGCGACCCAGTCAAGGCGAGACTGGAAGGAGGCGTTCATCTAGGACCCTTATTTTATTAGTTTCTCTTCACCTTATTTCACTTTTGTATTAATGCGGTCTACGAACCGTGAATGATTGCTCGTACTGTACGTGGTCTCATGATGAACGTCTTGTTTTATTGATTTTCTATGGAATTTTAATAAAGTCCTGATTTATTAAATTGGGGTGCGACACATGCTCCATGCAAAAGTCAACAAAGAGACTGTTCTTGAACTCAGTGCCATTATCACTTCGAATGAATTTCAATGCACTAGGGAGTTCAGTGAAAAGTCTCAAAGCCAAGCTCCGAAAATGTGAAAACACTTCATCCTTGCTGGCAAGAAAGAAGACCCAAGAGTAGCGAGAGAAATCGTCGACAATGACTAACACATACCACTTGCCGTCTAAAGAACTAACCCGAGAAGGACCTACAGTGCCCATGTGGAGAACTTCTCCGGGTTGTTCAGTCATCACCGTGGTGACTAGCGAGTGCGAAGCGGCAATCATTTTTCCATGTCAACATGGAGGGCAAACTAAATTCTTCTCAAACTTGAGCTTGGGCAATCCTCGGATTAGACCTAAGGTACTCCTATGAGCAACTCAAAGCTCATATGCCCTAGTCTCCTATGCCACTTCCAAAGCTCAGAAGTCGAATGTGCAACAAGACAATGAGAAGGACCATATGACTCAGAAAAATCAGCTCCAAAAACTCTCCCAACTCTAAAGATCTTACAAACCACAACGCCATCAGAATTGAGTACTTGCGAAGTATCATGATGGAATCGCACTTCGAAGCCCTCATCAAGCAATTGGGATACAAAAAGCAAATTGTATCCCAAGTTTTCAACTAAAGCAACATATTTGAGAGTGAAATTCGAGTTGATTCTTACCACACCTTTACATTTCACTCTACTCCTTCGAGTGTTACCGAAGGTGATATGTTCCTTTTGCTTGGTTGTGGTGAGGCTGGAGAACCATGCTGCATCTCTGGTCATATGGAACGAACAACCAGAGTCCATGATCCACGTGCCCTCCAAGCCTCGGTCCGGCGCCTACACATGATAAGAAAATCTCGATCGCTCAGTGTTGGGGTGAGTGAATACATGACGAGGCATCCAACACTGAGTGATACGAGTAGTAGGCACATTAAAAATAGACTGTCTATGCACAGGATAATCAGAATGATGCAAAGTGCGAGGTCTACCTACATGTTGTGACCCAAATGCATGTCGAGGTCTCCTACCCTGTCGAGGTACAAAGCTACACCACGGGGTCTAGTACCATATGGAATATGGTGAACACCTCGAGGAGCAAAACCTCTCCGAGAAGTACGAGGAGCCTCGAAAACAGGACGTGAGTAAAACTCAGACTCATGCATACCTCGAGATGGGTAATGCATGTCCTGGAAACTCATCGCCTGAGAGCGTCGCTCATCCTTGATGTGACGAAAATAGAACCCAACCAGATGACCCACCCGCTGACAGTAGGAACAATGAAAAACTCTCCTAGGGGCACTCTCATGGGTCATAGGAGCAACTCTCACAGGCTCCTTGGGCTTCTGCTGTGTGGTTTTCTTGGGAGGAATTTTCTTGGCATGAGGAGTGGTTTTCTTTTGAGTTTGGGTAGGCTTTTTGGTTGATGGAGTGTCTAACAGAGCTCTTTCTTTCTCTAAGGTAGTGGGTGAGGTAAAAACAGTTTTGTTCTCACTGTCTGAGGGAATCCTCTCAAAACTCAATCCTAGAGCTAACCCTGCTCTGTTAGCACACATCTTGGTCTTGGCCAAGAGAAAGTCCATCCTACCCTTTCCCTCAGTGCATTTGTTAACCACAGAAAGAAGGTATTCATTTTCAGTCATAAGGTTTTCAGCTCGCTCTCTAACAGTGCCTAGCTGGTCCTTAAGGGTTATGCAAGTGTCACACACACGTTGCACATCCTTAGAACTACCAGCCCTCTCCAATCTAGCCTCTAAATCATGAACATGCTTATCACGTAAATCAATGATCCCACGTAATAAAGAACAGTTCATGCATTCATTTATATCATGAGAACTAGAATCAACCATCAAAAGCTGCTTCTGTGCAGTCTCAAGCTCAGAAAGAGTTTGAGCATGCACAGAACGCAACTGAGCAAGCTCACCCATGACAACAGTGCAAGATTCACATTCAACATCATTAACCCTAGACTTAAGCATGGCATAATCAGTAGAAACAACTTTAGCCTAAGTCTAAGGTCTTTTCTATCTCTAGCGGCTTGCACAAGCAACCTATCCTGACCAAGAACTACCTCATTCAGTTCATCTAATTTAATTGAAAGCTGGTCATAGGATAGTGATACCTCAGATGAGTCAAGCTCATCGCCGCTGTGATCACTGTCGGCCATGAAGCAAAGGCCGGTGAAATCTCATCCCTTCTTGTCCATCCTCTCCTCCTTCCTTGGGGCTCCTTCTCCTCATCAAAGCTTGACTCCTCAGTTGAGGAGGTGTCGATGTCGCTGAGAGCAGCAACAAAAGCTCTGGAAGCGGCTTTGGCTACCCTCTTAGCCACCTTGCCGCGCTTACCCTTCGCAAAGGGTTTCCTCTCCTTTTTGTGGTATTTGGGGCGCTCACTCTCATCTGTCTTCTTGATTTTAGGGCAATTGGCCTTGATGTGAGAAGTGTCACCACACTCGAAACAACCACTAAAACCACTTCTCCTCTAATCCCATCTCTCATGGTGAAAACAGGTGAACCTTCTGGTAATGAGAGCAAGCTCTTCATCATCCAGAGTATCCACCTGCTCCTTAGTGACGGTGACTAGGGAGGACAAAGCAAAACCACCTGCAAGAACACAAGTGCCAGATGTGCTTGGTTCTGCAGGGGTGCCGCGACTAGTGCTAGAAACTAATGCCAATGGTTGTGGCAAGGAGTTCCTATGCACAGCAAGAGATGCCTTGGCAATCTCTGTGGACTTCAGCTTGCTGAAGAGCTCATCACAGGTCAATGTGTCATAACCTGCAAACTCCTCAATGCTGGATATCTTCACTTCCCATATGCTACGATCAAGAGCATAGAGAAGCTTGATAGCCCTATCATGATCATTGTAAGCAAGCGTCCCGTTGGACCGCAAGTTACTCACTATTGCATCAAAGCGAGAAAACATGACATCTATAGATTCACCAGGCGCCTGCACAAACAGCTGATACTGTTGATTGTACGTACTTTGGCACCTAGCCTTAATCTGTGTAGAGCCCTCATGAAAGATAGTGAGTGTAGTCCAAATCTCCCTAGATGTCCTAAGGTGCTGAACCCTATCAAACTCACTTCGACTAGGGTTGGCAACGGGTACCCGAAACCCGAAACCCGATGGGTTTTTACTCCAATAGGGCACGGGTCTAGGTCAATTTTTCGACCCGCAGGTCTGTTAATGGGCAGAAAGTTGAACCCATCGGGTTCGCGGGTTCGGGTCTGGGATCGTAGAACCCGAACCCGTAAACCCATGGGTTTTTTTACCCGGCCCAATAATTATACAAGCCTCTATTTTAGCCTTTGAGTCCATAATCCAGCCCAATACCTTGACCCAATATACAGAGTATATAACAGAGAATAGCCATCCCAAACCCTAAACCCAAACCTATTCTATATAGAATTATGGTTGGTGACCAATGAAATTGTTATTCTTGCTATTTTTATCAGTTTTGCTAGTGTCGCGGGCTCTGTGCATGGCTCTGTGGAGCAGACTAGCAGTGCATGCTTATGCTAGTTAACGGGCACGGGTGACCCATGGGCGACCCGAGACCCGAACGGGCACGGGTCTGGGCTTAAAAACGAACCCGTGACGGGCATGGGTTTTTTAACGGGTCTCATTTTAGTGTCGCGGGCACGGGTCTGGACGGGCAAAACCCGATAGGTCTTTGCCCGTTGCCAACCCTAACTCCGACTGAGACCAATGAACATTATATTTCTAGCCTTGGAGTTGGCATTATACTGATCCTTCTCTGTTTGAGAGGTGCAAGTTTCAGGGATGGAGTATTGTGAGTCCACAATCTCCCAAATTGCATTTCCTTAGCTTAGCAAATAAGCCTCCATGCGCACCTTCCAGTAAGCAAAGTCCGTCCCATCGAACAAAGGTATTTTACTAACTCTATCCATGTCGCCAACAGATCACAAAACCGGTTAAGGTCAACTGGTGATCTTAACCCGCTCTGATACCAATTGTTGGACCGAAAACGACGACCAGAGGGGGGTGAATGGGAGCTTTTAAAATTTCAGACTAAAATAGCCTTCTGTTTTAATTCTATCTTCTACGGAACAGGCTTCGAACACACCCTTCGAAGTTCTGGTTTGGAGGTATTTTATAGCTCCGAAATTAGGCTTCGCAAGGAGAAAAAGTTTGAAGACAAGAACACTTCGCTCCACCCACAACACCAAAAACCCAACTCAGCTAAGTCATTGCAGGCTTCGCACACTAGGTGCCTTCGAGCAGACTTCGCACTTCACCCTTCGCAGGAGCAGACTTCCCTCTGAGGACTTCGACCAAATACTCTGCACTAGCAACTGGTGCCAGGCTTCGTATTTCGAAGGTCGGAACACACTCTGAACACACTGAGAATCACACTTCACCCAGACAGACCTCTCACACACCTCTACAGAAGAGATTCAAAACACAACTTCACCCAGGAAGAAGATGGTGTACAGAGGAATCAAAGCATGTAGTGCAACACAGAATACAAGTTCAAGCACAAATGAAAACAGAATCAAAGTTTCATTACTTGAACAGGGAACACAAAAATGAACTCACAGATCTGAATACAAAGTGTGGAGGCTAGCAAGGAGCTCAAAAATAGCTGCTCAAAGTGTCACTGTTGCCTAGCTAGCCTCCACTATTTATAGGCACTATTCAGCCCTGTGAATATACTACTTTACCCCTAGGGTTTACACTGGTTTTGTCTCATCAAAACAGGGGGTAAGCTGGTAGTCTACTTTATTTGGAGGCTTCTTTTGTCAGCTTCGCAGAGGAGACAACATCAACTTTTGCAGAGCAGACACGGTCAGCCTTTGCAGTCTTGGAGTCTTCTAAAGCCCCCCTTCGCACGCGAGGGGTGCGGTAGCTTCGGTGAGAAGCCTTGAGCCTGACGGCCTTTGCTTCACCGAAGTCAGCCTTCGATACTGTGATGGTTTTGAGCTAAAGCCGTCAAAGCCCTTTGGCCTTCGCACCAACACCTCTGGAGTGGACCACCACGGCTTCGCAGCTTCTCCTAGCTCAAACTCCGTCAGTCTGTGTACCGAAGCCATGCATGGCCGAAGTACCTCAAGACAACCACACTCCGAAGCCCCACCTTCGGAGTACCACCCTTCGAAGTCCCTCCTTCGTCCAAGGCCTTCGCATGAAGCATTCCATGAGCCCTTCGTCGCAGTGTCTCTCCCTGAGCACACTCCTTGATGAATCTCACCCGGACCATGCCTTCGATGCACCTCGAGTTCTGAGACCTCCGTCGGGTATACCTTCGAGTGCCTCCCTCCGGAGCACACTTCGAATGCCTTGCCTCATTACTGAGTACTTTGTCCACCATACTCCGAAATCACTCCATTCGAAGTACCCTTCGAAGTGCCTCGCCTCCGAGGACTTCATCTTGGGGTACCTTCAGCCGGAGCTACACTCCGCACTCTCTGCCTCCGCCTGACGCACCTTGACCCGAAGACCGACCTCAACCCCTCGCAGCCTTCGTGACCGAGCTCCCCGCTCGCCCGACATCAAGCCTCCCGCTTGAACCAGGTTCACTTGCTGTGAACCATCTGTCACCTCCGAAGTCACATGCGCACCACAGAAAAATAGACAAGTGTATATAGTACCCTGTAGACCTCTCCGGTTAAACAACCTTCGGCACACACTCCGGTGTACCGCCCAAAGTACCGAAACCTTCGGTACAGCCAAGTCATTGTGTACTATCGGACTCCTCCGACAGGCACACTCCGCTGCAACAGCTGCAGCAACCAGACCTACTGAACCATTCGGTGAAACAACCTCCGAACCCTTTCGGAGGGACCCCTTCGAATCAGAGGATAAAATCTGTCAATCACTCATCACAGACTCCGAAACCAACCCTTGGTTTCTCACTTTTCCTTTTAGATTTTACCTATAAATAGCCCCTTCTCACCCTGTAATAGGCATCAAATATTCAGATATTCAATACACACTTCGAACTATTCCAAGCTATTATCCTATTCAGAGGCTTGAGATATTCCGCATTTCACAAACACTTCGTTTGTCAATTCTTGATCTTATAGAAGCTGTTAGTGTAATCTGTTGCGCCAACAGTTGGCACCGTCCGTGGGGAACCTAGTACTAAAAGCTAGTTCTCTACCACTACTTGTATTTCGAAGAGCGTTTGCGGAGGGAGTTTTGGAGTCTCAAGATTTCGCGCACCCTTCGACAAGGGGCTTCAAATACAGTTCGAAGGCCTTTTTTGCCTTCCACAATCGTCCGAAGCTCCTGGTCTTTGGACCTTGCTTAGCTTCATAAGTCATGCCTCTCAAGCGTAGTTTAGCCACCGGTCCCCTCCGAAGGTCCTCTCGGACCTTCGGCGCAGGACCTTCAGACGTCCCTCAAACTCCTGAAGTAGTCAATAGGCCTTGAGCAGCTAGAGTTCCTCATGTAGCTCCATCCATGCTTCAAACCGACACTATTAGTTCTCAAGACCCGGAGGATCCCTCCGGAGGAAGTGAGGACCTCCCCGAAGACATGGCTGCTCAAGTAACACGGCTTCAGGTGGAGGTAGAAAGATGGAGGCAGGAGGCCGTGGACAGGCTTCGCCCTTAAGCAATCCCTCCTGCTTCAGAGGTGCATCAAGACGATGGCCTCGATGATTATCCTGAAGTCCCTCAAGTCCAAGAAAATGATGAGAATGCCTCCTTCGATGATGAATCCCCGTTGCATCTGGACTTGCAGAAGGTGCGCTTCGATCCCAAGTTTCGAGCCTCGAAGCTGCATAAATACTCCGGAGGGTCTGATCCCGGAGAATTTTCTCGCTCTTACGCTCTTGCAATAGAAGCAAGCGGAGGGGTCCAAAATACGATGGCAAAGTGTTTCCCCCTCGCGTTAGAAGGTGTAGCCCTTCGTTGGTTCTAGCCTCTAAAGCTAGGATCAATTAAGTCGTGGGAGCAGTTGAAGAGGAAATTCGTAAGAAATTTCTAGGGGACTTTTGTAGCTCCGATGTCTACTGGAAGCCTTTTTCAGGTGAAGTAGCAGGCGGGATAAACTCTTCGAGAATACTTCACTCACTTCGCCCACACCAAGTCCTAGATAAAAGGGCTATCCACATAGTCTGTGGTGGATGCGGCGTGCGAAGGTGTTATGAATCCCGACCTCCTCAGCAAACTTTACCAAAAGACAGCGTCTTCAGTAGCGCAATTGATGGCATACTTTGAGCAGTATGCCAAGGCAGAAGAAGGATGCCTCTAGAGAACTGTGATATCCACACCAACCCTCCCCCAAAAAGTCAAGCTAGAGCCAAGGGCTCCGAATACTCCACAAGTTCCCTTCGATAATCATCCTAATGATCAGAGAAGGGGAAAGAAGCATTTTCGCTATGAAGTGTTGAATATTACCCCCTCCGCTCCGAATAGTCCTTCCAACTATCAACATGCTCAAGGCAATAAAGCTAGTGGCTCGAAGCCACTAGAAAACCGGCTGGCTGGGGCCAGGCTCTTTTTTGTTGTGTGCATGGTGAAAACAGAAGCCATGCCACTAAAGATTGTAAGTCTATACTGGCTCTCTGGGGCAAGTATCCGGGGAGAAACTTAGGTAGAGGCACTATAGATTGAGCTTCTCCAATAGCACGACCGGAGCTTGTACAGGCTGTCGGGCGTGCAGGCAATCCCGAAGCTCCCATGCAAGTTCTGGTGGCCAACATTATGCCACCACCGAAGCAAGAAGACCTCAAGATCATGGAAAATGAGTGTTCTTACCCATCTCCAGAGGAGGGACCCTCGGTAATATGTCAAAGCGTCAGTGAAGGGAATATGTTTGGGAAGTAGGGCATATAGGGTCTTCGAACTCGGTTGCAGAAATGCCCGAGTGGTCCCATGTGCCCATTTCATTCTCTGCCCATGATGTTGTAGCGGTGAAATTCCCCCATGCTGACCCCTTGTCATTTTAACTGATATCGCAGGAGTGGAAGTTCGAAGGATATTAGTCGACGGCAGAAGCTCCGCTAGTATACTCTTCGTCCATGCCTTCGATCAAATGTGTATCCCCCGAAGGCATTTGCCTCCAACAGCCTGCCCACTCCAAGGCTTCATAGGCCCTCCTCTCGATTCCCTCAGCCAAATAGGCCTCGAGGTTGATTTCGGCGAGGGGCCCTTGGCCAGATTTGAGGAAGTCATCTTTGACATTATCGACGCTCCGTACGCCTACGACGCAATCTTCGGGCGAGCGATGCTGAATCAATTTGGAGCCGTGGCACATCATAATTATTTGTGTCTCAAAATGCCCACGCAAGGTGTTCTTACAATTCCAAGAGACCAGGCCATAGCTTAGAGAGCAGAATATGGCCACGACCCACCTCTTGATCCTCGGCAGGTAAACAGTGTGCAAGAACACTCAGAGGAAGCTTCGGGGCCCCTGAACCCTCCGAAGAACCCTTCCCTCAAACCAAGCCGCGAAGGTGATGTAGTCATGAGGATCGTTTTCAAAGAAGGCAAAGAATACCCCATTCAGTTTGGTAAGGGGCTATCTTCGGAAATTACAATTTCGCTAGAAGAAGTAGTTCGAGAAAATCTAGATATCTTCGCCTGGTCAGACGAAGATATCCCCGGAGTTGACAAGAGCATTATTGAGCATAGTTTGCTCGTTAACCCTAAGGCTAAACCAATTCGCTAGGGGCTCCGCAAATTGTCAACTAAAAGAGCAGACCTCGCTAAGGTGGAGATAGAGAAGTTGCTAAGATCTGGAATCATTAGGGAGGTGGCCCACATGAAGTGGTTGGCTAACCTAGTCTTTGTCAAGAAAAAAGACTCCGGCAAATGGCGCATGTGCATTGATTTCACATCTCTAAATAAAGCATGCCCAAGAGACCCCTACCCGATGCCCCACATTGATCAACTTGTTAACTCTACGGCTGGTTCCGAGCTCCTAAGTTTCCTTGATGCATATTCCAGTTATCATCAAATCTGGCTAAAAAGTGAAGACGAAGCCAAGACGAGCTTTATAACTCCTTCTGGAGTATTCTGTTATGTCTGAATGCCCTTCGGCTTGAGAAATGCCGGGGCAACTTTTTTGCGTCTTATTGCAAAGGCTCTAGGTCACCAAATAGGCCGAAATGTCGAAGCCTATTGTTGACGCTTGAATTTGGCATTAATGGTCGAAATTGTCAAAATATCAGTTTTGGTAATTTGGGCCGAAAATATGCCATCTCCGGCACAGGCCGTAGCCCTAAAGTGCCGAAGGCCCATCCTGTGTTGGGCTTCGGCAGCACCTTTAGAGGCCTGCTTCGCTGGCAAGCTTTGGCCCAGTGGGCCCCTTCAGCGGCCCGTGGGCTTCGACCCAGCAAACTAGCTTTGTCGAGGCCTATGGAGGCCCACTCCGGCCGGCAAAGTCCTATTCAGATTAGGATAATTCGGTTGTTTTGATCTCTTAGTAAAATCTCAACCACCTAGCTGAATTCTACTCAGATTAGGTGAGATCTCTTAACCAAATCTTAACCACCTGGCCCAATCCTACTCAAATTAGGTGAGACCAACCCCTATAAATACAGGGGTGAGGCTGATTCAAGAGAACCCCCGCTTTCATATCAACACAAAGCCCTCGCTTTGAATCATTCTTTTATCTTCCAATCTACTTCCTTGCCCTAGGATTAGCACAATAACATCCATCTTCGTGGGTTTGCGCCGTAAGCCCTCCGTCCTCCGCGTCGAAATCACGGTAACCCTTGTTGATTCGCTTGTGAATCTCCCGTTTTATCCACGAAATGGATTTTTATCGTTTTATCGGTTTTTTTCTGCTACCATTGGGAGTTTGGCCCCTAGGCCATATTGCACTTGATCTTTTGCTGTTTTGCAGGGGAAACATCTTCAAAATCATCACCAAGAAGTTTGGGGGTGATTGATACTCATCTACAAGGCTGCCGGAGCACTCTTCGCCATCGCGCCGAAGCCCCTTCGGCAAGAACCTCTTCACAGTGAACCACTCCGTGCCGAAGCACCCTTCACCGTCGCACCGAAACCCTCTTCGGTGATCATACTCCATAGTAAATTGCTCCACACCGGACCCCACGGTGCCGAAGCCCCCGGTCTGACCGAAGCTTCGCTGTCGGTCTGATCGGGTACCCTCCGTCGGTCTGATTGCCCGGAGACAGCTTTGCACCAGAACGCCGAAGCCACCTTCAGTGATCCCTTCGCACCAGAACGCCGAAGCTACCTTCGGTGACCCCTTCACAATAGAATGCCGAGGCCCCCCCTTCGGCGATACTTTGCATCACCGGTCCGGCCAGGGAGTATACCTTCAGTCCGACCGCCATTTTATTACAGATTAGAATCAACCCTATTGTGGCCGGTTTGTTCAGGTTTTATTATTTTTAGTTATTTACTCACACATTGGCTAATCAAACTTTCTTTCCGTTGATAGCAAAAAATGGCATTTAAAGCTAGATTATCAAAATATCAATTTTTGGTGATTTGGGCCAAAAGTACACATGTCCAGGGTCTGTCCGAAGCCCACGCTGTCGAAGTTTCGGCCCGAGGAGCTAGCCTCAAATGGGCCTGGCCGAAGCCCACGCTACCAAAGCTTCAGCCTGAGGAGCAAGCCTCAATGGGCCTGGCTGAAGCCCACGCTACTGAAGCTTCGGCCCGAGGAGCAGGCCTCAACGGGCCTGGCTGAAGCCCACCTCGGTAGAGATAGAGCTGTTCGCATCGCCAGCTCAATCTCTATCTCTATCCGACCGGATTAATAGCAGATTAGATTGGGAGTTAACCCCCTATAAATAGAGAGGCATGGCCGGCGTGGAGATCCCCCCAACTAAAACCAAACCAAATCCATGCTTTGATCGTACCTTTACTTTTACCTTTACTTTTCTGTACCTCTTCGTGGGTTTGCCTGGAAGCCCTCCATCCGCCGCTACGAAACAGTGGTAAGCCTTGGTACTTCTCTTGTGAAGTCCCCGTTAATCTACGTAACAGATTGCTATCACCTTGTTACTTCACCTATGAAGTATCCGCTAATCTGCATAATAGATTGCTACCTTCGCCACCCATGCAACACCTCGCAAAATTCGGTCCTAAGGCCGAATTGGTACTTCACATCGTCTCTGTTGCAGGTTCGCATGTTCGGAGCCCCTTCGCCGGAGGTGTCCGGAGCTGAGAGATCAGTTCCGGAGGTCCCTAGGACACCCTTCAACGGGGCCGCGGGCTTCGACAACAGACTTCGCCAGCATACTTCGTCCTGACAGACTTCGCCACGAACATACTCTGCGCTAGACGAAGTTGCACCCTCGTGTGGCCTTCGCGTCACTACTCTGTAATTCGCTGCATCGGAGATCGCACGCCGAACCCCGCTGTTCGGAGGTGATCACCGTGCTTAGATCCGTTCGGAGTCTACCTTCGACCGGATCAGTTCAAACACCGAAGCACCCTTCGGCGGAGCACTTCACACCAGACGCCGAAGGTACCCTTCGGCGCACCCTTCGCATCAGACTTCGAACCAGGAGTACTCCGTCTGGTTTGCTGATTTTAACCTGTTTAACCTATTTCTTTTGGCTAATTGGATTATTTTGTGTAATATGGTTGCCTGGCGACTCCACCCCCCTTATCACTATTAAGGGTAGTCGGAACGCGACGTCGGTGCTACGTCATGCTTAGGCCTGTCCCTAAGTATCCATGCACTTTTGGACTGCTGGACTAACCCAAGTACAGGGGCACGTTTCCGTGTCAACACACTTTTTGGCGACTCCGCTGGGGAAGAGCTACGCCAACATGATGAGTACGTCTACATCGGCCACCGATACATCTACTTCGACTAATACATCTACACCACCGATGGATGCAATAGGAGGCGTGGATATTGACAACCGCAACATATTATCACCTACACTTGAAGATATCCCCGTAGAAGACTGAGTAGAGATCGAGGCAAAGCTAAAGGCGCTCCAAGACATGATGCTTGGGGGCTACATCAAGACACGTGCGGGCTTCGTCAAGTGCGACATCGTCACCCTCGACCTCGCTCAGGTCCAGGTAACACCGGTATCGCCTCGTTTATCTTCTTTATAAATTGAGCAAAAAATAGCCGCATTAGTAGATCAGGCTGTTAGCGCTTTGCTAGCCAACCGTTTAGATTCG
Organism: Zizania palustris; assembly: GCA_019279435.1. Taxonomy (NCBI): domain Eukaryota; kingdom Viridiplantae; phylum Streptophyta; class Magnoliopsida; order Poales; family Poaceae; genus Zizania; species Zizania palustris. Next base: position 90,174,869 of record JAAALK010000079.1, on the reverse strand, counting down.
ACAGTCAGCTCCCAAGTAGAGGAAGCTCTTAGAAGGTTCGGCTTCACTGAGGCCGCACCCCCGGTTCCTATAGCTAGTCCACCTCTGACAAACATGTCTCCGGCCTCATCACTTATGGCTGAGACCAATCATTATACCTATGGTCAAACTAATACTGCATACCACACAACACCTACACCAATACCCGCGCTACCCGCACCACACGCGCAGGCGCCCGGACACGAGCACATTGTACAAATAGCGCGTAGGTAAGAAGCACATGGCCGACACACCAATATCCCACCGCGTGTCGTGCCCCCACATGAGAGGCGCATGCAAACAAACTACCAAGATGATATAGATGAGCGGGTCCGCGCACTGTTTAGGGAGTGTGCCGGCTTCATGCCCAAGGGATGGGTTAGGGTTTATCGCAAACCACACCCCGATCATCTTGATACAGTACCCTACCCCCGCGGCTATAGGATCCCTGAGTTCACTAAATTCGATGGCGAGGGTAGCAGGACGACACTAGAGCATGTTAGTCAGTTTTTGGCGTAGTGTGGAGAGGTTAGCGGGATAGATGCCCTAAAGGTTATACTATTTTCTCTCTCGCTATCCGGCACAGCTTTCACTTGGTTTTCGGCACTCCCGCCGAACTCCATCCACACGTGGGACGATTTGGAGCGGAAATTCCATGATTATTTCTACACGGGTGAAACAGAACTTAGGCTTTCGCATTTGACATCGGTTAAGAAAAAATCTAGTGAGAGCGCCTCTAAGTATATCAAGCATTTCAGGGATACTAGAAACCGATGTTTCAGCCTTAATATTTTAGAAAGGGACTTGGCGGAGTTAGCTTTTAATGGGTTGCGTTCTGAACTAAAAGAAAGGTTAGATAACCAAAACTTTTTAGAAGTTAGCCAAGTTCTAGAGCAGGCTCTGGTCCAAGAAGCCTAACCAAAGATAAGAAATTTATTAAGACGTTTAGAAAGCCTAGGGCCGAAATCCACATCATGGAATGCTCTGATGAGGAGGAGTCAGAGGAGGAGGATTCGGCCGACATGTACGTGGCCGAATGGGTTACCAACACTAAAAACAAACCTGTCACTTGCTCCGAACTACGACCATCCCCCACAAAGAATAGACTTAATGAGGTCAAGTACTCGTTCGATGTGACTAAATGTGATAAGATATTTGATTTCCTATTAAAGAGTCTGCTGCTCAGGTTACCTAAGGATCAAGTTATCCCACCTGCCGACGAGTTAAAGAAACATCCATACTGTAAGTGGCATGATTCACATTCTCATAATACTAATGATTGCAATGTTTTTCGACGGCAGATACATTCGGCTATAGAAGAAGGACGATTGAAGATAGACCATGATCCAAAGATGAAGCTGGATAAAGATCCTTTTCCAGTCAACGCCGTCGACCTCGGCAAGAAAAAGGTGTTGATTCAGCTAGAACGGGTCGAGTCTGCTAAAGGAAAAGATGTGATTGTTGGAGAACCGCGCATTCGCACACTCGTACCAAAGAACCCCGAGGTAGGAGTGTGGAAACAGAACATCAATACCCCTTCGGCTAAGGCTCATAAGAGGCCGAAGGTAACATATAACATGCTGTTAAACAAGCATCAGAGGAGGGCCAAAGAAGCAGGTCCGCACGCTAAGCTAAAACAGCCGAAGGGTCCAAGACCTTCGAAGGGTGGCTTCGGTCCGAAGCCAGCGAACCCTCCGCATGAGGGCTTTGGGCCACAGTGGCCTGATGCTCCGCACGGTGGTTGCGAGCCACAATGGCCAAACCCCCCGTACAATAGCTTCGATCCCTAGTGGTCGGGTCCCCTATACAACAACTTCGGCCCCCATTGGCCGAGCCCCGCACCGCACTGGACTTCTCCGATGGGAGGCTTCGGCCCGCACTGGCCGAACATACCTCCGGCCTGGCAGGATCCTTCGCTGGTGTGGTCGGAGACACCTTCGACTTGGCCGAACCCCCCTCCGGGTGACGGGTTCGGCTCACAGTGGACGAGGCCGCTAGAGCCTCCGATGCCTCGCTGTATGACTGGGCGGTGACCCCATGGGCCCCGTACGTATCCGGGTCAGGGTACCCTCCGCAGACTAACCCTATGCCTTGTTTACCATCAGAGTATTATGGATGGCAGGGGCAAACAGACGCAGCGGAGGGGGGCATCGTCCACAGACTGTCTATGGTACCTCTGAATCGGACCCTGCAGAGTGAAGCCGAAGGGTGCGAGCACGCGGAGGCCGAAGTCTGGGAGTCCGAAGCCATAACTATCAGAGTTGGGTCTCAGGAAGTCCCAATCCCGAAGACTTTGTCGCCAAAGGCTGACGGAGGTAAGCCGCATGCTTTGGCCGGGCTCCACGCCGAAGCTTGGTTCGATCGGACAAACGAGGCCGATCCGTTCGACGGGGTTCACAGCGAAGCCCCCTTCAAACACAAGGCACCCGAGGCCGAAGGGCACACATCGGCAAGAATTTACAGGAGTTGAACAGTAGCTCCAGGCACCAAGCCGCAGCCATCTTGTGCTCCTCCGGGCATGTCCAAATCACAGAAGAGACGCCTACAAAGGCTGCAGTCACAAGAGATACGCGAGAAGGTAGCTGAGGCCGAGCGCGATGCTATCTTTGAAGAGATCTGACCTTGGCCAGCTACCAAACAGGTATGGAGGGAAAAGCCGGTTGAGATAACCAACCCAGCTCCTAGTACGAGCGATGACGACGACGACTTGCTCAACGACGATTACTCACCCGTCTCTGAGGGGCCCACGCCTCAGGCGATGGACATAAACATCGTCACATTACCCGCCGAGTTTGCACCACCACAGGACGAGGCCGAGGTCGCTCAATTGAACCTCGGTCCGCGTAACGCCATCTTCGAGAAGCCCGAGGACTCGGTGCACCATCTAAAGCCCCTCTATGTCAGGGGTCACATCGATGGGAAGTCGATTTCCCAGATGCTCGTCGACGGCGGCGCCACTGTTAACCTAATGCCTTATTCATTGTTGAAGAAACTTGGAAGGGACGAAGATGACCTGAAGAAGACTAACTTGATGCTCAATGACTTCAACGGCGAGAGCTCCGAGGCCAAGGGAGTACTCTCTATGGAGTTGACGGTGGGCAACAAGACTTTGCCAACAGTGTTCTTCGCCGTCGACGTACAAGGTAACTATAGCGTGTTACTCGGGCACGACTGGATTAACGCAAACTATTGCATCCCTTCTACTCTACACCAGTAGAGTGTCTATCAGGTACATATCTTTCGGATTATGACTTTGTTAGTGTATTCGGAGGACGGTTTGTACCACTGTCTGTAAAGCTGGCTGGAGTAGCACGGCTATTTTTGTATTAGTAGTCATGTCTAGCAAGAATAATCTAGATTGGCTAAAGTCTCGCGTGGAGCAGTATCGGTCTAATAAAGACGGTATTGCCGAAGCCATCGAGGACTTTAGCGAAGTAGAAAAATTAGGACAAGGTTTTGCATCGGCCGATCCCTTGGAGGAAGTTGATATAGGTAATGGTAGCGTACAAAGGCTGACTTTTGTAAACCAACATTTACAGCCCGATGAAATGGCTGAAGTAATAAAATTACTTCGGTCGTATGTCGATTGTTTCGCATGGGAGTATAGCGAAATGCCAGGGCTAATCTGCGAGCTCGTAGAGCATCAGTTTCCCATAAAGTCCAGATTTAGGCCTTATAAGCAGCCTCCCCGTCGCTTTAATTCGGCCGTCTATGACCGAGTTAAAGAAGAAGTGGAACGACTACTTAAGGCTGAATTTATTAGGCCATGCAGGTACGTGGAATGGGTTGCTAACATTGTACTTGTAGAGAAGAAAGGGAGTGGCAAAATACGAGTATGCATTGATTTCAGGGATCTGAACAGAGCCACTCCAAAAGAAGAGTATCCAATGCCAATAGCCGACATGCTGATCAACGATGCTTCAGGACATAAGGTACTAAGTTTTCTTGATGGCAATGCCGGTTATAATCAAATCTTTATGGCCAAAGAGGACATCTATAAGACTGCCTTTCGATGCCCTGGTTTTGTTGGTTTATTCGAATGGGTCGTCATGACTTTTGGGTTGAAAAATGCCGACGCCACATATCAGCGCGCTATGAACTTGATCTTTCATGACTTGTTAGGAGTCATGTTAGAGGTTTACATCGATGATGTCGTGGTCAAATCGGACGCTATGGGAAATCATTTAGCCGATTTGAAGGTTTCTTTCGGTAGGATGCGACAATACGGTTTGAAAATGAACCCACTCAAGTGTGCTTTTGGTGTGTCGGTGGGTAAGTTCTTAGGTTTCATGATTCATGAAAGAGGTATAGAAATTGATCCTAAGAGACTTGAAAAGATTAGAAATGTTGCAGCGCCGGCATGCAAAAAGGATGTGCAAAAGTTGCTAGGCAAGTTGAACTATTTGCGTCGTTTTATATCCAACTTGTCTGGCAAGATTGATGCCTTTGTCCCCATACTCCGGCTAAAAAATGAAGCCGAGTTCGCTTGGGGGGCAAGCCAGCAAAGTGCTTTTGAGAAGATCAAGGAGTGCTTGTCATCATCGCCCGTGGTGAGAGCACCCAAGGCCGGGATTCTGTTTCGGCTATACATCGCCGCTGAAGACAGCGTGATTGGAGCCGTGCTAACCCAGGAGGTGGAAGGGAAGGAGTACATCTTCACATTCTTGAGCCACCGCCTGCTGGACACCGAAACCAGGTACGCGTTTGTGGAACGATTATGTTTATCACTTTATTATGTGTGCACCAAGTTACGCCATTATCTTCTCCCTACCACATGTGTTGTCGTTTGCCAAACTGATGTTATAAAGCACATGTTACAGAAGCCGATTCTAAGTGGAAGAATCAGAAAATGGGCTTACGCGTTGATTGAGTACGATTTGGCCTACGAGCCCCTAAGAGCGATGAGAGGCCAAGTCGTAGCCAACTTTATAGTTGATCATCACATAGATGCTAGCTGGAGTGATGTTATTGCTCTAGTTGAGGTAGTGCCATGGGAAATCTATTTTGATGGTTCGGCTTGCAAGAATGGCCAAGGTATTGGAGTGGTTCTCATATCACCTAATGGTATGCGCTTTGAAACCTCGGCCCGACTAGAGTTTTCTTCCACTAATAACCAAGCCGAATATGAAGCTTTGTTGCTAGGTCTTGAACTACTAGAGTCTGTAGGCGCTAAACACGTCCACGCGTATGGTGATTCATTATTAGTAGTACAACAAGTAGCCAAGAATTCTCAATGTTTTAATGGCTTTCTGAATAGCTATTTGGACAAGTGTCTAGACATAGTTGCTACTTTTGATGATTTCAAAATATCTCACGTGTCAAGAGAAGCCAATTCAATCGCCAATGATTTGGCTCAGCAAGCATCTGGCTACCAAGTCAAGAGACGGAAATTTTCTGTATTGGAAAAGCCAATGTTTAGTCTCACTGCCGAAGCCAGTGATGCTGGATGGGCGCACCCTTCGGGTCGAAGCCCTCGGGTCGCCGAAGGCCACCGCATGCCGGAGCCCCTAGATCGGAGTACTCTGCCGATCGAAGGATCTGGCGTGCCAGAGTCCATAGTCCGAAGCCTCTCGGACGGGGAAGGCTCCCAGGGCCCAAACCCTCCGAAGGGCTTCGACCCAGCACACTTCGAACAATCACCTCGGCCAGGCTTCGACCGGAGCTGGAATGGCTCGGGGGGCACCCCAAAGTCGGTGTTTTCGAAATTTTTTCAGAAGGTGTACCAGCGAAGCCCTCTGAAACCTGTGAGGGCGATTGGAGAGTCCTAATCGTCCAGTATTTGAGAGACTCTAGCCGAAGGGTTGATCGAAAGGTTCGGCGACAAGCGTTCAAATTCGTGTTGGTAGACGACACATTGTATCGCCGAACCATCGACGGAGTGCTACTAAAATGTTTAGACCATGAGCAGTCCCAAGTGGCTATAGGAGAAGTCCATGAGGGGCTTTGCGGCACTCACCAGTCGACCCAAAAGATGAGTTGGATGCCTAAAAGAGCGGGGTTTTATTGGCCGACTATGACTGAAGATTGCTTCAAATACTACCGAGGGTGTGAGGCATGTCAGAAGTTTGGCAACATCCAGTTAGCTCCTGCCTCATTAATTAATCCTATTGTCAAGCCATGGCCGTTTCGAGGTTGGGGTTTAGACTTCATCGGCCAGATCTACCCTCCATCCTCAAAAGGGCATCGGTTCATGTTAATGGCGACAAATTACTTCACCAAATGGACAGAGGCCGTACCTCTCAAGAACATGACTCACAATGAGGTACGTGATTTTATTTTAAAGCACATCATACATAGGTTCGGCATCCCTCAAACTCTTACTACGGATCAAGGTAGTTCATTTGTCTCTAAAGAAGTAAGGGACTTCGCCGAATACTATGGCATTAAGTTGATAAACTCTTCACCTTACTATGCTCAGGCCAATGGTCAGACCGAGTCTAGTAATAAAACTGTGATTAATCTTATTAAGAATAAAATTGAGGAGTTTCCTAAAAGGTGGCATGAAGTGCTTTCCGAGGCATTATGGGCTTGTAGGACTGCGAAGCACGGTGCCACCAAGGTCAGTCCATATGAGTTGGTATATGGACAAGAGGTCGTTCTGCCTGTAGAGGTATATCTTGGCTCCTTAAGAGTGTTAAAGCAAGATGGCTTATCGGTCAATGAGTATGAGGCTCTTTTGAAAGATAATCTGGAGGAAGTGACCGATAAAAGACTAAGGGCTTTAGAATCCATAGAAGTAGACAAGAAAAGAGTAGCTAAAGCCTACAATAAGAAGGTTAAACCAAAATCGTTTCAAATAGGAGACTTGGTATGGAAGACGATTTTGCCTTTAGGCACAAAGAGTCCCAAATTTGGCAAATGGTCACCTAGTCGGGAAGGTCCTTTTAAGATAGCCAAAATCGCTCCCGGCAACGCATACGTGTTGGAATCCCTACAGGGGGAGCGGTTTCGAAGAGCTTTGAATGGTAAATACTTGAAAAGGTATTTCCCAAGTGTGTGGCAAACATCATAAAGGTGTCAGAAGGCCGATATGAATGGTATCGTCTTCAGCTCATTATACTTTTAGTTCACTAGTTCACTAAAAGGCAGGGGCATGTGTTGATAGCAAAAAATGGCATTAATAGCTAGATTATCAAAATATCAATTTTTGGTGATTTGGGCCAAAAGTACACATGTCCAGGGTCTGTCCGAAGCCCACGCTGTCGAAGCTTCGGCCTGAGGAGCAAGCCTCAACGGGCCTGGCCGAAGCCCAAGCTACCGAAGCTTCGGCCTGAGGAGCAAGCCTCAATGGGCCTGGCCGAAGCCCACGCTACCGAAGCTTCGGCCCAAGGAGCAGGCCTTGACGGGCCTGGCCGAAGCCCACCTCGATAGAGATAGAGATGTTTGCATTGCCAGATCGATCTCTATCTCTATCCGGCCGGATTAATAGTAGATTAGATTGGGAGTTAACCCCCTATAAATAGAGAGGCATGGCCGGCGTGGAGATCCCACCCAACTAAAACCAAACCAAAGCCATGCTTTGATTGTACCTTTACTTTTCTGTACCCCTTCGTGGGTTTGCCTGGAAGCCCTCCGTTCGCCGCTACGAAACAGTGGTAAGCCTTGGTACTTCGCCTATGAAGTCCCCGTTAATCTACGTAACAGATTGCTATCGCCTTGTTACTTCGCCTGTGAAGTATCCGCTAATCTGCGTAATAGATTGCTACCTTCGCCACCCGTGCAACACCTCGCAAAATTCGGTCCTAAGGCTGAAGTGGTACTTCGCATCATCTCTGTTGCAGGTTCGCACGTTCGGAGCCCCTTCGCCGGAGGTGTCCGGAGCTAAGAGATCGGTTCCAGAGGTCCCCAGGACACCCTTCGACGGGGCCACAGGCTTCGACAACAGACTCCGCCAGCATACTTCGTCGTGACAGACTTCACCACGAACATACTCCACGCCATACGAAGTTGCACCCACGTGTGGCCTTCACGCCACTACTCTGTAATTCGCTGCATCGGAGATCGCACGCCGAACCCCGCTGTTCGGAGGTGATCACCGTGTTCAAATCCGTTCGGAGTCTACCTTCGGTCGGATCAGTCCAAACGCCGAAGCACCCTTCGGCGGAGCACTTTGCACCAGACGCCGAAGGTACCCTTCGGCGCACCCTTCGCATCAGACTTCGAACCAGGAGGACTCCGACTGGTTTGCTGATTTTAACCTGTTTAACCTATTTCTTTCGGCTAATTGGATTATTTTGTGTAATCTGGTTGCTTGGCGACTCTACCCCCCTTATCACTATTAAGGGTAGTCGGAACGCGGTGTCGGTGCTACGTCATGCTTAGGCCTATCCCTAAGTATCCATGCACTTTTGGACCGCCGGACTAACCCAAGTGCGGGGGCATGTTTTCGTGTCAACACTTTCTTAATATTTGTTTGATTACCTTGCGACTCCGTTACCCTTACAACCGTTAAGGATTTGTCGGAACGCGATGTCGGCGTCACATCACGTCACGCTTAGGTTTATCCCTAAGTATCCACGCGCTTTTGGATCGTCGAACTGACCCCAGTGCGGGGCGCGTTTTCGTGTCAACACACTTTTTGGCGACTCCGCTGGGGACGACATCAACATGACGAGAACGTCTACATCGGTCGCGAGTACATCGGCCATGACTACTATGACTATGACAACAGTGTCCCTATCGTAGATGGACCCGGGGGGCATGAACACGGAGATCGACAACCGCAACATCATCCTCCCCACTCTTGTGGACATCCCCGAAGAGGATCGGGCTGAGATCGAAGCCAAGACGAAGGAATTCCACGCCCTCATTCTCGGGCACTACACGAAAACTCGCACAGGCTTCGTCAAGCGCGACATCGACATCCCGGACCCCTTCGAAAACAAGGTACAACCACCATCCCTCCCGTCTTTATCCCCCTTAGATATTAGACAGGAGATAGCCGCTACAGTGGATCACGCCGTTAGTGCTACATTTTCAAATTGACTAGGGCCTGAAATGGAAGCGATGTTTAGGAGATTCGACTTTTCCGAGGCCGCTTCTCACACCACGATTGCTAGCCTACCCCCCGCGCACCACGTACACATTAGAACCGACGGGAGCACCGGAAAGGCCATTACATATACGTCTCCAATTTCTGGGGCCGAGGCTATGCACACCACTGTCGGTCAAGTCGGCCCTTAGGCCGACCAAACCAGCATGTACCAACACCGTCACCGACGACAGTCGGTCTGAATGGATACCAGGCCGGTCCGACCGACCCATATGCCTACGGTCAAGCTGGCTACTAGGCCGGTCCGACTAGCCAGTGTGCCTATGATCAAACCGGCCCTATGGCCGGTCAGGCCGCCCCACTTTATTACACGCCGTATGCGCCCATGCTTCCCTTTCACACGCTGCCCACACCTCCTATGCCTGCATACCCGTGTAGGCCTGAGCATCCCATTTACCATGAGCCGGCACGAGAGGAGGAGCCGCATGACCAACACCCCAACATACCGCCACGTGTCGCATCCCCGCAAGAGAGACGCATATATGCCAGGAGCGTAGAGGATATTGACGAGCAAATTTGCACGCTTGTTAGGGAATGCACTGGTTGCACGCCTTGGGATCGGACCAGGGTTTACCGTAAGCTGTACCCAGACCATTTCTATGCCATCACATATCCTCGTGGCTTTAGGGTTCCTGAGTTCACCAAGTTTGATGGCGAGAGTAGCAAGACCACCCTAGAGAATATAGGTCAATTTCTAGCATAGTGTGGTGAAGCAAGCGGGTTGGATGCGCTTAAGCTCAGATTATTTTCCTTATCGCTGTTTGGCACTGCTTTCACTTGGTTTTCGGCGTTACCGCCGAACTCCATTCAGACTTGGGCCTAGTTAGAACAGAAATTCCATGATTATTTTTACATTGGGGAAACTGAACTTAGGGTCTCACATTTGATATCGGTTAAACAGAAGACCAATGAGAGCATCTCAGACTATATTAGGCGCTTCCGAGACACTAGGAACTGATGTTTTAGCTTAAACATCTCCGAGAGGGATCTGGCCGACTTAGCTTTCAACGGTTTGCATTCCGAAATTAAGGAAAAGCTAGACGACCGAAACTTCCTCGAGGTTAGTCAGGTTTTACAGCAGGCTCTGGACCATGAAGGCCGAGCTAGGACCAAAAGGTCTGTCAAAGTTTTTAGTGAGCCTAAGGCCGAGCTACACATCATGGAGCACTCCGAAGAAGAATCATTGAGAGAAGAAGACTCAGCTGACATGTACGCGACCGAATGGACCTGGCCCAGTGGATCTAAAACAATCATGTGCTCTAAGTTACGGCCATCTCCTGCTAAGAGTCAACCCAATGAAGTTAAGTACTCGTTTGATGTGACCAAGTGTGATAAAATATTTGATTTTCTGTTGAAAAGAAAGTACCTTAGGTTGCCCAAAGGTCATGTCATTCCATCTGTTGACGACTTGAAGAAACATACATACTATAAGTGGCATGATATGTTTTCCCATTCTACTAATGAATGCAATGTTTTTCATCGACAAGTTCAATAGGCCATAAATGAAGGACGATTGAAGATATATTCTAGCCCTAGAATGAAGCTAGATCATGATCCCTTTCTCATAAACAACATTGATCTTGACGGGAAGAAGGTACTGATTCGGCCCGAACTGTCGAGTCATCTAAAGGAAAGGCAGTCGTCATTGGGAAGCCTCGCACACGCATGTTCATACCGAAGAACCCTGAGGTAGGAGTAAATGTAGACAAGCCATCTTCGGCTAAATCCCACAAAAAGCCGGAGGTAACTTTTGGGATGCTTCTCTAGAGGCATAGGAGAAGGGCCGAGGACAAACACCGTCGGCCAACCCTACCAAAAGAGGTCAAACCCTCAATAGGAGCATGAGTTCGGCCCATAGGTAGCTAAGGCCGTTCCAAGTACACCCTGTTCGGCCGATGGTTCTGGGAGCAAATTTGCGATGTCCGGAACCAAGCTGCAAGCTTCATGGGCACCTCTCGGGATGACTAAGTCCCAAAAGAGGTGATTGCAATGTCTTCGTGCCGAGTACCTTAGAGGGAAAGAGGCCAAAGAATGCAAAGGTAGCCCACCAGCGAGTCCACAACTGTAACTAGGACACACCAGGTGTGGAGACCGAAGTTGGCTGGCAAGCCAGCTTCTACCCTCGCTGATTAGGAACTGCGTCCTTGCGGGACCAAGGGGGCAAGACAAGTAAAATTACTAAAGACCGATTTGATGAAAAAACCGGCGCTTAAGTCCCTTGGTCAAATTAGTGAGTCGTACAAATCGTCCTCATCAAATTCAAATGTCTTGGGTTATGAAATGGACGATTTGGTAGGTAAAAAAATAGAGAGTACCGCTCATGGATCACTGTGCTTTTAGCTCACTAAGTTTGCTAAAATGAAGGGGCATGTGTAGATGCTCGAATTTGGCATTAATGGTCTAAATTGTAGAAATATCAATTTTGGTAATTTGGGCCGAAAATATGCCATCTCCGGCACAGGCCAAAGCCCTAAAGTGCCGAAGGCCCGTCCTGCGTTGGGCTTCGGCAGCACCTTCGGAGGCCTACTTCACAGGCAGGCTTTGGCCCAGTAGGCCCCTTCAGTGGCCAGTGGGCTTCGGCCCAGTAGACTAGCTTCGGCGAGGCCTGTGGCGGCCCACTCTGGCCGGCAGAGTCCTATTCAGATTAGGATAATTCAACTGTTTTGATCTCTTAGCCAAATCTCAACCACCTAGCTGAATTCTACTCAGATTAGGTGAGATCTCTTATCCAAATCTTAACCACCTGGCCGAATCCTACTCAAATTAGTTGAGACCAGCCCCTATAAATATAGGGGTGAGGCTGATTCAAGATAACCCCTGCTTTCATATCAACACAAAGCCCTCGCTTTGAATCATTCTTTTATCTTCCAATCTACTTCCTTGACCTAGGATTAGCACAGTAACATCCATCTTCGTGGGTTTGCGTCGTAAGCCCTCCGTCCTCCGCATCAAAATCACGGTAACCCTTGTTGATTCACTCGTGAATCTCCCGTTTAATCCACAAAATGGATTTTTATCGTTTTATCGGTTTTTTCTGCTACCATTGGGAGTTTGGCCTCTAGGATAGATTGCACTTGATCTTTTGCTGTTTTGCAGGGGAAGCATCTTCAAAATCATCGCCAAGAAGTTTGGGGGTGATTGATACTCATCTACAAGGCTGCCGGAGCACTCTTCGCCATCGCGCCGAAGCCCCTTCGGTGAGAACCTCTTCGCAGTGAACCACTCCGCACTGAAGCACCCTTCGCCGTCGCGCCGAAGCCCTCTTCGGCGAGCACCCTCCATAGTAAATTGCTCTGCACCGGACCCCATGGTGTCAAAGCCCCTGGTCTAACCGAAGCTTCGCTATTGGTCTGATCGGGTACCCTCCGTCGGTCTGATAGCCTGGAGACCGCTTCGCACCAGAACGCCGAAGCCACCTTCGGTGATCCCTTCACACTAAAACACCGAAGCTACCTTCGGTGACCCCTTCACAACAGAATGCCAAGGCCCCCCCTTCGGCGATACTTCGCATCACTGTTCTGACCAGGGAGTATACCTTCAGTCCGATCGTCATTTTATTATAGATCATAATCGGCCCTGTTGTGGCCGGTTTGTTCAGGTTTTATTATTTTTAGTTATTTACTCACATATTGGCTAATCAAACTTTATTTATTAATATTTGTTTGATTACCTGGTGACTCCGTTACACTTACAACCGTTAAGGATTTGTCAGAACATAACGTCGGTGCCGCGTCACGCTTAGGTTTATCCTTAAGTATCCGCGCGCTTTTGGATCGTCGAACTGACCCCAGTGTGGGGGCACGTTTCGTGTCAATACCTATATGGATGGCATTGTGTTGGACCGGAAACGGCAACCAGAGGGGGGGTGAATGGGAGCTTTTAAAATTTCAGGCTAAAAATAGCCTTCTGTTTTAATTCAGTCTACTATGGAACAGGCTTCGAACACACCCTTCGTAGTTCAGGTTCGGAGGTATTTGATGGCTCCGAACACAGGCTTCGCAAGGAGTAAAAGTCCAAAGTCAAGCAGACTTCGCTCCACCCACAACCCCGAAAAACAACTCTGCTAAGTCAATGCAGGCTCCGCACACAGGGTGCTTCGAGCAGGCTTCGCACTTCACCCTTCGCAAGAGTGGACTACCCTCTGAGGACTTCGACCAAATACTTAGCGACAACAACTGGTGCTGGGCTTCGTACTTCGAAGGTCTAAACGCACACTAAACAGACTTCGCTAGGGGCTTAGACACGGGAAGGAAATGGGCTTCGATCAGGGCTTCGCTAGTAAACAGCGAGGTCTAGCCTCCAGTTACACAGAGCGAAAGCACACTGAAAAAGCACACTTCGCACAAAACACACTTCACCTAGACAGGCTTCGGTGCACTACTACTAGCGAGGTATGCAAACAAGCTCAAGCAGAAACTTAACACAGAAGCAGGGCTTCGCTGCTTGAACAAGGAACACAATAAATGAACTCACTGGATGAAAACACAGTATGTGGAAGCTAGTACAGGAGCTCAACAATGAATGCTCAAAGTGTTAAATGTTACCTACCCAGCCCCACTATTTATAGCCACTATTCACCCAAGTGAATTGACTACTTTACCCCTAGGGTTTACATTGGTTTTGTCTCTACAGAACAGAGGGGTACAAAAGGTAGTCAACTTTATTCTGGAGGCTTCTCTGTCAGCTTTGCAGAGGGGACAGTGTCAGCTTTTTGCAGAGCAGACAATGTCAGCCTTTGCAGTCTTTGACTTTTGTGAAGCCCCCCTTCGCACGAGAGGGGTGCGGTAGCTTCGGTGAGAAGCCTTGAGCCTGACGGCCTTCGCTTCACCGAAGTCAGCCTCCGATACAATGACGGTTTTGAGCCGAAGCCGTCAAAGCCCTTGGGCCTTCGCACCACCACCTTCGGAGTGGACCACCATGGCTTCGCAGATTCTCCTAGCTCGAACTCCGTCAGTCCGTGTACCGAAGCCATGCATGGCCGAAGTACCCCAAGTCATCCTTGCTCCAGAGCCAGCCTTGCTCCGAAGCCTGCTTCACTCCGAACCCCCACCTTCGGAGTACCACCCTTCGAAGTCCCTCCTTCGTCCAAGGCCTCCGCATGAAGCATTCCATGAGCACTTCGTCGCAGTGTCTCTCCCCGAGCACACTCCTCGACAGGCCTCACCCGGACCATGCCTTCGATGCGCCTCGACTTCTGAGACCTTTGTCGGGTATCCTTCGAGTGTCTCCCTCCGAAGCACACTTCGTACCCTTGCCTCTGTTGAGGACTTGATCCACCATACTCCGAAGTCACTCCTTCCGGAGTACCCTTCGAAGTGCCTCGCCCCCGAGGACTTCGTCTCGGAGTACTTTCACCCGGAGCCACGCTCCGCACTTACTGCCTTCACCTGGCGCACCTCGACTCGAGGACCGACCTCGACCCCTTCGCAGCCTTCGTGACGGAGCTCCCCGCTCCACTGGCATCAAGCCTCCCGCTTGACCCAGGTTCACCTGCTATGAACCGTCCGTCACCTCCGAAGTCCCCTGCGCACCACAGACAAGCAGACAAGTGTATCCAGTACTCCGGAGACCTCTCCGGGTTAGCAACCTTCGGCACACCCTCCGGTGTACCGCCCAAAGTACCGAGACCTTCGGTACAATCCAGTCATCGTGTGCTGTCGGACCCCTCTGACAGGCACACTCCGCTGCAACAGCTGCAGCAACCAAAACCACCGAAGCCTTCGGTGAAACAGCCTCCGAACACCTTCGGAGGTCCAACCTCCGAACCCCTTCGGAGGTACCCCTTCGAACCAGAGGTTAAACTCTGTCAATCACTCATCACACACTCCGAAACCAACCCTTGGTTTCTCAATCTCCCCCTTGATGAGTGCATTGACAACCAAATTCAAGTTCAAGAAAATTTAAAGAATTTCAGCACACAAGTGACCATAAAAACTCAGAAACGAGCCAAATCATGTCACTTGACAAAAGAATTTTCCTCCCCCTTTTCAAAAGAGTAAAAGCCCCTTCAGCAAATCTCCCCTTGAGTAATTTAATTGTACCCCCTTGCAACAGAGAACTCAAAAATTTCTCCCCCTTTGGCAATGCAAGCATCAAGGAGCATGTAAAAGATGCATTGCATGGAAATGAGCAGAATTGCAAAGACATACAAAGCAAAAATATGCCAACAGTAATACCAATGATCATGGGCTCAGCTCAATTTAACATTCTCTAAAAACATGATAACATCATGTGATTTTATCATTTTTTTGAAATAAAAGCATCATCACTTAGTCAAGGAAACTAGACAAGTAAAAGCAGGGACTGCGCAAAGCTAGTCAATTTCTACTCTAGACAGACAAGTCCAGTTCAAATGGAGCAATGAAAGCAAACTTGATGATCAATGAATTTTGTTGTTCTTTTCTTAATGCCAGGGGTTATTTGTTTATCCACCTTATACTTTCCAATCAGGCCAAGCCTAGGCATGAAAGCCATCAAAAGCTTAAGGCAATGATTTTGGCAGACACTACACTATTCCAGTTCAGACCAATGTGCAATGGTAAGCAGTCTAGAATAGAGTAGTGCGACAAACAAACCCACCTGGATCTTTTAACTTGAAGCATGTAAATCATGGATTTTTGAATTTTGATTAAATGAATAATTTGTTTAGCATTTTATGATTATCCATGAATATGTAGAACAATTTTTCAAGTTGCACAAATTAGCATCCAGAGAAAAGGTGTCTTGCTATCAAGCAGATAAAAGATAGCTAAAACAGTCCTGCCTATACATGCTAGATACAAGATTGAGCAGTGAGCATGATTTGAGTTTGGAAAGAAAACATCATGCACATTAATGTTTCAGATAAATTAAAAAGAGCTGAGCTGTCATGATTTCATGAATTAGAATTGGGCATATAAGTGCAACAGATGTAAATGCAATTTCACACATGATGAGCATATGCAATACAATTAAAGACAGCTCTCCCTCACAAAATGCCGTAAGGGTGACAAATACCAAGTTCTCCACGCAAGTAGGCAAATCGAGAAGCATCGAGGGGTTTTGTGAAAATATCGGCTAGCTGGTGTTGGGTATCAACATATTGAAGTTCAATATCACCCTTCTAATTGTGATCTCTGAGAAAATGATATCGCACATCAATGTGTTTGGTTCTGGAGTGCTGAACCGGGTTGTTTGCAATACAAATAGCACTAGTGTTATCACAGAAAAGTGGAACACTCTTATAATCTAACCCGAAATCCCGCAAAGTGGAAACCATCCACAGAATCTGAGAGCAACAGCTAGCTGCAGCAACATATTCGGCTTCAGCCGTCGATTGTGCAACACTAGACTGTTTACGGGAAGACCAGCAAACCAGTGATGTGCCCAGAAAATGACAAGTACCAGAGGTACTCTTCCTATCAATCCTACACCCAGCAAAATCCACATCGGAATAACCTCGAAGACATAAAGAGGAAGACGCTGAATACCATATGCTGAACTCAAGGGTATGTTTGAGATACCTTAGAATGCGCTTTACCGCTTGGCGGTGCGAAGCTCGTGGTGAAGCCTAAAAACGAGCGCACAGACACACTGCGAAGTGTATGTCCAGCCTCGTAGCAGTCAAGTAGAGAAGGGAGCCGATCATGCTTCGGAACTCCTTCTGATCTACGGCTTCTCCATCTTCGTCAGGATCCAATGCTACAGATGTAGCCATTGGAGTGGCGAGTGGCTTCGCATCGGCCATGTCGAATTTCTTGAGCAGGTCCTTGGTGTACTTCGTCTGGTGGACAAAAGTACCTTGTTTGCCTTGCTTGATTTGCAAACCAAGGAAAAAGGTGAGTTCACCCATCATGGACATTTCAAACTCCCTGCTCATGGCATCTGTAAACTCGGCAACCAAAGCATGAGAAGAGCCACCAAAGATGATATCATCCACATAAATCTGAACTAGGAGGAAATCTTTGCCATGCTTGAGAGTGAACAGGGTTTTATCAACAGAGCCCATCAAATACCCCCGCTCAAGCAGAAAAGACTTAAGTCTGTCATACCAAGCCCGAGGGGCCTGCTTGAGTCCATAAAGAGCCTTATGAAGTTTAAGGACTTTATGTGGGTACTTGGGGTTTTCAAAACCTGGGGTTTGTTTTACATAAACATCTTCGCCTATGAAACCATTAAGAAAAGCACTTTTGACATCCATTTGATAGAGTTTGAATCCCCGGGATGTCGCAAAGGCAAGCAAAATCCTAATGGCCTCAAGACGAGCAACAGGTGCATAAGTTTCAGTAAAATCAATCCCTTCTAATTGAGAATAACCCTGAGCTACAAGTCTAGCCTTGTTTCTAACTATAGTCCCATCCTCCCCTTGTTTGTTTTTGAAAATCCATTTTGTTCCAATGAAATGAACATTTGGTGGAGGATCAACTA
The DNA here is from genome assembly GCA_019279435.1 of Zizania palustris. Taxonomy (NCBI): domain Eukaryota; kingdom Viridiplantae; phylum Streptophyta; class Magnoliopsida; order Poales; family Poaceae; genus Zizania; species Zizania palustris. Next base: position 90,157,393 of record JAAALK010000079.1, on the reverse strand, counting down.
ATGACCAGACTTGGTTTCTCTCAAAATTTTCGAGTTCTTCATGCATGGCATTGATCCAACTAGAATCAGAAAGTGCATGACTAACATCTAAGGGCTCAAAAGAAGCAACAAAAGCGGAATCAATGAAATGAGCATGAGAACGTGTAACCCTTTGATCAAGCTCACCAATGATCTGCTCGGGAGGGTGCATCCTTTGAACATGATGTGGAGCCTCGCGGCGAGATGCAGTCTCCCCCTCAACTTGTGCGTTGGAGTGGTCCAAGATGACCGATGTCGAGGTAGTTGCTTCTGGACCTTGTGCCGAAGTGGTTGAAGCGGGGTCAGCTTCGGGGGTTGATGTCGAGGGTAGTAGGGGTTCATCCTCGAAATCTCCGGGATCTTCTTCTTCGAAGATGGTCTGTTCCATGTCGTGTTCATTTGCCTGTTCAAATGCAGAACTAACAAAGGGGGTTGATTCATCAAAAGTCACATCACATGACTCGATGACAGTGTTAGTCTCCAAGTTATAAACACGATAAGAATGACCATGTGTAGTATAACCCAAAAAGATCCCGTTAGAAGAACGCGACTCAAATTTATCCAAATTACCACATTTTAGGATAAAGCAACGACAGCCAAAAACTCGAAGATGAGTGACCTTGGACTGTCTCCCAAAATGTAGCTCATAAGATGTCAAGTTTAAAATTGAGCGCGAGAATATTCAGTTTGAGATGTAACATGCAGTGTTCATGGCCTCAGCCCAGAATTTTCTAGGAGTCCTGTGCTCATCGAGCATCGTCCTAGCCATCTCAACCAAAGTGCGGTTCTTTCTCTCAACAACACCGTTCTGTTGAGGAACCCGCGGAGCAGAGAATTGATGTTCTATGCCATGCTCCATGCAAAAGTCAACAAAGAGATTGTTCTTGAACTCAGTGCCATTATCACTTCGAATGAATTTTAATGCACCAGGGAGTTCAGTGAAAAGTCTCAAAGCCAAGCTCCAAAAGTGTGAAAACACTTCATCTTTGCTGGCAAGAAAGAAGACCCAAGAGTAGCGAGAGAAATCATCGACAATAACTAACACATACCACTTGCCGCCTAAAGAACTAACCCGAGAAGGACCTATAGTGTCCATGTGGAGAAGTTCTCCGGGTTGTCCAGTCATCACTGTGGTGACTGGCGAATGCGAAGCAGCAATCATCTTTCCATGTCGACAAGGAGCGCAAACTAAATTCTTCTCAAACTTGAGCTTGGGCAATCCTCGGATCAGACCTAGGGCACTCAGACGAGCGAGCAACTCAAAGCTCATATGCCCTAGTCTCCTATGCCACTTCCAAAGCTCAGAAGTAGAATGTGCAACAAGACAATGAGAAGAACCAGATGACTCTGAAAAATCATCTCCAAAAACTCTCCCAACTCTAAAGATCTTACAAACCACAACGCCATCAGAATTGAGTACTTGCAAAGTATCACGATGGAATCGCACTTCGAAGCCCTCATCAAGCAACTGAGATACAGATAGCAAATTGTATCCCAGGTTTTCAACCAAAGCAACATCTTTGAGAGTGAAATTCGAATTAATTCTTACTACACCTTTACCTTTCACTCTACTCCTTCGATTGTTTTCGAAGGTGATATGTTCCCTTTGCTTGGTTGTGGTGAGGCTGGAGAACCATGCTGCATCTCTGGTCATATGGCGCGAACAACCGGAGTCCATGATCCACGTGCCCTCCAAGCCTCGGTCTGTCGCCTACACATGATAAGAATATCTCGATCGCTCAGTGCTGGGGTGAGTGAAAATATGACGAGGCATCTAGCACTGAGTGATACGAGTAGTAGGCACAGTAAAAGTAGACTGTCTACGCACAGGATAATCAGAATGATGCAAAGTGCGAGGTCTACCTACATGCTGTGATCTAACAACATGACGAGGTCTCCTACTCTGATGAGGTACAAAGCTACTCGCCCGGGGTCTACCACCATATGGAACATGGTGAACACCTCGGGGAGCAAAACCTCTCCGAGAAGCACGAGGAGCCTCAAGGACAGGACGATAGTACAACTCAGACTCATGCATACCTAAAGATGGGTATTGCATGTCCTGGAAACTCATCGCCTGAGAGCGTCGCTCATCCTTGATGCGACGAAAACAGAACCCAACCAAATGACCCGCCCGCTGACAATAGGAACAATGAAAAACTCTCCTAGGGACACTCTCATGGGTCTTAGGAGCAACTCTCACAGGCTCCTTGGGCTTCTGCTGAGTGGTTTTCTTGGGAGGGATTTTCTTGGCAGGAGGAGTGGTTTTCTTTTGAGTTCGGGTAGGCTTTTTGGCTGATGGAGTGTCTAACAGAGCTCTCTCTTTCTCTAGGGTAGTGGGAGAGGTAAAAACAGTTTTGTTTCCACTATCTGAAGGAATCCTCTCAAAACCCAAACCTAGAGCCAACCCTGCTCTGTCAGCACACATCTTGGTCTTGGCCAAGAGCAAATCCATCCTACCCTTTCCCTCAGTGCATTTGTTAACCACAGAAAGAAGGTATTCATTTTCAGTCATTAGGTTCTCAGCTCGCTCTCTAACAGTGCCTAGTTGGTCCTTAAGGGTAATGCACGTGTCATAAACAGGCTGCACATCCTTAGAACTACCGGCCCTCTCCAATCTAGCCTCTAAATCATGAACATGCTTATCACGTAAATTAATGCTCTCGCGCAATAAAGAACAGTTCATGCAATCAATTATATCAAGAGGTCTAGAATCAACCACCAAAAGCTGCTTCTGTGCAGTCTCAAGCTCAGAAAGAGTTTGAGCATGTACAGAACGCAACTGAGCAAGCTCACCCATGACAACAGTACAAGATTCAGATTCAGCATCATTAACTTTAGAATTAAGCATGGCATACTCAGTAGAAACAGATTCTAGCCTAAGTCTAAGGTCTTTTCTTTCTCTAGCGGCTTGCACAAGTAATCTATCCTGACCAAGAACTACTTCATTCAGCTCATCTAGTTTAATTAAAAGCTGGTCAGAGGATAGTGGTACCTCAGATGAGTCAAGCTCATCGCCGCTGTGATCGCTGTCGGCCATGAAGCAAAGGCCGGTGAAATCTCGTCCCTTCTTGTCCTTCTTCTCCTCCTTTCTTGGAGACTCCTCCTCCTCAGAGCTTGACTCCTCAGTTGAGGAAGTGTCGATGTCGCTGAGAGCAGCAACAAATGCTCTGGAAGCGGCTTTGGCTACTGTTGGGGGAAAATATTCCATCTTCAAGATTATCGCAACAACAAGATAAAGACCGGTGATTAAGATGAAGATGTCCGATATATAATTTCGGAGATGCATCCAGTCAAGTTCGAAGTATGATGACGGGCTCTAGTTCGGAGTACATCTTCGAACATGGACTCTTCCAAGAACCTCTTTGCCAGCTAAGATGGAAGGCTTATCTTCTTTCTAACTAGATTAGTCTTTTACCATTTTAGCCCTATTAAGAGTACCGAATAGTTTCCATTATGTCGGTTGTAATAGAGGGGTAAAAAGGTCTTTTCCTTAATGTTTGGGCCTATAAATACCCCCTGTTTTGCCCTGTAATGAGCCCCGAATACAAGTTATTCAATACACACTTTCGAACTATTCTAAGTTATTATCCTTTCGGAGGCTTGGAATAGTTTCCCTCGCAAACACTTCGTTTGTTAGTTTCTAATATTCAGAAACCTGTTAGCGTAATCTTTTACGTCAACAGTTGGCGCCGTCTGTGGGGAACTTAGTCCAAGAAACTTCATTCTCTACCAACTTCTTACACCATGCCTCCTAAGCGGAGCGCAACTGGTAACCCTGTTCGGAGGTCCCCTCGGACCTCAGGAGTGATATCTCCAGACACAGTTGGGGTCGGAGGACCTTCGACGTTTCCTCCACCTCAAACTCCAGAAGGGATTCCCATTCCTCGAGCATACGGAGTTCCTCCGCCAACTCCATCTATACTTCGGCCACCCGAAGTTCCTCTTCCACCTCAAGTTCCACTCCGAACTGATCCTTATAGTTATCAAGACCTGAAGATCCTTCCGGAGGAGATGAAGACAATCTTGGTGATATGGCCGCTCAAATGGCCAGTCTCCAAGCCGAAGTAGCGAGATGGCGGCAAGAAGCTACAAATAGGCTTCGCTCTCAAGCCATCCCAGTTATTCCTGAAGTGCCTGAAGACGACGAACCTATCTATCCTGAAGCCCCAGAGAACGCCTCCTTTGATACCGAGTCTCCGCTGCATCCTGAACTGCAAAAAGTTCGCTTCGACAGGAAGTTTAAGACTTCGAAGCTTTGCAAGTACGCCGAAGATGAAGATCCTGGAGAATTTGTCCGATCTTATGCTTTGGCAATTGAAGCCAGTGGAGGAGTGCGGGACACCATGGCAAAATGTTTCCCCCTGGCTCTTCAAGGAGTAGCTTTGCGATGGTTCTGGTCTTTAAAACCAGGATCAATCAGTTCATGGGGGCAATTGAAGAAAAAGTTCGTGAGTAACTTCCAAGGCACCTTCGTGCCTCCAATGTCGACGGGAAGTCTTTTCCAGGTGAAGCAGCTCCCTGGAGAAACCTTAAGACAATACTTCAAGCGCTTCGCTCATACGAAGTCGCAGATCCGAGGGTTAACTATGTCTTCAGTAGTTAACGCAGCTCGGGAAGGAGTCATTCATCCAGGCCTCCTCGATAAACTTCACCGGAAAAGCATATCTTCTGTTTCTCAGCTGATGTCCTATTTTGAAGAATATGCAAGGTCAGAAGAGGGCTGGCTTTGAAGAACTGCAGCTACTCCGTCCATACTGCAGGAAGTAAAATTGGAAGTGAAAACTTCGGCACAGCCGCAAGGACCTGTCTTCGAAGCTCAGCATAATAGGAGAAGGGGGAAAAAGCATCCTCGTTCAGAAGTTCTGAACATTGCACCTCCGCAAAAGTTTGCCCAAAGAGCTCCACAACCTTCGGGAAGTAAAACCAGCAGTTGGAGGCCTCCAGGGAAATCGGCCGGAAAAGGCCAAACTTTCTTCAGCTGCATTCATGGTGAGAACCGAAGTCACGCAACTGACGCGTGCAAGGCTATACTTACTCTGAGAGGAGAGTATTTAGAGAGAACTTCTGGTCGAGGTACTACTGACCGAGTTCAAGCCGAAGTGCGTCCAGAGCCTGTCCAGGCTGTGGCGCGAATAGAGAATTCGATCCAGCAAGGCGCCCTCCGGTGGTCAATGTTATGCCACCTCCGAAGCAGGAAGAAGGGCAAGACCGAGGAAAAAGAGTAGTCCTCCCAATCTCCGGAGGAGGGACTCTCGGAAGGATGTCAAAAAGGCAGAGAAGAGAGTATGTCAGAGAAGTGGGGCATATTGGAACTTCGTTGTCTGCAGCTGTTATGCCTGAATGGTCCCATGTACCAATATCTTTTTCTGTAGAGGATGCAGCTGGCATTAAATTTCCACATGCAGACCCACTTGTCATTACTGCCGACATTGCAGGAACTGAGGTTCGAAGAGTGCTAATTGACGGAGGGAGTTCGGCAGACATTATTTTTGTTCAAGCCTTCGATCAGTTATGCATCTCCAAAAACACCTCCTTCCAGCAGCTCGTCCTTCGCAAGGCTTCGCAGGACCTCCGCTTGATGCCCTCGGCCAAATTGGCCTGGAAGTTACCTTCGGAGAAGGGCTGTTAGCCAGGACAGAGGAAGTAATCTTCGACGTTGTGGATGCTCCATATGCATACAACGTCATCTTCGAAAGAGGCATGTTAAATCAGTTCGGAGCTGTGGCGCACCACAATTACTTGTGCATGAAGATGCCCACACAAGCGGGAGTGCTCACTATCTTCGGAGATCAAGCTACCGCCCGAAGAGCGGAGTATGGTCACGGCCCCCCTCTTGATCCAAGACAAGTGAATAGTGTGCAAGATAATCAAGAAAATTTTTCTGCTCCTAGTGAATCTTCGAAGAAATCCTTCCCAAGACCAAGTCCTGAAGGAGATATTGCAACGAAGGTTATTGTTAAATATGGTAAAGAATATTCATTTCAATTTGGTAAAGATTTACCTCAAGAAGTTGCTACCTCCTTGGAAAAAGTAGTTGAGGAGAATTTAGATGTCTTTGCTTGGTCTGACGAAGACATCACCGGAGTCAGTCGGGATATTATTGAGCACAGTTTACTTGTAAACCCGAAGGCCCGACCTGTTCGGCAAGGACTCCGAAAAATGTATGCAGAAAGAGCTGTTCTTGCCAAAGACGAAGTTGAAAAATTGCTGAAGGCTGGGATTATTAGAGAAGTGGCTCACACAGAATGGTTAGCCAACCCAGTCTTCGTCAGGAAGAAATCTTCCGGGAAGTGGCCCATGTGCATTGATTTCACATCCTTGAATAAAGCATGCCCTCGTGACCCCTACCCCATGCCCCGAATTGATCAGTTGGTGGACTCCACTACAGGTTCGAAATTATTAAGCTTCCTTGACGCGTACTCTGGCTATCATCAAATATGGTTGAAGCGCGAAGATGAAATTAAGACAAGCTTCGTAACTCCCTCAGGAGTCTTCTGTTATGTAAGAATGCCCTTTGGCTTAAGAAATGCCGGGGCTACTTTTTCGAGGTTAGTTGCTAAGGCTCTAGGTCATCAATTAGGTCACAATGTAGAGGCCTATATGGATGATATTGTAATAAAGAGTGCTTTAAAGCACCAACATAGCCTAGACTTAGCAGAAACATTTAATAGCCTTCGGGCATGTGGGATCCATCTTAACCCCGAGAAATGTATCTTCGGAGCTAAGGCTGGGAAGTTGTTAGGGTATTTAGTTTCAAGCAGAGGGATTGAAGCTAGCCCTACTCAGATAACTGCGCTATAGAAGATGGCTCCTCCAGAGAATTTAAAGCAAGTGCAAAAGCTGACTGGTCGTCTAGCAGCACTTAGCAGGTTTTTGGCAAGGTCTGCGGAGAGAAGTTTGCCCATCTTTAAAGCATTGAAAGGGTCCGAAGATTTTGCATGGACACTGGAGTGTCAGAAAAGCTTCAAAGATATTAAAGAGTATCTCAGTAATCTTGCTACACTCACGGTGCCTACTGCGGACGAAACCCTACTCCTTTACCTTGCGGCTTCAGGCTCTGCTGTCAGCGCAGTCCTTGTCAGAGAAATGGATTTCAATGGGAAGTTGGTACAAAATCCAGTTTATTTTGTGTCCGAAGCATTGTCAGGAGCAAAGACAAGATATTCCGAGCTTGAAAAGTTCACTTATGCTCTGATAATGGCTTCGAGGAAATTGAGACATTATTTTTTGGCTCATAATGTAACTGTACCAACTTCGTACCTGTTGGAAGATATGCTCCGACGTAAAGACTCCACTGGAAGAATTGGAAAGTAGGCAATTGAACTAGCACCCTTTGGCATATCCTTTGTGGCAAGGACAGCAATCAAATCGCAAGTGTTGGCAGATTTCGTAGCAGAATGGACTCCCCCTGCAACGTGGATTCCAGAGAAGTCAAGTGAAGAAATTTGGACTGTTTATTCTGATGGAGCTTTCCAAGCATCTGGAGCAGGTGTTGGAGCACTGTTAATTTCGCCTTCAGGACAAAGGGCAATGTACTCCGCAAGACTCAACTTTAAGTCTACCAATAATATAGCGGAGTATGAAGGGATTTTACTGGGACTCCGAAAAGCACGTGCTCTAGGGGCTACAAGAGTTGTTATAAAGACAGATTCTCAAATAGTAGCAGGGCACGTAGATAAAAGTTTTCAAGTTCGGCATCCACAGCTGTCAAAGTACTTAGAAGAAATTCGTAAAATCGAAGCACAATTCAAGGGTATTTCCATTCGGAGTATACCTAGAGCAGAAAATGTGCAAGGAGACATCTTAGCAAAAGCTGCAGCCGGAGCTATGGATATACCAGAAGAGGCTTTTTATGAGGAGCTCAGTACACCTTCGGTGCCACAAATTCCCTCTGCAGAGATTCTTTGCATTCCAAGAACAGATTGGAGATATTCAATCATGGAAATTTTGCAAGGAGGAGCAAATTCGTCTGAAGAGCCATAGTTTTCAAGATTGAAACTCAGGGCCAGGAATTATCAAATAATCAACGGTATTTTATACAAGGCCGGAGTATGTTCCCCTTTACTCTGATGTATATCCCAAACCGAAGGCTAAGATATTCTTCAAGAAATTCATGAAGGGCTTTGCGGTAGCCATCTGGCCCCTCGAGCTTTGGCAGGAAAAACACTTCGCCAAGGGCTTTATTGGCCGACGATAGTAGCAGATGCGGAGAACTTAGTCCGCACATGCCAAGGATGTCAGTGGATGGGTCGACGGAGTCATCGCCCACCAACAACTCTTCAAGTTATTGCTCTGGTATGGCCCATGGCCAGATGGGGTATGGATTTGATTGGTCCCTTTCCAGTAGCTAAGGGAAATTTAAAGTTCGCAGTGGTAGCTATTGAATATTTTTCTAAGTGGGTAGAAGCAGAGCCCTTAACAGCTATCACTTCGAACAATGTACAGAAATTCTTTTGGAAGAGTATCATTTGCCGGTTCGGAGTGCCTAGACAACTCACAGTTGATAATGGAACACAGTTCGATGCAGAACCTTTCAGGAAGTTCTGCGAAGATCTAGGCATCCAGTTATGTTTTGCTGCAGTGAGACATCCTCAGTCTAACGGAGCTGTAGAAAGAGCCAATGGAAATATTTTGTCAGGGCTAAATCGAAGGATAGTAGGATTGGCAAAAGGACTGTGGACCGAAGAACTTCTGAAGATTTTATGGTCCATTCGGACTATGCAAACAAGGTCCACAGGTTTCACTCCATTCAGATTGCTATTCGGAGATGAAGCTATGACTCCAATGGAGCTCAAAGGAGGATCACTTCGCAGCACCGAACCGGAGATTGAAGGAGAAAGACAAGCTTCGCTGGATTTAACAGAGGAGACAAGACTTCGAGCTGTAGCCAATTTATCAAAGTATCATTAGCAGACGAAGGCTTGGTTTGACCCGAAGGTTAAGATCAATGAGCTTAGACCGGGTCATCTCGTTTTACGAAGCATCATAGCGCCAGGAAAATTAGGAAATAAATGGGAAGGTCCATACTTAATTGTTCGTTCGGGACGTCCTAGCTCTTTTAAATTAGCTAATTTGGAAGGTGAAGAGTTAGCGCATACTTGGCATGCGGAGCACCTAAAGCGATACTTCGCATAGGGGCTTCTTGTAATCATTTGTAATCATCTTCATAATTAATAAAGCATATGGTTCAGATAGTGCCTACCCCTCATAAACTTCCAGCTTCCGAGTGGATGCACTGGAACCATGGAGTTGATCGAGAGGGAAGTGTCATTAATTTGAATCATATTTTCGGACTTTGAACCATTGGTTCGAAGTTTCCGACGTGGGGGCTGACATAATCCGGAGTCCAAGCCACCGGCTTGTAGGCATCCGTAAAAGAGCCCAAAACTACACCATATGGAGTCCAAGCCATCGGCTGGTAGACATCCGTAAAAAGAGTCCAAGGAGACCAAATCATGCGGAGTCCAAGCCACCGGCTTGTAGACATCCGTAAAAAGAGTCCAAAGAGACCAATGCGAACTCCAAACCACTGGTTTGACAGAATTCGCAAAAAAGAGCCGAAGGAGGCCAAAACAAAATAGAGTTTGAGCCATGAGCTTCGAATGTCTGTTAAGAAAGTCCAAAGTGACAAATTATCTAAGACACTAAAGTGTCCGGAAAGTTATCTCAAGTGATTTCTTTCAAAAACAGAAGGTACTAAGTTGCCATTCTTCAGACTACAAATAGTCGAAGACATTTTATAAGATTTTAAAAGATCTTTAAATTACTGAGGGGCTCCGAACCCCCAAAATTGTACTCCTAAGTTTTTCTTTGTGCCTAACCATCTTTGAATACAGTTCGAAGTTGCTTACGCCCAAAGAGGGGCTAATAAATAGGGAGACAATTTTAAATCGATATTTATTATTCGAGCAAATATGATTACATCATGAAAAATTGGTATCTATACCAAGAAGGAATCGAAGACCTCTTCGATCTCTAGAGCTAGGGTTGGAACGATTAGTTCCAGTACCGGGAGTTCTAACAACTTTGCGTTTAACTCTTCTACCTCCCTTCGAAGCTCTAAAGTCTTTTTGTTCTTGTTGAAGCTAAGCCAAAGTTCGAAGCCGTTCAGGACTTCTTTCCCAGCTTCCAAGTTCTTCAGGCTTTTTACCTTGAGCCTCATCTTCGTCTTCGGACCATATAATGTCTTCAGAAGACGAAGTTTCCAAGTTAACTTCTTTTTCTTCCTCTTTAATACAAGACAATATATCTTTACTTATTTCGGACGTAATCGCTCCGGAACTATCTCGAGGAACTAGAAATCGAGGACGCTTGTGAAGTTTTAAGATATAAAAGGTAGCCCATAATAAGCGAAGTTCGTCGTTAACATCTAACACTTCGACATCTTCCATATGAGGCAAAGCCTAAAAACATGATAAACAAATCTTCATTCATAAATGTACAAAAGCGTAGTGCTTTACATAGTTGAAGATCCTAAGGTAATTCTAAACCTGCGGGTTTGGAGGAGGCTGACTGCTCGAAGCTTGGGACCGAGCCTGCTTCTGGCGTTGTCCTTCGTCAATCCAGGCCTTGATCGCAGAGCGACCTTCGGCTCTCCATGAAGTTTGAAAGGCTTGCCAAGCAGCAGCCACACCTTCGGAGGGAGTAAGAAGCTGGTCGTCATCGAAGGTAATAGGACCCTCTCCTACGCTCGGAGTTATCGATCGACCCAGATCTTCGTAGTAACGAAGTAGGCCAACAACAGCCACTTGTCCGGAGTTTTCTCCGTAACGAATGCCTACTGTCTTCATTTGCTTCGCTACTCCTTGAATCCTTTTCAGCCGGCGCAGTAGGGAGATGTTGTCATCCGAAGGAAGCATCCCAGTAGTACCGAAGTACTCCAGAACGCCTAGCAATTGGTCCATGACCTCCGCAGCTACCTTCTCAGACTTCAGCTTATCTTCAATTAATGCATCCTTCATCGAAGTTAGCTATTCTATTACTCCAGAGAGCCTAGCCGCCTCCGTAGTTAAAGAATTCTTATGATTCAGTAGTTGGCTAGCTTCTTCTCGGAGTCTAACAAGCTCGGCCCCCATAGTAGTGTGCTCCGCCCGCATCTTTTCAATTTCTGCTCGAAGCACAATTTTTTCCGCTTCGAGCTCTTTATTCACAGCCTCCAAGCCTTGTCTGGCCCTGCGCTCCGTTGAAACCATGTTGTCCATGTGGGCCACTCGACCTTCGGAGATAGTCAGATTTCGTTGAAGAGTTGCATTTTCCTCTCGAAGGCGAATGTTTCCACGTTCATTGGAGATGTTCGCAGCTCGGGCCAAGACTGTTTGCTGCGAAAAGAAAAAACCAAGGTGAGAAATTATTTGTATATAAATTTGATTCTGTTTTGCAGATACTTCATACCTGGTATGCTGCGCGTTCCATGGCAGCGTTAAGCTCCGAACTCTCCGCCTCGCTCAAGATGGCCACCAAGTCCGTCTCCCCGACTTTGCGACTAGCTCGATCTAAAGGCTCGAGCAAAGTCTGAAGCCTAGTTCTTCGCTCCAAGAAAGGAGCTAGAAGGGGGAGCATGCTTAAGGCTTGTTTGTCATCTTCGTTTGGCGAAGGCCCGGAGTGTTGAGCTGTGGTCTTCGGAGCCCCAGTAGACTGACCCCCCTCACTAGATTGTCTCTCGTCTGTTGACTCAGACAGAGTTGATCCTGAGCTCGAAGCAGGAAGGGGGTCCATCTTCCCTTTGCCTTTTCCAGGCCCCATTTGAGTGGCTCCTGGAATTGGCTCCGAAGTTGTCGAAGGTCCAAGAACTGTATCTTCGGGACGGACCTCTTCCATGGAAGTGGACTCTGTAAAAACAAAGGTATTATACATTGTATAATTTCGCAGGAAAAAAGGATAAAAGAATTATTCAAAGTTTACCTTCGACATTTTGACGGCGGGTGAGCATTGGACTGCTTGGCGGGTCGAAGGCAAGATCTTCGTCAGAATCAACCGTCAAATCTTCGACTGTCGGAGCTTTTTCCTGAACAGCCGTTGTTGCTTCACCCGGAATCGAAGCTGCAGTGACTTCGACTCCGCTCTCATCCACAGGGGCTACGTCCTGAGGTTCATCATTTCGTACAGCTCTTTGGGCCGCATCCTCGTCAATCAACCTCACGAGCAACCTACCTTCATCCTCCTGAGAATCGGAGATTGAAGCTCTTGGGCTTGAAGGCGCATGAACTTTTGGCTTTCGAGCCACCTTTTTAACCGGAGTCTTAGCGAAGCTCGAAGTTCCAGCTTCGGCTTTCCTCTTCTTGGGCCCTTTCTCCGAAGGCACCCAATCCATCAGAGGGGGCGGAATAATTTCGAGCAGCCCCCATACTCTGTTGGATCATTCCCAACTACCAACCAATTTGATTCTCCATTCTTTCTCGGTCGGAGTTGGAACGCCCAAAATCTTCTCCGAAGCCTGTACGATTTGCTCCAAAGTTATAGGGGCTGAAGAAGCTAAAAAACGAGTTAAGTTTGTTAATTCTTCGAATAAATATACATAGAGTATGTTGTTTTCGAAGTTACCTGCAGGACTAGAAGTTGAGGAAATTTTTTGAAGACCGCCTTCCGAATCTTCCTCGAAGATGATAGGCCAGTTGGCCATCAGGGGAGAAATTTGAAGCCCAAGGAATTCTTCGGCTAAGTCTCGCATGCTCAAGAGACGACTAATTTTTTGAAGCAAGCTCAAGCGAGCTTCGAGTTGGCCTAGATCCGGGTGCACTAAGGCTTCCTTTCAGAAGTGGATTTCTCGCAGAGGTCCAGCTAGGCGGCTGCTCGCCCCAACTTCGGCGTAAAACCATCTCAAGATCCAATCAGTATACCATCTAGCATTAATGGCCTTGGCAGGAAACCGGAGAGCATATTCGTCCCGGAGTCTGAAGTTGATACTTCCGAAGGCCACTACTATCTTTTCACCTCCGGAGCCTACGAAGGTCTTCGGTTGACATGATGCCCTATGTAGTGCTGCGAAGATCTCCGCTCTTCCTTCACAACCTTCGGCTCGCAACGCCCATTCGAAGATGGCAAGACGTGCTACCGCATTCAGAGAGAGTTGGGGGAGAGTGACATGAAACAAGTCCAATACCTCCGCTAAAAAGTCGACTGCCGGAAGCCCCAACCCAGCTTCGAAGAAAGCTTCGAAAACAACCACTTTTCCGGGTCTCGGTGATGGAATGATTTCCTTCCCAGGTTTGCGAATCATAACCCCAGAACTGATCTTGCCCTCTACTGCGGCCGCAAGTGATTCTCTTCTGCAGGTTGAAGGCCCTAGCTGATAAGATTGATCCATATATTTTGTCGACGCCGGACAGAGGTCTTGATGACCAACATTTTGGGGATTCTCCCCCGCCGCCGCCATTGCTGCTGCTACAGGTGTCGGAGCAGTCACCGTCAATGTAGCGGCCGCCGCTGCCGCCGCAACTTGCTGTCGAGTCAAGGTTGAAGCCGTTCCAGGACCCTTGAAGCTGGTTTTCGCCATTAGATCTCTTGGGTTGCTTTGAAGGAAAAAGGGAGGCTAGGGTTCGAGAGTTGGTCTGTTTGCACGAAAGCGGCGGAAAGGTACAAGAAAGGGTCGGGCCCTCTATTTATAGCTCAGACCCCAATTTTTTATCGTTTGCTTATGCCGTTTCGCATTCTTGACCGTTACTTTATTCTGGAATTAACGCATTATGTAACTTCCGTCGGAAGAAAAAAGCCAACGGCTATTTTTTCCAAGTCCAAAAAGACTTTTGGATTTCCCAAGTTAATTCTAAAATACTTCGAATGCAATTCATTTAAAAAATAATTTGAAGTTCGCATCTCTATACATTTCGGAGGTGTGTTAAGTCTGCTAATCCTTGCACATGGATATGTTTCCTTGCGTATACTACTTCCCTAACATCACAAATTTAACGGAGAAGCGTATTCGAGGGGCTACTGTTGGGGGAAAATATTCCATCTTCAAGATTATCGCAGCAACAAGATAAAGACTGGTGATTAAGATGAAGATGTCTGATATATAATTTCGGAGATGCATCCAATCAAGTTCGAAGTATGATGACGGGCTCTAGTTCGGAGTACATCTTCGAACATGGACTCTTCCAAGAACCTCTTTGCCAGCTAAGATGGAAGACTTATCTTCTTTCTAACTAGATTAGTCTTTTACCATTTTAGCCCTATTAAGAGTACCGAATAGTTTCCATTATGTCGGTTGTAATAGAGGGGTAAAAAGGTCTTTTCCTTAATGTTTGGGCCTATAAATACCCCCTGTTTTGCCCTGTAATGAGCCCCGAATACAAGTTATTCAATACACACTTTCGAACTATTCTAAGTTATTATCCTTTCGGAGGCTTGGAATAGTTTCCCTCGCAAACACTTCGTTTGTTAGTTTCTAATCTTCAGAAACCTGTTAGCGTAATCTTTTACGCCAACAGCTACCCTCTTAGCCACGTTGCCGCGCTTGCCCTTCACAAAGGGTTTCCTCTCCTTTTTGTGGTATTTGGGGCGCTCACTCTCATCTCTCTTCTTGAGTTTAGGACAATTGGCCTTGATGTGAGAAGTGTCACCACACTCAAAACAACCACTAAAACCACTTCTCCTCTGATCCCGTCTCTCATGGTGAAAACGGGTAAACCTTCTGGCAATGAGAGCAAGCTCATCATCGTCCAGAGTATCCACCTGCTCCTTAGTGACGGAGACCAGGGAGGACAAAGCAAAACCATCTGCAAGAACACAAGTGCCAGATGTGCTTGGTTCTGCAGTGGTGCCACGGCTAGTGCTTGAAACCAATGACAATGGTTGTGGCAAAGAGTTTCTGTGCACTGCAAGAGATGCCTTGGCAATCTCTGTGGACTTCAGCTTGCTGAAGAGCTCATCACAGGTCAATGTGTCATAACCTGCAGACTCCTCAATGCTGGATATCTTCACTTCCCAAATGCTACGGTCAAGAGCATAGAGAAGCTTGATAGCCCTGTCATGATCATTGTAAGCAAGCGTCCCGTTGGACCGCAAGTTACTCACTATCGCATCAAAGCGAGAAAACATGGCATCTATAGATTCACCAGGTGCCTGCACAAACAGCTGATACTATTGATTGTATGTGCTTTGGCGCCTGGCCTTGATCTGTGTAGAGCCCTCATGAAAAATAGTGAGTGTTGTCCAAATTTCCCTAGCAGTCCTAAGGTGCTGCACCGTATCAAACTCACTCTGGCTCAAACCAATGAACATTATATTCCTAGCCTTGGAGTTGGCATTATACTGATCTTTCTCTGTTTGAGAGGTGTGAGTCTCAAGGATGGAGTATTGTGAGTCCACAATCTCCCAAATTGCATTTCCTTGGCTTAGCAAGTAAGCCTCCATGCGCACCTTCCACTATGCAAAGTCAGTCCCATCGAACAGAGGAATTTTACTAACTCTGTCCATGTCGCCAAAATATCACAAAACCGGTTAAGGTCAACTGGTGATCTTAACCCGCTCTGATACCAATTGTTGGACCGGAAACGGCGACCAGAGGGGGGTGAATGGGAGCTTTTAAAATTTTAGGCTAAAAATAGCCTTCTGTTTTAATTCAGTCTACCGCGGAACAGGCTTCAAACACACCCTTCGTAGTTCAGGTTCGGAGGTATTTGATGGCTCTGAACACAGGCTTCGCAAGGAGTAAAAGTCCGAAGTCAAGCAGACTTCGCTCCACCCACAACCCCAAAAAACAACTCTGCTAAGTCAGTGCAGGCTCCGCACACAGGGGGCTTCGAGCAGGCTTCGCACTTCACCCTTCGCAAGAGTGGACTACCCTCTGAGGACTTCGACCAAATACTTAGCGACAGCAACTGGTGCTGGGCTTCGTACTTCGAAGGTCTAAACGCACACTAAACAGACTTCGCTATGGGCTTAGACACGGGAAGGAAACGGGCTTCGATCAGGGCTTCGCTAGTAAACAGCGAGGTCTAGCCTCCAGTTACACAGAGCGAAAGCACACTGAAAAAGCACACTTCGCACAAAACACACTTCGCCTAGACAGGCTTCGGTGCACTACTACTAGCGAGGTATGCAAACAAGCTCAAGCAGAAACTTAACACAGAAGCAGGGCTTCGCTGCTTGAACAAGGAACACAATAAATGAACTCACTGGATGAATGCTCAAAGTATGTGGAAGCTAGTACAGGAGCTCAACAATGAATGCTCAAAGTGTTAAATGTTACCTACCCAGCCCCACTATTTATAGCCACTATTCACCCAAGTGAATTGACTACTTTACCCCTAGGGTTTACATTGGTTTTGTCTCTACAGAACAGAGGGGTACAAAAGGTAGTCAACTTTATTCTGGAGGCTTCTCTGTCAGCTTTGCAGAGGGGACAGCGTCAGCTTTTTGCAGAGCAGACAATGTCAGCCTTTGCAGTCTTTGACTTTTCTGAAGCCCCCCTTCGCACGCGAGGGGTGCAGTAGCTTCGGTGAGAAGCCTTGAGCCTGACGGCCTTCGCTTCACCGAAGTCAGCCTCCGATACAATGACGGTTTTGAGCCGAAGCCGTCAAAGCCCTTGGGCCTTCGCACCACCACCTTCGGAGTGGACCACCACGGCTTCACAGCTGCTCCTAGCTCGAACTCCATTAGTCCGTGTACCAAAGCCATGCATGGCCAAAGTACCCCAAGTCATCCTTGCTCTAGAGCCAGCCTTGCTCCGAAGCCTGCTTCACTCTGAACCCCCACCTTCGGAGTACCACCCTTCGAAGTCCCTCCTTCGTCCAAGGCCTCCGCATGAAGCATTCCATGAGCACTTCGTCGCAGTGTCTCTCCCCGAGCACACTCCTCGACAGGCCTCACCCGGACCATGCCTTCGATGCACCTCGACTTCTGAGACCTTCGTCGGGAATCCTTCGAGTGTCTCCCTCCGGAGCACACTTCGTACCCTTGCCTCTGCTGAGGACTTGATCCACCATACTCCGAAGTCACTCCTTCCGGAGTACCCTTCGAAGTGCCTCGCCCCCGCGGACTTCGTCTCGGAGTACCTTCACCCGGAGCCACGCTCCGCACTTACTGCCTTCACCTGGTGCACCTCGACCCGAGGACCGACCTCGACCCCTTCGCAGCCTTCGTGACGGAGCTCCCCGCTCCACTGGCATCAAGCCTCCCGCTTGACCCAAGTTCACCTGCTACGAACCGTCCGTCGCCTCCGAAGTCCCCTGCGCACCACAGACAAGCAGACAAGTGTATCCAGTACTCCGGAGACCTCTCCGGGTTAGCAACCTTCGGCACACCCTCCGGTGTACCACCCAAAGTACCGAGACCTTCGGTACAATCCAGTCATCGTGTGCTGTCGGACCCCTCTGACAGGCACACTCCGCTGCAACAGCTGCAGCAACCAAAACCACTGAAGCCTTCGGTGAAACAGCCTTCGAACACCTTCGGAGGTCCAACCTCCGAACCCCTTCAGAGGTACCCCTTCGAACCAGAGGTTAAACTCTGTCAATCAGTCATCACAGACTCCGAAACCAACCCTTGGTTTCTCACATTGTAATAAAGAGTGCTTTAAAGCACCAGCATAGTCTAGACCTAGAAGAAACTTTTGAGAGCCTCCGAGCATGTGGAGTTTGCCTCAATCTTGAAAAATTTATATTTGGAGCTCAAGCAGGAATATTGCTAGGGTACTTAGTTTCGAGTAGAGGAATCAAAGCTAACCCGATGCAGATAAGTGCACTACAAGGAATGGCTCCACCTAAAAATTTGAAGCAAGTACATAAGTTAACAGGACACCTCACAGCCCTCAGTAGATTCCTAGCCAGATCAGCGGAGCGAAGCCTCCCAATTTTCAAAGCCTTAAAAGGGTCTGAAAGTTTCAAGTGGATGCCGGAGTGCCAGAAAAGCTTCGATAATGTTAAGGACTATCTTGGAAATTTGTCTACGCTTACTGTGCCCCTCATAGAGGAAACTCTCCTCCTTTATCTTGCAGCAACGAGCTCCGTAGTAAGTGCAGTGCTTGTCAGAGAAATAGAGCTCAATGGAAAACTGGTGCAGAACCTAGTATACTTCGTTTCAGAAGCCTTGTCCGGAGAAAAAACACGATACTCTGAGCTTGAGAAATTTGCATATGCTTTGGTAATGGCCTCACAGAAGCTAAGGCATTACGTTTTAGCACACAACATAATTGTCCGTACTTCGTATCCCCTTGGTGATATGCTTCGGAGCAAAGACTCCATAGGGAGACTTGGAAAATGGGCTGTCGATCTAGCCCCCTTCGGCATTTCCTTCACTACAAGAACAGCTGTTAAATCCCAAGTTATAGCCTACTTTGTGGCCGAGTGGACTCTATCTGCAATTTGGACTCTGGAAGAACCCTACGAAGGAATATGGACAATATTCTCCGACGGAGCCTTTCAGGCAACTGGGGCTGGTGCTGGAGCCATAATAATATCAGTGAAAAAAGCAATGTATTCTGCAAGGCTCAACTTTAAGTCTACTAATAATATTGCAGAATACGAAGGAATCCTGTTTGGTCTCTGAAAAGCAAGAGCACTTGGAGCAACTTGAATTGTAATAAAAACAAACTCCCAAGTTATTGCAGGGCATGTTGACAAAAGCTTCCAAGCTCGACATCCACATCTTGCGAAATACTTAGAAGAAATCCACAATACGGAGGCATTATTCAAAGGAATCTCCATCCGAAGCATTCCTCGAGCAGATAATTAGCTTGCAGACGTCTTGGCAAAGGCTGTGGCCGGAGCGGTGGATGTCCCAGAAGGGGCTTTTTATGAGGAGCGTGTCAAACCTTCGGTGCATCAACCACCCTCTGCAGAAGTCCTTTGCATACCAGTCACTGATTGGCAGAGTCTGATAGGGATTTTTGCAAAACAATACAACAACACTAGAAGGCCCAGAGTTGCAAAGGCTGCAGTCAAGGGTCCAAAATTATAAGCTTGTCAACAGAGTGTTATATAAGCCGGAGTCTGTTCTCCTCTACTTCGATGCATCTCACAACCTGAAGGCTAATATATACTTAGGGAAATTCATGAAGGCTTGTGTGGTAGCCACTTAGCCCCTCGGGCTTTAGTAGGTGATATGCACCGAATCGGCTCGGCGAATTGGCCCGATCTTCACGACAGTAGGTTTTGGTAATGGGAATAACTTGCTGAAAAAATTCAGCGGGGTAAAAGGCTTTACACCTGGCCAAGGTTGGATGCGACCAAGCGACGGGGAGAGAGACACCGAAACCGCGAAGACTTCGACTCGATCTCCGAATGACCGCAGAACCACAACCGGAGCTAATCCACACAAAACGGGGCAGCCGTACTGGAACCCGCAGAGCACGAATTAGTGGATCTCAGAGAGATCTCTCCACAAGTTCAAGAAGAACAAGGAAGAACAAGGGTTGAGTAAGACACTCAAGCAGCTCGGCTGCAAATATCACTGGAATAATCTTAATTCATAAAAAGTTTCTCTTGTCTTACAAATAAGGGGTATTTATACTAATAACTAGTCTCTAATTCATGCAGTGGTCGTCAATCTCCCGCTTGTCTTCTGGCCTTCCGAGTGGTCTTCAATGTTTTAATCATAACTCCACCTAGGAACATCCAAAAGACACAGGACCAGATGCGTTGGAAAGCTAATTTGATAACCTTTCACACCATGTGTATCATGCTTCACGAAATATTGTAGAGCGATACAGTTTCTCACGTAAAACTTGGATATCAGGCTGACTATTGATCTTCTGAACAGTCTGCACCAAAAGCACTCAGCTGCCAAGCTGGAAGCTCTAAAGCACTCAGAACTTAGTGGCATTAGAAAGTTGACTTCAACACCTTTCCAACAAGTACTCATGGACCTTCACAGCTTTTATGAATCAAGAGATATGACTGTTTCTTCATGACAGTTCTGCCATGCCGAACTGGTTCGACGTAGTTCTCCTCTCTGGTTCAGTCTCGGCATGTCCTTGTCATCCTCCTTGGTGAACCTGAGTAATAGCAACATGCACGACTTAGGAAGTATATAATTCTCATTAATAAATGGAATTTCACAAAGTAGCGCGTGCACCTCTTGTTGTAGCTGTTTAGCTCGGTTACGAGTAATTGGTCCATCGAAGACATGAGCTGGTTCAGCTTGACTTGATGATTGTTCCATCTTGCTTGATGTAGTCGGTATACTTGATGGTGTGGTCGGTGTGGGCATATCAACCTCCCCCCTTGAAAAAGAGTCGTCCTCGACTCGTCCAATCCAAAGAATGGAGAGAGGTCGGACACATTAAAACTGGTACTCACACCATAAGTACTTGGCAGATCAATTTCATAAGCGTTGTCGTTGATCTTGCGTAGAACTTTGAATGGTCCGTCAGCCCAGGGTTGCAACTTGCTCTTGCGCAGCTCTGGAAAACGATCCTTCCGAAGGTGCACCCAAACCAAGTCCCCTGGTACGAATAATACCTTCTTGCGACCCTTGTTAGCGTGCTTCTGATACTTCTTGGTCATCCTTTCAATATTGGCCCGAGCTCTATCATGAATGTTCTTGACAAATTCAGCTCGGCTGCTTGCGTCGAAGTTCACACGTTCCTGCATGGGTAAAGACAAAAGATCTATGGGAGCAGTGGGTTTGAATCCATATACAATTTCAAATGGACAAATTCTAGTGGTCGAGTGTACTGCCCGATTGTATGCAAACTCAACATGTGGCAAGCTTTCTTCCCATAGTTTTAGGTTCTTCTTAAGGACAGCTCGCAGCAACATTGATAGTGTGCGATTCACAACTTCAGTTTGGCCGTCCGTTTGTGGATGACATGTTGTGGAGAACAGCAGTCTTGTCCCAAGTTTGCCCCACAATGTCTTCCAAAAGTAGCTTAAGAACTTGGTGTCACGATCCGACACAATGGTACGTGGTACTCCATGTAGTCGCACAATTTCCCTGAAAAATAATTCAGCAATATGGGAAGCATCGTCGCTCTTGTGGCAACGAATAAAATGTGCCATTTTGCTGAAACGATCAACCACGACAAAAATTGAATCCTTTCCCCTTTTGGTCCGTGGTAACCCAAGAACAAAATCCATTGAAATGTCCTCCCAAGGTGCATTAGGAATAGGAAGAGGAGTATATAAACCATGAGGGTTCAGACGAGACTTAGCTTTGTGGCAGTTTTCACAGCGAAGAACATGTCTCTCTACATCTCGTCTCAGTTTTGGCCAAAAGAAATGGTCGGCCAGCACTTGCTCCGTCTTCTTGGCTCCAAAATGGCCCATAAGTCCACCTGCATGAGCTTCCTGCACAAGTAAAATTCGAACAGAGCAATCTGGAATACAAAGTTTGTTAGCGCGAAATAAAAATCCATCATGCACATGATACTTTTCCCATCCTTTGTCATTACCACACTTGGCATCTGGTTCAGCAAAGTACGAATCAGTGGCATATAATTCCTTTATACTTTCCAAGCCGAGAATTTTAACATCAAGTTGTGTGACCAAAGCATGTCGTCGAGATAAAGCATCAGCTACAATATTGTCTTGACCTTTCTTATATTTGACAATATAAGGAAAGGACTCAATAAATTCACTCCACTTAGCATGTCGTTTATTCAGTTTTAGTTGTCCCTTAAGATGTTTCAATGATTCATGGTCTGAATGTATCAAAAATTCTTTAGGATAAAGGTAGTGTTGCCAAGTTTCCATACTTCGAACAAGAGCATATAATTCTTTATCATAAACTGAATAATTCAAAGTTGGACCACTTAGCTTTTCACTAAAGAATGCAATTGGTCTCTTTTCCTGCATCAGCACGCCTCCAATCCCAACTCCACTTGCATCACATTCAATTTCAAATGCCTTGTTGAAATCTGGAAGTGCAAGGACTGGGGCTGTTGTGAGCTTCGTCTTTAATTCTTCAAAAGCCTTTTGTTGTGCTTCTCCCCACTTGAAATGTACGTCTTTCTTGGTCAGCTCATTGATTGGAGCAGCGATTGTGCTGAAATCTTTCACAAATCGCCGGTAGAAACCAGCTAGTCCAAGGAAGCTTCTCACTTGGCTCACATTCTGTGGTGGCGTCCATTCATGTACAGCTTTTACTTTCTCAGCATCCACCTCCACGCCTTGTCCTGAAATAACAAAACCAAGGAAAACTACCTTGTCGGTGCAGAAGGTGCACTTCTCAAGGTTAGCGTACAATTTTTGTTCACGCAGGACAGCAAGCACGCTCTGGATATGTGCAACATGTTCTTCAAGAGTCTTGCTGTAGATTAGGATGTCATCAAAATAAACCACAACAATTTTACCAATGAAAGTTATAAGCACATGATTCATTAATCGCATAAATGTACTAGGTGCATTGGTTAAACCGAAGGGCATCACTAACCATTCATACAATCCAAACTTTGTTTTAAAGGCTGTTTTCCACTCATCTCCTTCTTTCATACGAATCTGGTGATAGCCACTTCTTAAATCAATTTTAGTGAACAAAATAGCACCACTAAGTTCATCAAGCATATCATCTAAGCGAGGAATGGGATGCCTATATCTTACTGTGATGTTGTTAATTGCGCGGCAATCCACACACATTCTCCAAGACCCATCTTTCTTAGGCACTAAAAGAACAAGGACAGCACAAGGGGAAAGACTTTCCTGTACATATCCTTTTTTCATCAATTCCTCCACTTGGCGCTGAATTTCTTTTGTCTCCTCTGGGTTGGTGCGGTATGCAGCCCTGTTCGGAAGTGACGCACCAGGAACCAAGTCGATTTGATGCTCGATCCCTCTCTTAGGTGGCAGTCCTGGTGGTACTTCGTCCGGAAGGACATCTTCATATTCCTGCAAAATATTCAAAATAGTACTCGGTAGGGTAGAGGGTAAGGCATTAGTAGAAAGAAAAGTGTCCTTGTACATAAGTACAAAGAACATGGCATCGGGTTCACTCAATTCTTTGATATCCCCCTTCCTAGCCATCATTATGAAACCCTCTTTTCCCGGTTTCTGGGTTCGTTGCAGCTGTGGGGTTTGATTTGGCCGTGGACACTCTTTCTTACTATTTTTGTGGCTCACTCGCAAGTGGTGCTCACTCTCGCGCTGTTTCTTCCTGATATCATCCTTCAAAATTTCTTCCGGTGTCAAAGGAAGCAAGGAAATTCGCTCGCCTTTGTACACAAAAGACAGCTTGTTGGTCCGTCCAAGAATCTGAACATCACGATCATATAGCCATGGTCGACCAAGCAGCAACTGGCAGGCTTGCATAGGCACCACGTCGCACTCCACATGATCATTGTATTTACCAACAGAGAACGGTACCGTCATAGTATGACTGACACGCAGCGCACCACAATCATTAAGCCACTGCATCTTGTATGGACTAGGATGACGCCGTGTTTTCAGTCCCAATCTGTCCACCAATTCTTGGCTAGCAATATTGTTGCAGCTGCCATTATCAACGATGATGCGACACACCTTATCTTTGATTAGCCCACGGGTATGGAACAAATTATGTCGCTGCCCATTGTCTGCCTTTTCTGCTGTTACACTAAGCACTCGTAGAGAAATAAAGCAATTATGTTCTCCTTCTTCAAGCTGGATCTCATTCCTTTCCTCCTCAATTTCTTCATCACATATCGGTCCAGCATCTTCCGGATCACTCTCGGACTCCCATTCACCTTTCTAATTCAACAACATGGTCCTCTTGCTTGGGCATTGTGCAGCAATGTGCCCACGACCGTGGCATTTATGGCATACAATTTCTCTGCTTCGAGAAGAAGATGTAGCTCCCGAGACATTGCTTTGGGCTGCTGAACTTGCAGTGGGTCGCTGCTGAGTTGTTGGTGATGATGCTGTGGAGGCTGCCATCTTCGATGGAACAAATGATTAAGAAAACTTGGCTGCAGCGCCTTGAGATCGTCCACCACCATAGGAAGTACTTGCCTGCTGTTTGCGCCATGGGGCAGCAATAGAATGACTGCCATAATATTTGCCACGTGACTCTTGCTGAATCTTCTGCTCTGTTCGCATATCTTGATCAACAAGATCCTGCAAGGTACGATATGGAAACATCTCCACAAAACCAGAAATTTCTTCATTAAGACCTCATAGAAATCTTGCCATTGTTGACTCTGCATCTTCTCTTATTCCAGCCCGCACCAACAGTAGCTCCATCTCCTTGAAATACTCATCAACTGATCTCTTCCCTTGCTTTAACATTTGCAACCGGTTTCTGAGATCACGCTGATAGCTAGATGGCACAAATCACCTTCTCATCACTTGCTTCATCTCCTCCGATGTATTGATATATCCGCGTCCCAAATCACGTTGATTCTCCTGCACTTGGTTCCACCAAGTGAGAGCGTATCCAGAGAGTTCCACCGAAGCAAGATTCACACGGCGCTGAGCTGAAAGATTATGTACTCGGAATATTTGATCACACTGCTCAGCCCATTCAAGAAATTCATCAGGATTCTCCTTTCCAGTAAACTTTGGAATACTCAACTTGACACGAGCGATGTTATCTGGGTTGTCATGAGGACGATGACCACGATGGTATTCCCTTTCTTCAAAATCAGCAGGTTGGCGATGATGACGCCGATCAAACCTGCCACCTTGACCGAAAGGATTTTCATCATCATGAGATCCTTCGTCATGATCTTGATCTTCAAACTCTTCGTCTTCAAAATGCACGCGGCGACCATCAGCATTACGCCTATGTGCGCGACGCCCACCATGGTAATTATTAAAATTAGCATGGCGACCACCAACAGATCCTTTAGGGCCATCTCCAAAACGATTGAATCCATGGCCGAAACCAGAATTCTCATCACCGGACTCCGCTCGATGCCGGTCCTCTTGATCATGACGTGCTCTACGTCCTCCAGCCGCGGGAAGACGCTCATCGAGTAGCCTGCCCATGGCCTCCATGAGTGAATCAGCCATGCGACGCATCTCATCCCGTGAGACAGGGGGTTCCCTATCACCACGGCGTCCACCATGAACACTTGAATTTGAGTCTGCCATGTTAGGAGCAGCAAGAAAAAAAGGGAAAAAATGTGTAAAGAGGAAAAAAAATATGTGGACACACTCGATCTCACCTCCTACTTACCCAAGTTCTTGCCTGATCTCAAGAACTGTGGTGGTGCTGGTGTGACAGCTTCAACAGAGGTGGTAAAGAGGTCGTAAGGATTTCAAATCGAAAGTCTCGGTTCAGGGTTTTGGTGGAGCTATAGGTGGCTGAACAAGGAGGCCTACGGTACTGCCAATCAAGTGAAAAAGATGTGCTCAAAAGATAAAAAAATTGCTGCTATCAAGATTACCACCAACTTGGATATGAAAACTGAAAATTTCAGCAACCAACCGTAACACAAATTTTTTTTTCTAGAATCTTTTCACTTGTGCTCTCTCCCTTTTTTTACTGTATTCTTTCTTTCTTCTTTTTTTACTCTTCTTTTTTTATAACACTAACAGGGGTGCTGATTACAAAAGATATATGTAAACGGTGGTGACTAGCAACTGGAAGAACACAAACACAAGATAACAGTACCGTCAAAAGGGCTATAGGTATATTTTTTTTAGGCTTTGGACTATAGGACAAACAAATATATGTAAAAGATAAACACAGGGATGAATATGTGGGTGGTGAAAACTGTAACAGATTGAAAAGGGTGGGAGGGTGGGTGGAAAAAAAATGAACCTACCGTGACAACGATAGCTCTGATACCACTTGATACGCACCGAATCGGCTCGGCGAATTGGCCCAATCTTCACGACAGTAGGTTTTGGTAATGGGAATAACTTGCTAAAAAAATTCAGCGGGGTAAAAGGCTTTACACCTGGCCAAGGTTGGATGCGACCAAGCGACGGGGAGAGAGACACCGAAACCGCGAAGACTTCGACTCGATCTCCGAACGACCGCAGAACCACAACCGGAGCTAATCCACACAAGACGGGGCAGCCGTACTGGAACCCGCAGAGCACGAATTAGTGGATCTCAGAGAGATCTCTCCACAAGTTCAAGAAGACCAAGGAAGAACAAGGGTTGAGTAAGACACTCAAGCAGCTCGGCTGCAAATATCACTGGAATAATCTTAATTCATAAAAAGTTTCTCTTGGTGTTGGAATGACGGATCGGACCAGCAAGTTTCCTTAGTGAGAATGAGGGTAGTGTATTCAATGCTCCTTGAGCCCGTCCCTTACAACTACAGTTGAGGGGTATTTATAAGGCGCCCCGTCTAGAGGGCCAAGCGCCTTTGGACCGCCAACGGCTACACGGTCAACCGCTGGTCGACAGTACAGACAAAACGGACTATACATAGTACAAACAGGAAGATTCGACTTTGACAGCGTATCAGCCGTGTCGGGCGCTGCCTACACCGCCCGACACGGTCCGCAGGATCGCGATCCTATCTCCCGGTGTGCTTGTCCAGTCCTTTTCCCGCCAACACTCCCTTTGGGTTCACTACTGCGGCCCGAAGGAGGGCCCCCGGCAATCCCCCCCGGAGGGCGGCCTTTAGCGGCCTTCTCCCGGAGGGTGGCCTCCAGCATCTCTCTCCCAGGGGGTGGCCTCCGGCGTCCTTCTGCCGGAGGGCGGCCTCCGGCACCCTTCTCCCGGAGGGTGACCTCCGGTATCCTTCTGCCGGAGGGCGGCCTCCGGCATCCTTCTCCCGGAGGGTGGCCTTCGGTGCTAGGCTTCGGACCCCCTGGTTGCGGGCCTCCTTCAGTCGTCGGGATTATCTCCCCCAACAGTAGCCCCTCGCTTCTTTCCTCTCGGGAGCCCTGCGTTAAGAGAGGGTGGAAGCGCACATGATAATTCCGATAACTTTCATAAGGACGTAACTTACATTGGGGTGTCAGGTCTGGCCGCAGTGCGGCCCCCTTCGATGGACGCGGAGGAGCTCCGAAGCAGGGAGGCGTGACCGGGCCCGGAGGTTGCGGACCGCTTCGAATCCTCTTTCTGACGGGTTGAGAGGAGTGTGACCGGGCTCGCCGGGTGCTTGCGCACCTTTGACCGGGGGCCTCTGGCCCCGAGGAGGCGGCCAGGCGCTGCCAGAAGTGGTTAATGCGTGTGCAAACGGCATCGGGGAGGCGAACCGCCAGGGAGCCTTCGCGCCCCGATGCGTCGGTTTGGCCTTAAATGCGGTGCCATGCAACCGCTGTGTTCACACGCTGATCGAACCGGAAGAGGAACTGACGGTCTTGCACTTAAATATAACCCGCCACGCGGCCTGCTCTCCCTTCTTCACCTTGCTACGCCCACTCTAGCCACTTCAGCCAACATTCGTCCCGCTTCCTGATCTCTAAGTCCCCTCTCGCCTCCTTGAGCAATGGTGAGGAGCGTCGTCCCAGCAATGGCGATGGACCCGCACTTCTTGCAGCGCCAGATGGCGGCAGCGGCGGCGGCGACAGCGACGGATTCGTCAGAGACACGCGGCACGCGCGAGCTCCGCCCCGCCTCAGAGCGGTTTCGGGAGCAGACCCTGGAGCTCGGCCCGTCTGCGTGTACAGAGGCGTCGATCGAGCAAGCCACCAGGGCCCACCTTGGTCTTGGGACGTCGGCAAGGAAGCCGGGCCAAGAGACGGCCCGCAGCCGCGAGAAGGTGAGGTCGTCGTCTTTGAAGCTTTCTTCGACGCAGGGCTGGGGTTCCCCGCTTCGGAGCTCCTCGCCGGGGTGTTAGACGCGTTCCACTTGGAGCTCCCGCAACTATCTCCCAACGCCATGGCCCGCCTCGCCATTTTCGAGTGGGCCATGCGCGCCGAAGGCTGCGAAGGGAGGGCGGAGGTCTTCGCGGAGATGCACGAGGCTCTCTGCCAGCCGAAGAAGAAGGGAGGCCAGATACTGGCCTTCGGAAGCATCAACTTCCAGCTCCGAAGAAAGTACGCGGATTCCTTCCCGGCGAAGGCCACCAACGAAAGGTGGTACTCGAAGTGGGTGAGCCGGTGGTTCTATGTCCGCGTGGGGCTTAGCTCCGGCCTCGCTGGGATCCCGCGCCACATTTGGTTCCGGAGGGAAGCGCGCATCGAGACCAACGCCGACTCGATCTCCGCGAGGATCCAGCTTCTCCAGATTGTCGCCCGCCGAATGAGCATGCGCGACTTGGTGGAGGAGTTCGTGGCCCTCGAGATCCCTCCGCTGAAGGAGGAATGACCGGCGTCGCTCCGGAGCAGCCGGGACGAGTCGATGCCAGCGGAGCTCTCCCGCTAGCTTGGTAAGTAGGGTCGCTCCAGTCTTTCGTGTCCGAAGGGTGCTCCGGTCCTGATAATCGAATGTAGGGTCGCTCGTTGCCCGGACCCCCGAGGAGGTGGCCCGCATGACGGAGAGGATTCTCGGAGTCCCTACCGCGGCCGAACGCACCCGGCAACTGGAGTTGGTGGGCTCTTGGGAGCGCTCCAACAGAGTGTGGGGGGCACTCGAGCTCTCGCCTCCGCATCTTCCGGATGGTGAGGTCCTCCGGGATGTTTCGAAGAGGAAGGTAGGCGACCCCGATGGTGGCCTCTCTCCTCCCCGCCCCCTCAAGAAGAAGAAGATAGTGAAGGGTCCAAGGCAGCTTTCTCCGGGACGCTCCTCCGCCTCCCACTCCGAGTGGGGAGGTTCCAGCGACGGGGCCCAGTCGGAGTCAGGGGAACCTTTGATAATTCTGGACCCGACCCCGTCTGTTCGGCCGAGCGCTGGAAGGACCGAAGAAACTCCCCCTCGCTCGGGCCCAACGAAGCCCGCGCCGGGGGCTAGGCAGGAGGCGCCCGTCATCGGAGCGACGCCGCGTCTCGAGACCGCTCCCTCGCGTGAACTGGCTTCGGAGGGGGGCTCCGCCGGCTCCCACGGGAGCAGGGCGACGGATAGCTTGGACCGCGGGGGGTTGGTTGACCCGCTCGGCGCCGTTGAGAAGAGTGCCGACATAGAGGCCGAGCTCACCACGGCGGCGGCGAGCTCCCCTGTGAACTCCATCGACATCCTCTTCTACTGCCCGAGCCCGTCAGGGCCCATCCAGCTTCCGGAGGACCTTGCCGACGCTGCGGACGAAGGTACGATAGCTTGCCCATCCTTTCCCCAAACGTTGGGGCCTTCTCGACCTTAGCTCTTGCTCGCCCACGTAGGCACATCGGCCCGGGGCGCCGAACCAGTTGCCCCGCTTGCCGACGACGCTCCGGATGCGAGGTCTGGAGCCCCTGTCGGTACGAGGAGGGCCCCGGGCCAACAGGGCGGGACGGAGTCCGGAACCTCCGAACGGGCCTCTCCGGAGGCCGTCGAAGACGCGGGGATCCGGCCTCAGCCCCCTTCCGATCCTCGAGGCGCGCGCGCCACCATGCCCCTCCTGCGCCCCTTCCTGGAGGATGGTGAGGACTTCGCGTCCAGGGTGGCCCCGGTCCATGACTATTACTTGCGGCTGCGCGAGGCCCCGGTGATAGACGAACTGGGGCTATCAGATGGCCTAGACCTCGGCAGGGCCATCGAGACTGCAGCGGGCCAGGTACCTTCTTGGAGTGCATTCGATGAGCCCCTAGCTCTTCTTCTGATCATCTTCCTTGCGCGCAGGTGGTGGCATTGGCGCAGGGGCAGCTGGTTGCCCTGCTCTCCGAACGACAACGCCGCGAGGCGGATGTCGCGGAACTCGCGGCCCGAGCGGATACCGTGGAGAGACTGGCTCGCGAGCGGTCATCGGAGGTCGAAGCACTCCGGCTCCAGGCAGCGAGGGTCGAAGCGCTCGAGGCCCAAGTGGCGGAGATGGACTCCCTCAAGACCCGCGTCGCGGAGTTGGAGGGGCTCCGGGCTCGGGCCGAGCGAGCCGACAAGCTGGAGGCGGAAATCGACGCCCTCCGAGCCCGAGCTGCCAAAGCAGAGGGGCTTCGGTCTCGGGCCGCAGAAGCGGAGCGACTCGAGGGGGAGGTTTCCGTGCTCCGGACCCAAGCCTCGGAGGCGGCAGCTAACGCCGAAACCCTTAGGGCTCGGATGGCCCAGATGGAGCGAGTCGAGGTGGACCTCACCGCCCGGAACGGGGAGGTGACCGAGGCGCTTGCTGAGGCAGGGAAGACGGCGGCTGACACCGCGGAGTCCCTTCGGAAGGTGCTGGCACGCTACGGCACTGGATGTGGCACGTTTGACATCGCCCGGGAGCCCCTGGTCCATCGGGTGAAGTTTATCCAGTCCGCCGTCTGGCAAATACCGCTTCGAATCCTCTTTCTGACGGGTTGAGAGGAGTGTGACCGGGCTCGCCGGGTGCTTGCGCACCTTTGACCGGGGGCCTCTGGCCCTGAGGAGGCGGCCAGGCGCTGCCAGAAGCGGTTAATGCGTGTGCAAACGGCATCGGGGAGGCGAACCGCCAGGGAGCCTTCGCGCCCCGATGCGTCGGTTTGGCCTTAAATGCGGTGCCATGCAACCGCCGTGTTCACACGCTGATCGAACCGGAAGAGGAACTGACGGTCTTGCACTTAAATATAACCCGCCACGCGGCCTGCTCTCCCTTCTTCACCTTGCTACGCCCACTCTAGCCACTTCAGCCAACATTCGTCCCGCTTCCTGAGCTCTAAGTCCCCTCTCGCCTCCTTGAGCAATGGTGAGGAGCGTCGTCCCAGCAATGGCGATGGACCCGCACTTCTTGCAGCGCCAGATGGCGGCAGCGGCGGCGGCGACAGCGACGGATTCGTTGGAGACGCGCGGCGCGCGCGAGCTCCGCCCCGCCTCAGAGCGGTTTCGGGAGCAGACCCTGGAGCTCGGCCCGTCTGCGTGTACAGAGGCGTCGATTGAGCAAGCCACCAGGGCCCGCCTTGGTCTTGGGACGTCGGCAAGGAAGCCGGGCCAAGAGACGGCCCGCAGCCGCGAGAAGGTGAGGTCGTCGTCTTTGAAGCTTTCTTCGACGCGGGGCTGGGGTTCCCCGCTTCAGAGCTCCTCGCCGGGGTGCTAGACGCGTTCCACTTGGAGCTCCCGCAACTATCTCCCAACGCCGTGGCCCGCCTCGCCATTTTCGAGTGGGCCATGCGCGCCGAAGGCTGCGAAGGGAGGGCGGAGGTCTTCGCGGAGATGCACGAGGCTCTCTGCCAGCCGAAGAAGAAGGGAGGCCAGATACTGGCCTTCGGAAGCATTAACTTCCAGCTCCGAAGGAAGTACGCGGATTCCTTCCCGGCGAAGGCCACCAACGAAAGGTGGTACTCGAAGTGGGTGAGCCGGTGGTTCTATGTCCGCGTGGGGCTTAGCTCCGGCCTCGCTGGGATCTCACGCCACATTTAGTTCCGGAGGGAAGCGCGCATCGAGACCAACGCCGACTCGATCTCCGCGAGGATCCAGCTTCTCCAGATTGTCACTCGCCGAATGAGCATGCGCGACTTGGCGGAGGAGTTCGTGGCCCTCGAGATCCCTCCGCTGAATGAGGAATGGCCGGCGTCGCTCCGGAGCAGCCGGGACGAGTCGATGCCAGCGGAGCTCTCCTGCTAGCTTGGTAAGTAGGGTCGCTCCCGTCTTTCGTGTCCGAAGGGTGCTCCGGTCCTGATAATCGAATGTAGGGTCGCTCGTTGCCCGGACCCCCGAGGAGGTGGCCCGCATGACGGAGAGGATTCTCGGAGTCCCTACCGCGGCCGAACGCACCCGGCAACTGGAGTTGGTGGGCTCTTGGGAGCGCTCCAACAGAGTGTGGGGGGCGCTCGAGCTCTCGCCTCCGCATCTTCCGGATGGTGAGGTCCTCCGGGATGTTTCGAAGAGGAAGGTAGGCGACCCCGATGGTGGCCTCTCTCCTCCCCGCCCCCTCAAGAAGAAGAAGATAGTGAAGGGTCCAAGGAAGCTTTCTCCGGGACGCTCCTCCGCCTCCCACTCCGAGTGGGGAGGTTCCAGCGACGGGGCCCAGTCGGAGTCAGGGGACCCTTTGATAATTCTGGACCCGACCCCGTCTGTTTGGCCGAGCGCTGGAAGGACCGAAGACACTCCCCCTTGCTCGGGCCCAACGTAGCCCGCGCCGGGGGCTGGGCAGGAGGCGCCCGTCATCGGAGCGACGCCGCGTCTCGAGACCGCTCCCTCGCGCGAACTGGCTTCGGAGGGGGGCTCCGCTGGCTCCCACGGGAGCAGGGCGACGGATAGCTTGGACCGCGGGGGGTTTGTTGACCCGCTCGGCGTCGTTGAGAAGAGTGCCGACATAGAGGCCGAGCTCGCCACGGCGGCGGCGAGCTCCCCGGTGAACTCCATCGACATCCTCTTCTACTGCCCGAGCCCGTTAGGGCCCATCCAGCTTCCGGAGGACCTTGCCGACGCTGCGGACGAAGGTACGATAGCTTTCCCATCCTTTCCCCAAACGTTGGGGCCTTCTCGACCTTAGCTCTTGCTCGCCCACGTAGGCACATCGGCCCGGGGCGCCGAACCAGTTGCCCCGCTTCCCGACGACGCTCCGGATGCGAGGTCTGGAGCCCCTGTCGGTACGAGGAGGGCCCCGGGCCAACAGGGCGGGACGGAGTCCGGAACCTCCGAACGGGCCTCTCCGGAGGCCGTCGAAGATGCGGGGATCCGGCCTCAGCCCCCTTCCGATCCTCGAGGCGCGCGCGCCACCATGCCCCTCCTGCGCCCCTTCCTGGCGGATGGTGAGGACTTCGCGTCCAGGGTGGCCCCGGTCCATGACTATTACTTGCGGCTACGCGAGGCCCCGGTGATAGACGAACTGGGGCTATCAGATGGCCTAGACCTCGGCAAGGCCATCGAGACTGCAGCGGGCCAGGTACCTTCTTGGAGTGCATTCGATGAGCCCCTAGCTCTTCTTCTGATCATCTTCCTTGCGCGCAGGTGGTGGCATTGGCGCAGGGGCAGCTGGTTGCCCTGCTCTCCGAACGACAACGCCGCGAGGCGGATGTCGCGGAACTCGCGGCCCGAGCGGATACCGTGGAGAGACTGGCTCGCGAGCGGTCATCGGAGGTCGAAGCCCTCCGGCTCCAGGCAGCGAGGGTCGAAGCGCTCGAGGCCCAAGTGGCGGAGATGGACTCCCTCAAGACCCACGTCGCGGAGTTGGAGGGGCTCCGGGCTCGGGCCGAGCGAGCCGACAAGTTGGAGGCGGAAATCGACGCCCTCCGAGCCCGAGCTGCCAAAGCAGAGGGGCTTCGGTCTCGGGCCGCAGAAGCGGAGCGACTCGAGGGGGAGGTTTCCGTGCTCCGGACCCAAGCCTCGGAGGCGGCAGCTAACGCCGAAACCCTTAGGGCTCGGATGGCCCAGATGGAGCGAGTCGAGGTGGACCTCACCGCCCGGAACGAGGAGGTGACCGAGGCGCTTGCCGAGGCAGGGAAGACGGCGGTTGACACCGCAGAGTCCCTTCGGAAGGTGCTGGCACGCTACGTCACTAGATGTGGCACGTTTGACATCGCCCGGGAGCCCCTGGTCCATCGGGTGAAGTTTATCCAGTCCGCCGTCTGGCAAATACACCTTTCCGTGGCGCAGTACGGCGAGGTGTCTACTCTGGTGGCCGCTTATGGGATTCTTCAGCATCTCGAAGCGTCTGGGCTTCCTCTTCCTTCGTCTTCGAGCCTGCATCTGGTCACCTTCGTGGGGGATCACCTCCGGACACTGAGCCTTGTGCTGAATCAGTCCTGGAGGGTGCTCAAGGCAGCCTGGCAGACTGAGGGCCCCGAAGCGATCAAGGCTTGGCTGGAGGAGGCGCTCTGCACACGTGGTCCTCCGGCTCCCTCGAAGCCTTCGGTCTCGGCCCGTCAGCTGGACCCGAAGGTGTAGCTTCTTCAGAATCTGTCGTTGTCTTAGCCTGTAATAGCTTAGGAAACTTAATTATATATTAATAAAGAGTACTTTCTGGGGCTCACTCAGGGTGTCCGTGATTGCGACTGCGATGTCGAAGTGCTTGAATTTGGCGACGCCCTTCGACATCGATGGGCTATCTTCGAGGTTTTGAGAGCGAACCGGCCCGCGCGCTTCATTCTTCCCCGTAGCAGTGATGGGCGCGCGGACCCCGACGTCCTCCGAGGGGTTCTGAACCATGTCAAGGAAGAAGAAAGAGGGCCCCGCTCCCTGTCTTCGTCTCCCGAACTGGTTGACTGGTCTGATACGGAAGCCGGCTTGGACGAAGCATCCCCCGGGGGGCGATCTGCGCAGCTGGGCCCAACTTCAAGAAGACCAGAGGGCCTTTCGCGCCTAGAAGAAGGAGGAGGAGCGAAGGAAGAGGAAGGAGAGGTCCGCGCGAACCGCGCCCGGGCCTTCGACCGAAGCGCGCTCTAGCTCGGGTGGCCCCTCCGACCGAGGGGGCCTTCGGTTCTTGCTTGGCCTGGATGAGAACTTCTCTTGATTCTTCTCTTCTGTCTTTGATTTGTAATAAACATTGTACGCCCTCCGTGTTTCCAATATGTGCGGTTGAAGTCTTTCGCCTTGCTCCTTCCCTTCCCCCCTCCTTAGCGGGTAGTCGGTTTGCCGGCTAGGCGCTAACCAGCTAGGAGGAAGGCACGGTGAATGCATCTCGCGTACGGGGGCGGCATGCTTCGGACGGGATCTAGGAATCCAAGTGCGAGGGTGCGTCGAGCCGGAGCTCGAAACCCAATAGCGAGGGTGCGTCGAGCCGGAGCTCGGAACCCGATAGTGAGGGTGCGTCGAGCCGGAGCTCGGAACCCGAGAGCAAGGGTGCGTTGAGCCAGAGCTCGGAACTCGGTAGCGAGGTCCGTCGAGCCGGAGCTCGGAACCTGATAGCGAGGGTGCGTCGAGCCGAAGCTCGGAACCCGAGAGCGAGGGTGCGTCGAGCCGGAGCTCGGAACCCGAGAGCGAGGGTGCGTCGAGCCAGAGCTCGGAACCCGATAGCGAGGGTGCGTCGAGCCGGAGCTCGGAACCCGATAGCGAGGGTGCGTCGAGCCGGAGCTCGGAACCTGAGAGAGAGGGTGCGTCGAGCCGGAGCTCGGAACCCGAGAGCGAGGGTGCGTCGAGCCGGAGCTCGGAACCCGATAGCGAGGGTGCGTCGAGCCGGAGCTCGGAACCCGATTGCTTTGCTAAAGCGAAATTCTTAGAGCCGTTGCGCGTTTCGTTTGGTGATTTTATTACGCAATTTGGGTACAAAAGCAGGCGCTATCGGCCGCTAGCGGAATACACTGACGAGACTACGGAAAGTAACGCTTTAGATGCTCCGCGTGCCAAGTATGCTTCAGCTCCTCGCCTTCTAGGGTGGCGAGCCGGTAGGAGCCCGGTCGCCTGGACCTTGTTACAATGTACGGTCCTTCCCATTTGTTGCCCAGCTTGGTGGGAGTGACCACCGCGCGAAGGACGAGGTGCCCCGGTTGGAACTCATTGCGCTTGACCTTGGGGTCGTACCATGCCTTGGTCTCCTTCTGATACTGGGAGAGGTTGGCGACGGCTCGGAGCCGCGTCTCTTCGGCCAGGTCGAGGGAGACGGTGCGCTTGTCATTGGCCTCGGGCGCTGTGACGCGTAGCGAACCGGCTCGGAGCTCCGTTGGGGTCATTTCTTCATCGCCGAACAAGAGGCGGAATGGAGTGAAGCTGGTAGCCCGGGAAGTGGTTGTCCAGATGGACCACAAGATCTTCGGCAGCTCGTCGGGCCACAACCCTTTGGCTAAGCCAACGATGCGTTTATTGAGGCCTGAGAGGATGTGCCCATTAGCTCGCTCCACGGCCCCGTTAGACTGGGGATGCCGCACGGCGGCGAAGCAGAGCTGGACTCCCAACTCGTCGCAGAATGCCCGGAAAGCCCCAGCATCGAACTGCGTTCCGTTGTCCAGTGTGAGCTGTCTGGGTACTCCGAAACGGCACACGATGTTCTGCCAGAAGAATTTCTGGACGCTTCAGGATGTGATGGAGGTCAGTGGCTCCGCCTCGACCCACTTGGAAAAATACTCGACGGCGACAACAACAAAGCGCAGGTTGCTTTCGCTCTGGGGAGTGGTCCAATGAGGTCCATGCCCCATCGGGCCAGAGGCCACACAGGAGGGATGGGTAGCAGGCTTGCTGGGGGTCGATGACTGCGCCGTCCCATCCACTGACAGCCTTGGCAAGTGCGGACGAGTTCTTCGGCATCGGCAACGATAGTGGGCCAGTAAACGCCCTGCCGGAGAGCTTTGCCCGCGAGGGCCCGTGGTGCCAGGTGGCTCCCGCACAGCCCCTCGTGGATTTCTCGGAGCATGGCCACTCCATCCGAGTGCGAGATGCAGCAGAGTAACGGGGAACATACTCCGGACTTGTATAGAATACCATTGATGACCTCGAATGACCTTGCACAGAGCTGGAGGCGAGCTTGGCCTGGGCTAGGATGATCATCTTCGCTGCTCGCGAGCGTGCGCAGGATGGGCTCCCGCCAATCGGTATCGGCCGTACACAGGACTGGAGCTGGCCGGGGTGGCGGCGGGGGCTCATCCGAGGAGGCGGAGGTGGACGCCTCGCTGCGAGGGGGCGCCGAAGGTTGGGTGATCTCCTCGAAAAAAGCCCCCGGCGGCAAGGCATGAGCCCCTGCCCCGACTTTGGCGAGGGCGTCAGCTTGGCCGTTTTCGCCTCGCGGGATGCTTTGGACGGATATACCCTTGAAGGATGCCTCGAACTTGCAGATGGAGTCGAGGTAGGAGGCAAGGTCTGGGTGCTTAGCCTGGAAACTCTTGTCGATGTGCCCGACGACTACTTGGGAATCGGTCTTGACGACCACACGCGCTGCTCCCAGCGCGTGCTCCTTGCGGAGACCCAAGAGGACCCCTTCGTACTCGGCGATATTGTTAGTGGCCTTGAAGCTTAGCCGAGCAGAATACAGGGCCTGCTGGCCGGAGGGGGAGACGATGACTGCTCCGGCCCCAGCCCCTGAAGCCTGGTAAGCACCGTCCGAAAAGATGGTCCAGACCCCCTCGCTTGCTTCGGCGCCCGCGCGCTCGGGGGCCATCGTCCACTCCGCGACGAAGTTGGCGAGGATTTGGGACTTGATGGCTATCCGAGCGACGAAGGAGATCCCGAATGGGGCCAACTCCACCACCCACTTTCCGATGCGGCCGGTGGCGTCCTTGTTCCGGAACATGTCGCCTAGCGGGTAGGCAGTCAGGATGATGACATCGTGAGCCAGGAAGTAGTGTCGGAGCTTCCAGGATGCCATGACGAGGGCGTAGGCCACCTTTTCGAGCTCGGAGTACCTAACCTTAGCTCCGGCGAGGGCTTCAGAAACGAAGTAGACGGGGCGTTGGATCAGCCTCCCATTGAGTTTCTCCTCTTGGACTAAAGCCGCACTCGCTGCATTGCCGGAGGCGGCGAGGTATACCAATAAAGGACTGTCGGCCTGGGGTGTGGCGAGGGCCACGAGGCCGGAGAGATATTCCTTGATCTGCTGGAAACAGTCCTGACATTCAAGGGTCCACTCGAAATGCTTAGAACCTCGGAGCGCCTTGAAGATGGGCAAACTTCGCTCTGCTGATTTTGCTAAAAATCGCCCGAGGGCTGCCAACCGCCCGGCCAGCTTTTGTGCTTGCTTCAGGTTCTGAGAGGGGGACATGTTCTGCAATGCCTGAACTTGCATTGGGCTGGCTTCGATGCCCTGGCTGGAAACAAGATACCCAAGCAGCTTCCCTGCGCGTGCTCTGAAGACACATTTTTCTGGATTGAGCCAGATTCCACACCGCCGGAGGCTATCGAAGGTCTCATCTATGTCCGAGCCGCGGTGGCTCTTGGTGGCGCTTTTGATGATGATGTCGTCCATGTATGCTTCCATGTTACGCCCCAATTGATGACCCAGGGCTTTGGAGATTAGTCTTGAAAAGGTGGCCCTTGCATTGCGGAGGCCGAAGGGCATCCGGAGGTAGCATAATACTCCGGCCGGGGTGACAAAACTTGTTTTCACTTGGTCCTTGGGCCTTAACCAGATCTGGTGGTATCTGAAATAAGCATCGAGGAAACTGAGGAGTTCTGCTCCAGCTGTGGAGTCTAGTTGGTCAATGCGAGGCAGGGGGTAGGGGTCACGGGGGCAAGCTTTATTCAGAGAAGTAAAGTCGATACACATGCGCCATTTGCCAGATGTTTTCTTCTGGACAAACACTGGGTTAGACAACTAGTCGGTATGACTCACTTCCCGGATGACCCCTGCTTGAAGCAGCTTCTCTGTCTCAGCCTTGGCGAGCTTGGCCCGTTCGGTGGAAAGTCTCCGGAGCCCCTGGCGTACCGGTCGTGCCTTCGGGTCGACGGCCAGTGAGTGCTCGATGATCGAGGGGTCGACGCCGGTAATGTCTTCGTCGGACCATGCGAAGATGTCGTGGTTGCCGCGGATGATGGCTTCGAGCTGCGCTGACACCTCCGGTTCCAGACCCCCTCCGAACTTGATCGGGTACTCCTTCCCTTCTTGGGTCAAGATCTTGGTAAAGACTTCCCCCTCCGGGAGAGGTTTGGCGGGGCAGCCCTTCTGCCCGGGGTCCCCGCCTCCTGGGAGGCCGGCTCCTTCGGCACATTCGCGGACACTGTGAATCTGCCGCGGCTCCAACGGCGCTGAGTGACCGTACTCGACCCGGCGGGCTGCGGCCTGGTCACCCAGGACTGACAACACCCCTCCGGGAGTTGGCATCTTGAGGCAGAGGTAGTTGTGGTGGGCGATGGCTCCGAAGCGATTGAGCATCCCCCTTCCGAAGATAGCGTTGTAGGCGTACGAAGCGTCGACCACGTCGAACAGGATCTCTTCGCAGCGCTGAAGGGGGGAGTCGCCGAAGGTCACCTCCAGCATGACCTGGCCCAGGGCGTCGAGCGGGGGGCCCGCGAAGCGTTGGAGTGGACGCGAGGATGGCAGTAGGTGCTTGCGCGACAGGCACAGCTGATCGAAGGCCTGCACGAAGATGATGTCAGCGAAACTCCCTCCGTCGACCAGTATGCGACGCACCTCAACTCCGGCGATGTCTACTGAGATGACGAGGGGGTCGGCGTGCGGGAACTTGACTCCGGAGGCATCTTCAGCGGTGAAGGTGATGGGGACATGGGACCACTCCGGGAGGGCCGAGGGGCCGGACGTGCCGATATGTCCGATCTCCCGAACATAGTCCCGGTGCTGCCGCTTGGAAAGAGCCCCCAGGGCTCCCCCTTCGGATATGGGGAGGACCACTCGCTTCCCCCGATCTGGCGCACCCTCGAGCTTGGGGGCCGCGACCCCGCCGAACTCCGGGGCCGGGGCCATGGCTTCCGGCTCATCGCGGCGCCCAACTACCTGGACCGCTTCTGGGCGAGGGGTAGGGACCCCTCTGTCGGTGGAGCCGCGGCCGGCATTGCGCTCGAGGTATTCGCTGCGAAGGACGAGTATGGTCCGGCAGGAGTCGGTGTCGTGGCTCCGGTTCTCGCCATGGATGCTGCAGTAGAAGGCTTCTCCGGAAGGCGCTCGGGGCGGAGCCTTGGTTCCGACCGAACGGCTTCCGCTGGGCGTGTGCAGATGCTTGGCGGGGGCTCGGGGGGTAATGCTGAGGACTTCCCCCCGAAGATGCTTTCGGCCCCGTCAAGAGTCCCGATGGACGGAGTCCTGCCGACCGGGCTCTTGGCGGCGGAAGTCGGAAGCATGGCGCGCTCCCTGGCTGGGGTCCAGGGGGGCTTCATACGTCCTGGCGCTCGGGGCCTGGACAGGGACTATCATCGCTTGCTGGTGCATCTGGCCTTCCTCGGACCGGGCGTATTCCTCGAAGTACGTCATGAGTTGTGCCACCGAAGAGATGGGATTCCGGTGGAGTTTGTCGAGGAGGACTGGGTGGGTGACGCCTTCTCGGGCAGCGTTGATGATGGAGGAAGCCGAGAGCCCTTTGATCTGGGCCTTGGTGTGCGCGAAGCGTTGGGAAAATTGCCGCAAAGTTTCTCCGGGTTGCTGCTTCACTTGGAAGAGGCTCCCGGTGGACATGGGGGCCACGAAGGTCCCTTGGAAATTGTTGATGAATTTCTTCCTTAGCTGCTCCCACGAATGGATGGTCCCGGGTCGGAGCGACCAGAACCACCGGAGGGCGATCCCTTCGAGCGCCAGGGGGAAGCATTTAGCCATTGTGTCCCGGCTCCGCCCGGACGCTTCTATTGCCAGGGCGTAGGAACGGGAGAACTCCCTAGGGTCGGAGTCCCCGGAGTACTTGGGAAGCTTGGCGGCGCGAAACTTTGAGCCGAAGCGCACCCTCTGAAGATCCGGATGCAGGGGGGACTCCTCGTCGTACGATGGATTTTCTTCGTCCGCTGGATCTTCGTCGTCGCTCAGAGCCACGGCCATAGCTTTCGCGGCGCGGAGGGGCTCCGAAGGGTGGAGCGACGCCTCCTGGCGCCACAAGGCCAACTCCGCCTTCAGTCGAGCGTTCTCGGCGGCCAGGGCGTCGGCTTGGCTCCCGCTTCCTCCTGAAGCGGTGTCGGGGTCCCGTGAGCGGGCATAGTCGGTCCGGAGGGACACCACCGGGGGTCCGCCAGGAGCGTGCTGCTCCGGCGGCTCCTCTAGCAACCCTGCCAAGTTGACGGAGGTCGGCTCAGGTCTGCCAACAGGGCCTCCGGCCTCGGGCGTCCCTTCCGGTGCCTGGGTTGGCTCCAAGGAGGGCGCCCCGACCGGCGCAACAGCAAGGGCCGAAGGACTGGGGTCGGGGATCGGAGCGGGCTCGACCCCGGCGGTGCGGGCTGACCGGCGCGGGGGAACCATGCTTGCTCCCTTTCGACTTGACATGATTTGGTGAGTGGGTGTAGAGGACGCTAGCTTTTGAACTAAGGTCCCCATGGACGGCGCCAACTGTTGGAACGACGGATCGGACCAGCAGGTTTCCTTAGTGAGAATGAGGGTAGTGTATTCAATGCTCCTTGAGCCCGTCCCTTACAACTACAGTTGAGGGGTATTTATAAGGCGCCCCGTCTAGAGGGCCAAGCACCTCTGGACCACCAAGGGCTACACGGTCAACCGTCGGTCGACAGTACAGACAAAACGGACTATACATAGTACAAATAGGAAGATTCGACTCTGACAGCGTATCAGCCATGTCGGGCGCTACCTACGCCGCCCGACACGGTCCGCAGGATCGCGATCCTGTCTCCCCGTGTGCTTGTCCAGTCCTTTTCCCGCCAACACTCCCTTTGGGTTCACTACTGCGGCCCGAAGGAGGGCCCCCGGCAATTCCCCCCGGAGGGCGGCCTTTAGCGGCCTTCTCCCGGAGGGTGGCCTCCGGCGTCTCTCTCTCGGGGGGTGGCCTCCGGCGTCCTTTTGCCGGAGGGAGGCCTCCGGCACCCTTCTCCCGGAGGGTGACCCTCGGTATCCTTCTGCCGGAGGGCGGCCTCCGGCATCCTTCTCCCGGAGGGTGGCCTCCGGTGCTAGGCTTCGGACCCCCTGGTTGCGGGCCCCCTTCAGTCGTCGGGATTATCTCCCCCAACACTTGGCTTACAAATAAGGGGTATTTATACTAATAACTAGTCTCTAAAAATATATGTGAACTGAAAGATCCACGTGGGAAGGTGGAAGGCCAACGGGTTTGATCATTCATGCAGTGGTCGTCAATCTCCCGCTTGTCGTCTGGCCTTCCGAGTGGTCTTCAATGTTTTAATCATAACTCCACCTAGGAACATCCAAAAGATGCGGGACCAGATGCGTTGGAAAGATAATTTGATAACCTTTCACACCATGTGTAGCATGCTTCACGAAATATTGTAGAGCGATACAGTTTCTCACGTAAAACTTGGATATCAGGCTGACTATTGATCTTCTGAACAGTCTGCACCAAAAGCACTCAGCTGCCAAGCTGGAAGCTCTAAAGCACTCGGAACTTAGTGGAATTAGAAAGTTGACTTCAACACCTTTCCAACAAGTACTCATGGACCTTCACAGCTTTTATGAATCAAGAGATATGACTGTTTCTTCATGACAGTTCTACCATGCCGAACTGGTTCGACATAGTTCTCCTCTCTGGTTCAGTCTCGGCATGTCCTTGTCATCCTCCTTGGTGAACCTGAGTAATAGCAACATGCACGACTTAGGAAGTATATAATTCTCATTAATAAATGGAATTTCACAAAGTAGCGCGTGCACCTCTTGTTGTATCTGTTT
Organism: Zizania palustris; assembly: GCA_019279435.1. Classification (NCBI taxonomy): domain Eukaryota; kingdom Viridiplantae; phylum Streptophyta; class Magnoliopsida; order Poales; family Poaceae; genus Zizania; species Zizania palustris. Next base: position 90,115,500 of record JAAALK010000079.1, on the reverse strand, counting down.
AGCTCGGTTACGAGTAATTGGTCCATCGAAGACATGAGCTGGTTCAACTTGACTTGATTATTGTTCCATCTTGCTTGATGTAGTCGGTATACTTGATGGTGTGGTCGGTGTGGGCATATCAGTAGGCAAGACACTTCGCCAGGGGATTTATTGGCCAACAATTGTAAGAGATTTAGAATCATTGGTTTGAACCTATCAAGGGTGCCAATGGATGGGAAGACGAAGCCATCGGCCTCCGACACCTCTTCAAGTCATTGCTCTGGTATGGCCGATGGCACGATGGGGAATGGATCTCATTGACCCTTTCCCAATGGCGAAGGGCAGCTTGAAGTTCACGGTGGTAGCAATCGAATACTTTTCTAAATGGGTTGAAGCCGAACCCTTAACTACTATCACTTCGAAGAATGTGCAGAAATTCTTCTGGCAGAATATTATTTGTAGGTTCGGAGTGCCTAGAGAGTTGACAATCGACAATGGCACCCAATTCGAGGCCGAACCTTTTAGAGAATTCTATGAAGGGCTAGGCATTAAAATGTGCTTTGCAGTCGTTTGTCATCCCCAATCCAACAGAGCCGTCGAGTGGGCCAATGAAAATATTATGTCCGTCCTAAATCAAAGGATTGTTGGGTTGGCAAAAGTGTCGTGGACCAAAGAGCTTCCTAATATTTTATGGTCCATTCGGACCACTCAAGCTAGGTCCACAGGCTTCACCCCATTTAGGTTGTTGTTCAGAGATGAGGCCATGACTCCAACGGAGCTGAAAGGTGGATCCCTTCGTGCAATGGAGCCAGAAGATAATGATGAAAGGAACACTTCACTTGACTTGTCGGAAGAAACGATGCTTCGAGCTATCGCCAATTTGACAAAGTACCAAGACCAGATGAAGACATGGTATGACCCAAAGGTAAATGTTAATGAACTTAGACCAGATCATTTGATACTGCGAAGTGTAATTGCTCCGGGGAAGTTAGAAAACAAATGGGAAGGACCATATATTATCTTACGCTCAGGGTGCCCCGGATCTTCCAAATTAGCTAATTTAGAAGGGGAAGAATTAAAGCATGCATGGCATGCGGATCACCTTAAGCGGTATTACGCTTAGGGGCTCCTTGTAACAAATTGTAAAGTACTTTTCTAAATAAATAAATATTGAGGTTAGAATTATGCTCACTCCTCAATGTTCCCTAACTCTGGTGGACACATTAGAGGAATGGAGATGCATGCAGAGGTAAGCATCTTTCATTAGAACCCAACAAACGGCCTTTGAACCATCGGTTCAAGGATTCCGTAAAAGAGACGAAGGTGGCCAAAGCCTACGGAGTTCCAAGCTCCGGCTTGACAGCATCCGTAGAAGAGTCTAAGTACTTTAAAAGAACAGATTTCTGATCCTCCGGGTTCGAAGCATATATAAAAGAGCTGAAAGTGGCCAAAGCCTACGGATTCCAAGCTCCGGCTTGATAGCATACATAGAAGAGTCTAAGGACTTTAAAAGAATAGATTTCCGATCCTCTGGGTTTGAAGCATCTGTAAAAGAGCCGAAGGTGGCCAAAACCTACGGATTCCAAGCTCCGGCTTGATAGCATCTGTAGAAGAGTCTAAGGACTTATAAAATAACAGATGTTCGATCCTCCGGGTTCAAAGCATCTGTAAAAGATCCGAAGGTGGCCAAAGCCTACGGATTCCAAGCTCTGGCTTGATAGCATCCGTAGAAGAGTCTAAGGACTTTAAAATAACAGATTTCCGATCCTCTGGGTTCAAAGCATCTATAAAAGAGCTGAAGGTGGCCAAAACCTACGGATTCCAAGCTCTGGCTTGATAGCATCCGTAGAAGAGTCTAAGGACTTTAAAAGAATAGATTTCCGATCCTCTGGGTTCGAAGCATCTATAAAAGAGTCGAAGGTGACCAAGTAATAAGGTTTCAAGGCTCCGGCCAAATGAAACGCATCAAGAGTCCTAAGTTACCAATTTCGGAGGTCCCATTTATAAATTCGAAACTCTAAGATTATAGACAACATAATACGAACGTACAGTTCGAAGAACTCTACGACAGAGTCAAGTTCATAAATATCAAGTACTGGTTGTGAAGCATCGATTTTATTATACCAAGCATTGTGTGCGATGGACCCTATTGCATTGCGTATGGTCCCCCACCCACAAGGAGGGATAGGGGAGTGAGCCATAATCAAATAATGATTATCAAACAATTTATATTACTTAGTTAATCATATGACAACCATCGTAATCAGGAAAAATTATTATCTGAGCCTAAATAAAAGCGAAGACCCCTCCGACCTCTAGAGCTCCCTCTAGGACCAATTCGGTCTTCGGAGCCTGGAGTTCTCAAAACTTTTCTTTTGGTCTGATTACCCTTCTTCTTCAAAGCTCCCAGCTTTTTCTGCTCTTCTTGAAGTTCGTCCTAGGTTAGAAGTCGTTCGGAGCTAGCCTATATTGGGTCTTCAACTTGGCACTCCGAGTCGGACCAATCTACATACTCTGAAGATGAAGACGCCACTACCTTATCTTCTTCTTTAATATAAGAAAGGATTTCACTACAAACATCATGTGCTATTTCTCCATGTTCCCCTCGAGGAACCGAAAATCGCGAGTGCCTATAAGGCCTCAAGCTTTTGAGGATAGCCAATTGTTGGCGAAGCCCTTCATTAAGTTCTAATACTGTGAGATTAGGATCCGAAGCATGTAGCAAAACATAAAAAAAATATTCAAGCGAAGACTTTTTATTTATAAACTTTTCATTCATTAAAGTAAGAGAGTATTACAAGATCTCTTGTATATAATTAAGTGCCCTAGAAACTAGACCTTCGGGTCTGGAGGCGGAGCAGTTGGTGGAGTTGGAGCCGGAGGATTCGTCTGAGCTTGCCTCTGCCGACAGGCTTCGTCGATCCAAGCCTTGGCCGTAGCTTCGTTGTCTGCTTTCTAGGTCTCCTGAAAGGCTTCCCAAGCCAAAGCCACATCCAAAGATGGTCGAAGCAAGCCTTCGTCAGTGAAGCTTGCTGCCGTCGAACCATTCACCAGAGCAACAGAGACCCTGACAGCTTTGAGGTGTCGAAGGACTCCGATCTCGGCTACTTGCTCGGAGATCTCTCCATAGCGAGTACCGAAGCCTTTCATCATTTTGGCCACCGCTTGGATCATCTTGAGCTTTCGGTCGAGAGGCTCGTCCGCCACAGCTTAAGAAGATGGGCACACCGTGCCGAATTATTCCAGAACACCCCTGAGGGTGTCCATGGTTTGATCAGACGCCAAGCCATGCCTCTTCTCGTCCCATGTAAATTTGGTAGAGATGGAGGATATTTCGGTTGTCTTTGACATTAAGTAATTCTTTTGAAATAGCGCATGCTTAAGCGACCCTCAGAGCTCTATGAGTTCAGCTTTGGAAGTTGCCTCCACTGCTCGAAGCTTCTCAATTTCAGCCTTCAGCACCATACGCTCCGCTTGAAGTTCTTCTATTGAAGAGGCAAGGTTGGCACGAGTTTGCTGCTTCGTTCGGAGCACTTCTTCTGCCATAGCTTTTGTCCTCCGCTCTTCGAGGAGTTCCTCCTCCAGTCATAGGGACTTATCTTCGGAGCCCTTAAGGGCCCTTTGAAGCACAATGACCTTCCTTTTGAGTTGATTAGTCTCGAGCTCATTGGAAGTCGCTGCTGCTCTAGCAAGGACAAATTGCTGCAAGAAAAAGAAAGCAAAGTAAGTATGATGTAATTTCAATAAGTTAAATGTACTTTATGTTTGTTGCATACCTAGAGGGTAGCCCTTTCGAGGGCTAGGTCTAGCTCCGATCCGCTAGCCTCGCTCAAAACAGAGACCAGCTCAAAGCTACCAACCTCTTGGCTCTTTTCAGCCAAAGGTTCCAGGAGAGACCAGAGCCCTATCCGCTATTCTAGGAATGGAGCTAGTAGCGGGAGCCAGGACAGAGCTCTCTGGTCATCTTCAGCGGGGTCTTCTTCCGAAGCACCCACCGAAGGGTCGTTCATTGATGGCGTTGTCGTCAAAGAGGGAAGAGGCCCAGGACAAGTCTTGCCCTTACCTCTCCCCGACACAAAAACCCGAGGAGCCACCACTTTAGTCCGAGTGGATCCCCCTTCAAGAGTGGCTCTCTCGGATGGAGCAGCTTCATCCAACGTAACTCCAATCACCGGAGCTACCTCTATGACTGGAGCCTCATCTCCAATTGGAGCCGAAGCTCCATCTTTCGCTGGAGCCATGCTGCTCCTCGAAGCATCTACAAATATAAGGTATTTGTTAATTATCCATTAAGATATTACTAGTGTAATGAAATTATTTCAGGAACTTCAAAGAACAAAGATCAAAGGCCTACCTTCATCTAGATTCCGAGGGAGGATTTCAGGGTCCCCTAGAAATTCTTACATTTTGAGGTATTCTTTGAGCTCCTCCCCCGAGGTTTGTGCTAGAGTAGCAGATGTCGAAGCCCTAGCCTCTATCACTACCACTCCGATCACGGGGGAGCTGGGACTTTCTAGCTCTGCTCCCTAGACGCCGGCAGGTTCGGGGTGGATCGCCACCACCTCTTTAGCAATTGGAGTTACTCCAACTTCTGCCCGAGGAGGATCCTCGGTCGCAACCTGAGAATCCTCTTCGTTGCCTTTCATCAAGAGCTCTTCAAGATCCTTCCCCATGCGAACCTCCGAAGTATCCTCCTCTTCAGACTCTTCCAAAGAAGAGTTTTGAATTTCGAGCGAAGCCGGAGATGCAGGAGGCGAAGGGAGCTTAGCCTTCCGTGCTGCCTTCTTCACCAGAGTCCTCATGGCCTTGGAGATCCCAGCAGCAACTTTCCTCTTTCGAGAGACTGCTCTTGTTGGGTCAAAGCTTGGCACAGGAGGAGCCTCCATTCCGAGTGCGCTCCACACTCGGTTGGAGCGTTCCCAACTCCCAACTGCTCGATCCTCCGTTGCTTCTCCACGGAGTAGGGGCTCCGAGCACCGATTCTGTAGCCCGAGCTATCTGCTCCGGAGCTAACGCCAACGGAGCCACTAAAATAAGGTAACAATCTGTTAAGAATACTAAAGTTATTCTCTATGACTAATCTAAATACAGGAGATACAGAGGTATTACCTAGAGTTCGAAGCTTTCTCTCCAAAGCGCTCTGAAATGCAATAGGCCAGTCGGCCCCAAGTGGAGGTATCCGGAGGGTGATGAACTCTTCCACCAAGTCTCGCATACTCATGCGCTTGTCCACTGAAGACAATAACCCAAGCCGCGTTGAAAGCAGACTTGGATCCGGAGTCACCTCCTCCTCCCTCCGGTACCATATTTCTTGCAGGGGACCAACAAGACTGGAGTCTTCTCTGACCTCGGCATAAAACCACCGGAGTATCTAGTCAGAATACCACCAGTCGTTGATCGCCTTCGTCGAGAAATTCTTTAGGTGTCCTTTCCGGAGCTAGATGTTGATGCTCCTGAAGGCCACTAGCCACTTGGAGTCCCTAGGCCCATCTTGTGGTTTAGGCTGGCATGAAGCTTCGTGGGTCACCACGAATACTTCGGACCTCCCCTCGCATCCTTCAGCTCGGAGGGCCCACTCGAAGATCACTAACGTGGCTATGGCGTTCAGAGACAGCTGCGGTAGAGTGATGTGGAACATCTCCATCACTTCTGTCAAAAAGTCTATTGATGGAAGACCGAGTCCCGCTTCGAAGAAGGCTTTGAAGACGACGACATCTCCGCTCCTCGGCGCTGGAGTCACTTCTTCTCCGGGAACCCGAGACCTCATCCCCAGCCCCAGCTTTTTGCTAACTACTTCCTCGATGGACTCTGCTGAGCAAGTCGATTGCCAGAGGATGAACGTCTGCTTTAGTGTCTTCTTAGACGGTGGGTGGAGTTCCCGTGTATTCTTGGGATAAGAGCCCCTTGGAGCTCCTACCATTGTCACCGCTGCAGATGCGGCCTAGGCTTGTCGCTGCACTAAGGTCGCCACTATCATCGACACTTTCACGCTGGTTCTTGCCATTGGAGGAGTGCTCGAGAGTATCGGAAATGAAGGTTGAAGATGGAAGTGTGGAAAGGTTCAACACAAAAGCTCTGTAAAAGCTTTTCGCTGCCGACCACTTTCCTCTTTTATAACTACTCCGTTCTCGTTCGGCGTGATTCATGTATATTTTCACACTTGTAGATCCAACCCTCGTCAATGACAAGTGGGGCCAAAAGGTGAAATAATGTGAACCCACGGTAAAACTTTACGTCTAGGCTGACTCACACGTAGATTTTTCTAATCGACAATGCTCCTTAAGTATCTCATGTCTGTCCTCTTCTGATTCTCTAAGGGCGATGCTTTTACATCGGCCGTCTCAAGGCAATGTCGTTTACATCGACTTCTATGAGTGTAGACTTTTAAGCTTCATCCGAACGATCAAAAAAATATTTCCTCGAACGTTTCTTGTGCAGCCTCTCCCCACACCCCTGATGTAGCTGCCTTTAATCTGTTCGTCTTATCATGAATCTGGGTACTGATGAAGGTTAGCCTCAATCTGTCACTAGTGTCCAATGTTGGTATTTCTGTAGTTCATCAGTTGTGGCAAAGTTTTGACCGAGTCCACCTCTCATTCTTTAGCGTTGCCTTCATAGTACAAGCTTGGATAGCTCCTCACTGACCGGGTTGATACCATTATCTGATACTTCAAGAAAGTTGCCATCCCAAGCCTTTCCTAACAGACAGATGACTCCTTCTGTCTCCCACACTGATAAATCAGTTGCAGCTATATTAACCGATCTATCAGTGGGAACTATCTCCACTTGATCGCTGACCCATTGTATGAGGTTCTGATACATCGTTAACGGGACGCAGAAATTCATGTGTATCCAATCAGACCCTAGTAACAGGATGTAAGATCCTTTTTCCCTCTATAACGAAGAAGGTAGTTGGCATCATCTTGCTCCCAACCGTCAGTTCCGCGTTCAATACTCCTATCGTGTGTGACGAGTTGCCGCTGAAGTCCCTCAATACCATGTTAGTTGTGATGAGGTCCTCCAGCGCTTTTCCAAGCTTGTGCCCTAAGCCCAAGACTCATGCACGTGCAAGATCATGGATCATTACCTTCTATCATGAGACGTGCTAGGTGCAGTGGAAGAAGATGTCAGAGTAGCTCGTCAAGCCTATCCTCGCTTCGTCCTTGCCATCCCTCGCCAATCCGATCGATGAAGACGATGTAGTTGTTCGCATGAAGATGTCCACGAGTGTCGCTATTGAAGCAACACCTCCACAATATCCACACGTACAAGATGAAGTACCTCCCACGGCAGCATGCTAGCACTACACGTGAGAGACGGAAGATCCTTGACCTCAACGATTGAGATCAAGAAAGAGAGGAGAGGAGTCTATGGTGGCTAGGTCTAATCTAGGCTTATTCCTATCTTCCAAGACATCCTCCTCCTCTCCTTTTATAGGGCTGAGAGCCCCCTGGTCATGCTCATCTTGAAACACTCAAAATCGTAACAGATCCAATCTGTTTGCCCATGTCAAAACTTCTGATCAAAGATCAGGACTTCTGACAGGGTATTTTAGGTCTCCCGATACAGTACGATGCGGAACAGATCCAACCTATTACCGCCCACCTCGGAACTTTCGATACCATATTGGAACTTCCGATCAGTACAAAATTCCCTAATTCCAAATCAGAACTTCCGAAGCAGCATTTGCTCTTTGTATCGAGACCAGATAATAATTGGAACTTCCGATACTACCTATCGGAACTTCTGATACACAAAATTTTCTTGGGCGTATCCTTCATTTTGGAGTCATTTGATTTTGAATCATATGACACATGTGAGTCTTGTTTACTTGGATAAATGAAAAAGATACCTTTCACTGGTCAAAGTGAGAGGGCGAATGAGTTATTGGCTATTGTACATACTGATGTATGTGGACTAATGAGTTATACAACTAGATGTGGTTTTCAATACTTTATCACTTGTACTGATGACTTGTGTAGATATGGATACCTCTATTTAATGAGGCATAAGTGGGAATCCTTTGAAAAGTTCAAGGACTTCCAGAATGAAGTACAAAATCATACGGGCAAGACAATCAAATTTATATGATTTGATCGTGGAGGTGAATATTTGAGCCATGAGTTTAATGACCATTTGAAGTAGTGTGGAATAGTTCCACAATTGACTCCACCAGGCACGCCTCAATGGAATGGTTTGGCCGAGTGGACGAACCGTGCCTTGTTGGACATGGTCCGGTCGATAATGAGTCATGTTGATCTTCCATTGTATTTTTTGGCAACTTGCTTTAGAAACTGCAACTTTCACATTAAATAGAGTTATATCTAAGTCAGTAGAGAAGACATCATATGAGATATGGATTGGGAGGCATCCCAGTTTGTATTTTCTAAATATTCGGGGTTGTGAGGCATATATGTTAAACATTTGACGTCTGGTAAGATCACTCTTATGTCTGACAAATGCTTTTTATGGGATATCCTAGGGAAACCAAAAGATAATATTTCTATAATAGAGAAAAAGGCAAATTGTTTGTCGCTTGGAATGGTGTTTTTCTAGAATAAGAGTTTCTCTTGAAAGGGGTTAGCAGGAACATGGTGCACCTTGAAGAAGTTCGAGAACCACTAAAAAGTATTCGAGATCCTACTGGACTACAATAGGACATGCAAGGTGTTGCTCAGCCTATTGTTGAGACAGCTGCCCCACGATGGTGTGAGAGGGTAAGTTATGTGCCAGAGCTATTTACATTTCTAACCACTAGGCAACATGACATATTGTTGTTGAACAACGATGAGCCCAAGACCTACATGGAAGTTGTGATGGGACCAGACTCCCAAGTCCAATACTCGAAAAAGGGGGCCCTCTCGAACTGCACTAATCTGGAAGCAACCTTCAAGTACTGGGCCGCCATTAATCTCCACGTGCCAACATTATCAGCATATTAATCATTGTACCATTGCCTGTAAACTGACCGTTAAACCCCTTAATTGGTCATTAAAAGGACACTTTAACCACCATTTGTAACCCTCAATCCTTCTATTATAAAAGGATCAAAGAGAGCCTAGAATAGTCACATCTTCTGACACATAAATCTTCGGACACATACATCATTGGAGACGCATGATTGAACACATCATAATATGCTTTAAAGTCATTCCACACCTTAAAGCTGACACTACCCACATATGAGTAGGGTTATTATCCTCCAGAGGCGTGAACATGTATAAATTTCTCATTGTCTCTTAGTTAGAGATAACCATCAAACTCGTAGACAGCAAGCCCCCAAGCCTAACCTAAATCTAGCCTGTGGGAACTATTGGGGAATAGGGGAACTACACTAGTAGGCAAATTCAAAATCTCCACCCTAAACCTAAGACCCTTGCGCGTGCGAGATCATAGATCGTTACCTTCTAGCACAAGACGCACTAGGTGCAACATAAGAAGATGTTGAGGAAGCACGTCCTCACATGTCCTCGCTTCGTCCCAGCCATTCCTTGCCAATCCAATCGGAGAATACAACATATATGCTCACATGATGAAGTCCACGAGCGTCGCTATTGGAGTAATGCCTCCATGGTATCGACACGTACAGGGATGAAGTACCTCCCATGGGAGCATGCTAGCACCGCACATGATAGACGAAGAAGCCTTGGTCTCAACAATTGCGACCAAGAAAGGGAGGAGAGGAGTCTATAGTGGCTAGGTCTAATATATTCTCAAGCTTGTCTTCCAAGACTTCCTCCTCTCTTTATATAGGGTTGACAACCCCTGTTCGTCCACATCTCGAAACCCACAAATTGGTTACAACCAATTTGTGTTCGTAACAGATCCAACCTGTTTGCCCACATCGAAACTTCCGATCCTGGATCGGAACTTCCGACAGGGTATTTAGGTCTCTCGATTTAGTACGGCATGCAACAGATCCAATCTGTTTTTGCCCATCTCAAAACTTCTGATACACATATCGTAACTTCCGATTAGTACAATTTTCCACGATTCCAATTCGGAACTTCTAGCTCATCGGAACTTCCGATACCATATTAGAACTTCTGAAGCAACATTTGCTCTCTGACTCGAGACCAGAAAATAATCGAAACTTCCGATAGTACCTATCGGAACTTCCAATAAATGGAATTTTCTTGGGCATATCCATCAATCTCCCACTTGCACAAGAACCAATTATTTGCATGTTTCTTAATCCATCCCCTTAAGTGTGTTACCCGATAGGTTCATACACTAACGGTTGTTCACCGAAAACTGTTTCCAACTCACTTATCAATAGCGATACCTAGCAATACATATTGACCCTCGAAAGCATACAAAATCAATTTTCACTGAACCTTAATATACGCAAGCACCAGTCCCTTTACCACACACCGTCAGTCAAGATCAAGGTGAGATATGTGCCACCCTTGTTAGTTAGCTCGACATTTCACTCGATCAAGTATCAGATTCAAATCATGACTAATTCTTTAGTCATAGTGGCATGTCCATGCACTTTTCCAATCCAATACCTCGAGGGGCCTAGAGACGACTCCCATTATTAGGTGTAAATTCCATCTTGACCGCTCACATACCAAGACATGTTTTACAACACACCTGAAAACAACCCTTATTACTACCCTGTTACGGAATAGCATTAGGAAGCATCTAAGTGTGTCACTATGCATTCTTGAATCAAATGAAGATCTCACGTCCAAGGACTCTGCAGGTACACCATTTGAGATGACAACTGATGGCACATTACAATAACAATCCCAGCAGTATCTCAAGTGGGTCTATCCAACACCATGTTCACCAACATGTGTTCACATCACTGATTTGCATCTCTATGCCTATGATCTGTGAAACATAATCATCAATCATTCAGATGTGCTGTGAAACATAATCATCAATCATTCAGATGTGCTAATCTATGTGACATCACTGTCCCACATGATGACAAGTTCAGGGATCTATTTTGAACAATATCGTTATAACACAAATAGTTTCACATAACAAGTCATCTACTCATTAATCAAATGTAAACAACATTTATTCAAGGAACAAGATAACAATTATCCTCACACATTAGCATAGACTCTACTAGCATCTTCCACATGCACATGACTCACTCACGCAAGTATATAATACCCATGGAGCTCAGGTGTGCCTCATGCTTGGGCTGTGGAAGACGCTTCGTCAATGGATCCGCCATGTTCAAATCCGTGTGCACCTTGCAAATCTTCACATCACCTCTCTCAATGATCTCGCGGATCAGATGATATCACCGAAGTATATGTTTGGACTTATGGTGTGATCTAGGCTCCTTGGCTTGCGAAATGCACCACTATTATCACAATAGAGGTCCACTGGACTAGGCGCACCAGGAACAACACCCAACTCAGAAACAAACTTTTTGATCCAAACGACCCCCTTCACAGCTTTTGAAGCGGAGATATTCTCAGCTTTCATTGTAGAATCGGCCACCATCTCTTGCTTGGAACTCTTCCAACTTACTACGCCTCCGTTGAGGCAGAACACAAAGCTAGATTGCGATTGAGAATCATCTTTATTGGTTAGAAAGCTAGCATCCATGTAACCACTTACGATGAGCTCCTCTTCACCACCGTACACTAGGAACATTTCCTCAGTCCTTCTCTAGTACTTCAGGATACTCTTTACTACAACCCAGTGAATTTCACCCAGGTTTGATTGGTACCTGCTCGTAAAACTTAGAGCATATGACACATTTGGGCATGTACACAACATGGCATACATGATGGATCCAATTGCGGAGGCATACGAGATCACACTCATCTTCTCTAGCTCATCAGGTGTCGCAGCACACTTAGTCTTACTAAGAGAAATACCATGTGACATTAGTAGAAAACCCTTATTAGAATTCTGCATTTTGAATCATTTCAAAACCTTGTCAATGTACATACTTTGGCTTAATCCAATTAGCCGTTTTGATCTATCTCTATAGATCGTTATGCCTAAAATGTATGTTGCATCTCCAAGATCTTTCATCGAAAAACTATTCTTCAGAGGAGTGTTGACAGCATTCAACAAAGGAATGCCATTTCCGATCAATAATATGTCATCCACATATAAGACCGGAAACACAAGTGTGCTCCCATTAGCCTTCTTGTAAACTCAAGGCTCTTCTTCATTCTTGATGAAGCCAAACCCTTTGACTACCTCATCAAAGCGAAGATTTCAACTCTGAGAAGCTTGCTTTAGTCCATAAATGGACTTCTCCAACTTACAAACTTTCCCAACATTTTCTGGACCATCAAGACCTTCAAGCTGTGTCATGTACACATCCTCCCTTAGGTTTCCAATCAGGAAAGTCATCTTGACATCCATTTTCCATATCTCATAATCATAAAATGCAGCAATTGCTAGGATGATCCAAATAGACTTAAGCATGACGATGGGTGAAAAATGTTTCATCATAATCAACACCTTGAATCTGTCTGAAACCTTTCGCTACCAATCGTGCCTTATAGATGTGAACATTTCCATCAAGGTCTATATTTTTCTTGAACATCCATTTACACTCAATAGTTTTTACACCATCGGGTGGATCAACCAAGTTCCAAACTTGGTTTTCTCACATGGACTGAAACTCAAATTCAATGGCTCCAAGCCATCTCTTAGAGTATGGTCCCATCACTACTTCCGCATAGGTCTTGGGCTCATCGTTGTCCAACAACAACACGTCACGATGCCCGGTGGTCAATAACATGAACTTCTCTGGTGCATTTCTAACCCTCTCAGACCTCTGTGGGGCTGGCGCATGCACAACAGGCTCTGCAACACCTTGCACATCATGTTGTCGTTCAGTGGGATCTGGAACATTTTCAAGTGGCTCTCGAACCTCTTCGAGATGCACCGTCCTCCCACTAACTCCTTTTGAGAGAAAATCTTTCTCAAGGAATACACCATTCCGAGCGACAAATACTTTGCCCTCTGTTGACACTCGAATTTGGCATTAATGGTCAAAATTGTCAAAATATCAATTTTGGTAGTTTGGACCAAAAATATGTCATCTCCGGCACAGGCCAAAGCCCTAAAGTGTCGAAGGCTTGTCCTGCATTAGGCGTCGACAGCACCTTTAGAGGCCTACTTCGCAGGCAGGCTTCGCCTAGTGGGCCCCTTTGGCGGCTTGTAGGCTTCGGCCTGCTAGGCTGGCATCGGCGAGGCCCGCGGAGGCCCACTCCGGCCGACAGAGTTCTATTCAGATTAGTGTAGTTCGGTTGTTTTTGATCTCTTATCCAAATCTTAACCACCTGGCTAAATCCTACTTAGATTAGTTGAGATCTCTAATCCAAATTGTAACCACTTGGCCAAATCCTACTCAGATTAGGTGAGACCAGCCCCTATAAATATAGGGGTGATGCCGATTCAAGAGGACCCCCTGCTTTCATATCAACACAAAGCCCTCGCTTTGAATCGTTCTTTTACCTTTCAATCCACATCCTTTCCCTAGGATTAGCTAAGTAACGTCCATCTTAGTGGGTTTGCACTAAAAGCCCACCATCCGTCGCGTTGAAATCATGGTAACCCTTATTGATTCGCTCGTGAATCTCCCGTTTAATCCACGAAATGGATTTTTATCGTTTTATCGGTTTTCTTCTGCTACTCTTGGGAGTTCATCCTCTAGGCCGGATTGCACTTGATCTTTTATTGTTTTTAGGGGAGACCTATTCAAAATGATTACCAAGAAGTTTGGGGGTGATTTCTATTCATCTACAAAATCGACGGAGCACTCTTCGCCGTCACGCCAAAGGCTTCTTCGGCGAGAACCTCTCCGCATTGGACCACTCCGCACCGGAGTACCCTTCGCCGTCGCGCCGAAGCCTGTAGGACCGAAAGTAGCGACCAGAGGGGGGTGAATGGGCGCCTAAAAAATTCTTTCGAATCTATGGCCTGCTCCCAATACCCAACGCACCTCAAAAGACTAAGCAGCGGAGTGTGAACAGAATGCCTAAGTCTAAAAGTATCTAGCCTAGAAACAACCGGTGTCAAAACAGAGAAACACCAATACAGTGCTAATAGGCAGATAAGCAAAATATTCAAGACATGACAGATTAAACTTCTCAGTAAAATAATCTAAGTACACATGGAATGGGATGAGAAGTTACTGTTCAAAATCTGTCTCCTGTTCGAAACTTGGCGAAGCCTGCTTCGTAGTGTCGAAGCCTGCTTCAGAGTCCCTTGTCGAAGTCAAGCGAAAGTTGTCGTTGAAGTGCTGAAGGTTTGTTGTGTCTAGCCTAGTTCGAGTGTGGCAGAGAGCGAAGTATGCTTCGAAGCGAAGTATGAAAGTATCGAAGCTTGCTTTGAACCGTGTACTTCGAAGCCTATACTTTGATCAGAAAGCTTCGAACCATGCTCGCAGAAAAGCAACCTCCGAAAGAGAAGCGAAGCCCGACACACGGCAGAAAGACCAAATCGAAGCCTACCCTCTACCTTCGAAACTAGCTTGATTGAGGTATGACTACCAACGAGGTAACCTTCGACACAAGAACTAACTTCAAAAGACAAGCTTCGAATCTACAAACTGTGACCCTTGAAAAAGGACTGCAGCAGAAAGATCTCAGAAAACACACTTCGAGCAAAGTCTACCAGAGACACGCTTCGAAGATAACTTCGAAGTCTGTCGAAGTATGCTTCGTAGAGCTCGAGTCGGAGTACCTTCGCAAGAACTGCCAAAGTATGCCAACAGAACAAAAACTAAGCACAGAGCATACTTCGAAGTAAGGTTTACAGTTCAAAAACGGAGTCCTAGCAAATCCTTCGAAGAAGTCAGGTCGAAGCCTGCTTCACAGATCTGAAAGACTTCGCACAAACGACAGGGGCTTCGCCAGAAACAGCCAGGGAAAAGCAAGGCACTGTCTATTCGATCAAAAAGCTTCACAGGAAAAAGCAAGGCTAGAGTACTAGAGTACTGTAGCTACAGGGAGTAGGTACTACTTGCTACAAGCAAGAACTAGTACTCCTCACGTGAAGAACAGAAGCAACAGAAGCACAAAAACTCAGGAATAAAATTGTTGCGCGCAAACCGAAGACTACAGAGCTATTAACTAGATGCAACACACAAGCAGCAGGAATAAAATCATCCAGACCAGAGAAAAAAATTCTGAGATGAACTCACAGGAAGCTTCCTGGCGGCGCACGCATGGACAGGAGAGAGAATGCAGGAAACCAAAATGACCCAATTGATTAAAAAGTGAATTCTGGAAGGGTGACCTAACCCTAGGGATTGGGGCCCTATTTATAAGCTGCCCAACACTTAGGAATATTCCACCAGCCCCTTAGGGTTTTTTACATACACTGAAATAAAGGAAAAGACTAGACTGCCCTTAGGATATTTTTACAGACTAGACTGACTGACTGTGGGCCTAGGGACAAAATAGTAAACTCCTATTTACAGATGACTTATCCGAAAGCTAAGATTTCGTAGCGACTACGGCTTATCTTCTGGACAGTCCGATACAAGATCAGCGGTCGTCAGTTTTGCACCGAAACTAACAAAGCCTCCACCGACTTTGCACTAGGTACCTGGATTGGGCCGGCCTGACTCCACAGCTCTCTCAGCCCGGCAATCACTCACCACCCGTGTAGCTGAGTCAATCCTGGTCAATAGCCTAGTGGGTCTTCTGCTGCTTCTGGCCCATGTACCCGGATTGGGCCAGCCCAACTTCGCAGCTCTCTCAGCTCGACAGTCACTCGCTGCCCGTGTACCTGAGTCACACGCGGCCCCTGACGCAGCAGATCTTCACTCTTTTCAGTCCTCTTTGACTATCGTTGACAATGACTCATCACATCTGGAGCCATGAGGCCCACGCTATTCAGCATGGCTCCTCAATCTCCCCATTGATGAGTGCATTGTCAACACTTCACTTTTTCAGCTCTTCAGTACCTGTGAACACATGTGGAAACACGAAAACAAAGCACAAGAAAACAAGGAAGAAGAAAAAATAAAGTAAAAGTTTAACCCTAATGACCAAAAGCCGAACAAAAGCAAGAAGCGGTCATTATGGTTAACCAAAGGTAAAAGCTCAAAACGAGTGCAATCTCAGAATCATCAACAAGGATAACAAAAGAGTAAGGACAAACGGGACAAAAACTCTCCCTGAAACAAATCCCAGAGAAAGCCAAAACTCCCCCTTAAACTCATATCCCAAAATTTCTCCCCCTTGTTGACAAGTGAACTCATCAAGCACTCGAAAAAGACACAGACTCCCCCTGAAACACAACTCCCCCTCAAAATATGCAATGACTGCAACTGGGGTGCAGGTGGATTGAATAAAGCATGCTTCTGAGATATGATTGACTGCAATCACAACATCTAACAGATACAGCAAAAGACATACTGTCTAAGATACATGGCATGATCAGTGCAACAGATGATATCTAAAGAAAGTCATTAGCACGCATTTTCAATTTTTGCAAACAAAAGCATCACCACATTTTCCAGCTGACAAGCAAGGTAAAGCATGAGATGTAGAAGCTAACTGATATCTACCCAGATAAGCATTATCCAAAATAAAGTGCTTCAGCAAACTTGTTATCATTTCAATTTTCAGGTTTTTTCTTTTTCCTTTTTCATTTTCGCCAGGGGTTATTTGCATGTCAAACCTTATGCTGACCGACCAAGTCAAGCCTAGGACAGAACTGGACCATCAGAAGCTTCAGACATTGGTCTTGGCATACACTACACTGTCCTAGTTCATACCAAAGTGCTATGGTACGCAGTCCAGAACAAATGTAATGCGACAAAGCAAACCCACCTGGATCTTTTCAAGTTATGCATAAAAGGCATGGAATTTTCATTTTTCTCGATTTTTCATCATTTTTATAGCACATTTCCATGTTTAAAGCATACAGATGTCCAAGTTGCATATTTGCATCTAAGTCAGGAACTAGCTACAAGGCATGTAACAGATAGCAAGAACATTCAGCCTACGCATGCTAGTTACCAGAAGCAATGGTGATCATTTTTCAATTTTAAAGCATAAAAGCCATGCATATGACAGATATCAGACATATCAAGCGAACTGAGACAAGACATGATCATTGACAAGTAATCGAAAGCATGTACCAGCTAGAATAAGTAAAGCAGTTCAATCATATAACAGAAGCAAGCTCAAAAGTGTGATATGTGAATATGTATGATATGAACACACACAAAAGGACTCAAGAAAAGAGTAAAGAAGAAAGAAAAATACTGACTCAAAATATCCTAGAAAGGATACACAACACCCAAATCCCCTAGTAAACGCTCAAAAGAAGACTGATCTAGGGGTTTGGTGAAAATGTCAGCCAACTGATGATGGGTATCAACATGAACAAGGTCAATGACACCTTTCTCATATTGATCCCGTAGAAAATGAAAGCGCACATCAATGTGTTTGGTTTTTGAATGGAGACAAGGGTTTTTCCCTACACTAATTGCACTGGAGCTGTCGCAAAACAAAGGAACTCTGGTAGGAAAGAACAACCCAAAATCTCATAGAGTGGAAATCATCCAAACTAACTGTGAGCAGAAGCTAGCAGCAGCTACATACTCAGCCTCAGTAGTCGAAAGAGCAACTCCAGATTGCTTTCGAGAAGACCAAGAGACAAGAGAAGAACCAAGAAACTGGCAAGTACCAGAAGTCGACTTGCGATCCAACCGGCACCCACCAAAGTCGGCATCCGAAAAGCCAGATAAATCAAGAGATGATGATGCTGAATAGTAAAGACCGAGATCGGGCGCATAAGTGAGATACCTGAAGATACGCTTGACAGCCTGCCGATGAGACGCGCGTGGTGAAGATTGGAAACGTGCGCAAAGTCCCACGGTGAACTGTATGTCTGGTCTTGTCGCCGTCAAGTACAGCAGCGAACCGATTATCCCTCGAAACTCCCTCTCGTTGACCTTGACGCCGCTCTCATCCTTGTCCAGACCCCCAGAGGTGCCCATCGGGGTCATCTGCGGCTTCAACTCACCACCAAAGTCAAATTTTTTCAATATGTCACGAGTGTACTTACCTTGGTGGATGAAGGTGTCGTCCTTGGTCTGCTTGATCTGGAGCCCTAAGAAGTACTTGAGCTCACCCATGAGGCTCATCTCAAACTCGCTGTGCATCTGCTCAGAAAACTTGGACACAAGAGCATCAGTAGTACCGCCAAATATAATATCGTCCACGTAAATCTAAGCGACTAAAAAAATCTGAAGCATCTCTGAGCAAGAAAAGAGTTTTATCCACAGAACCCATCACAAAACTCTTGCCCAACAAAAACTGCTTTAACCGGTCAAACCAAGCCCTGGAGGCTTGCTTCAGAACGTATAAAGCTTTTTGCAGCTTAAAAACATGTCAAGGAAACTTAGGGTTCTCAAAACCGTGGGACTGCCTAACATAAACCTCCTCCTCTATGTACCCATTCAGAAAAGCACTCTTGACATCCATTTGAAAAAAGCTTAAAACCCTTCGAAGTGGCAAAAGCTAAAAGAATGTGAATGGACTCAAGACGGGCAACAGGAGCGAAGGTTTCTTCAAAGTCAATACCTTCCTTCTGGCAAAAACCCTGGGCAACCAGTCGAGCTTTGTTGCGCACCACAACCCCATCTTCACCTTGTTTGTTCTTGAACACCCACTTGGTGCCTATGGGGTTGCATCCTGGTGGCGGCTCAACTAGTGTCCAAACCCGATTGCGGACAAAATTCTCAAGCTCTTCTTGCATAGCATTAATCCAATTAGAATTAGAAAGAGCATGAGAAACATCTCTGGCTCAAAAGATGCAACAAAAGCAGATTCGGCAAACACAGCAAGAGAGGTACCAGATGAACGTAAAGTTCTCTCAGTCAAATCACCAATGATGAGCTCTGAGGGGTGATCATGCTGAACTGCTCGGGATCCCTGGTAATCTGAAGTCACCTCACCGGAGTAAGCAGCAGGCACCTCTGGACTCGACTGAGGGGGCTCGATCGAAGTGAAAGAAGTGATCAGAGGTCCGCCCTCATCCTCAGTCGATGTCTCAGAAGTTGTGGGCTCTGTAGGAGGTGCAGAAGGCCCACCCTCATCAGCAGTTGGAGTATCCTCATCTTCCTCGAAGATGGACTCTCCGAGCTCATTATCACCAGAAAGCTCAAAAGAAGGAGTTAAAGAAGGCAAGGACTCATCGAAAGAAACCTCACAAGTCTCAACAAGCTGCTAGGAGTCGAGTTTTCCAAACACGGAAGCCTCGAGAATGCAAAGCATAGCCAAGAAAAACTCCGTCGCAGCAATGAGACTCAAACTTGTCCAAATGTCCTCCCTTTTGAGCACAAAGCACTTGCAGCCAAACGCTCGTAAGTGGCTCACTTTGGGCTGTCTGCCAAACCGCAATTCGTATGAGGTCTTACCTAGGTAAGCTCTAAGAAAAATGCAGTTGGCCAGATAGCAAGCCGTGTTCATGGCTTCAGCCCCAAAACACCTAGGAGTCCTGTGCTCATCGAGCATCATCCTGGCCATCTCGACTAGTGTGCGGTTCTTTCGTTCCACAACGACGTTCTGTGGGGGAGTGTAAGGAGCAGAAAACTGATGGTCAAGACCCTGATCACTACAGAAGCTGACGAACTGAGAGTTTTTGAATGCAGAACCGTTGTCGGAGCGAATTGCTCGCATACGACCATTGTTCTCATTCTTCAGCTTCAAAATCAGGTCATGAACAAACTGAAAAGTTTCATCCTTAGACTCCAAAAAGAAAACCCATGAGAATCGAGAAAAGTCGTCAACAATGACAAGCGCGTACCACTTCCCACTGACTGAATGTACCCGAGCTGGACCAACAGTGTCCAAATGTAACAACTCGCCCGGATACGAAGTCATCACCTGAGTCACAGGTGAGTGAGAAGCGGCAACCATTTTCCCATAACGACAGGGATGGCAAACTAGATCCTTCTCCATCTTAAGCTTGGGCAATCCTCGGATGAGGTCCATAGAGCTCAACCTGACTAGCAGATCAAAACTCAAATGACCTAACCTCCTATGCCACTTCCAGAGCTCAGAAGAAGATCCAGCAATCAAACAGCGAGAAGGGCCAAAAGAACTAGAGAAGTCAATTCGAAAAACTTTACCAAATTGTAAGATCTAGCAAATCAAAGACCCTCTCGAATCAAACACAGAAGAATTACCCTTCTTAAAACGCACTTCCAAACCATCCTCAAGAAGTTGCGAAACAGAAATCAAGTTAAAGTTCCAATTCTTAACCAAGGCAACATTCTTCAAAGAGAAATGATCTGAAATGTGAATTGAGCCGATGCCACTTACTTTCCCTTGACCACTGTTCCCGAAAGTGATGTACTCTTTGGAGCTCAGGGGAGTGAGACTGGAGAACCATCTCTGATGTCCCGTCATGTGGCGAGAGCATCCTGAGTCCATGATCCAAATGTCCTCTAGTTCCCGATCCTGCACAATCAGTGGTCGTAAGGTGGAGCAAATGGTCCGGCACCAGGTTTAGCAAAAGAACTAAACCAGTGTCGAGCCATCTGCTCAAAAGACGGAAAGCAAAAACCATCAGAAGAATTTGGACCAAAACGCGGCTCAAAGTGTGGTCCATGGTTCTGCCTAAAACCTCAGCCACGAGGTCCAGGACCGTAGCCAAAATGGCCTGGAACTCTGCCGGAACAAACACCACCAACTGGAGCACGGGCATGAAATACGTCTCCTCTACCACCACCTACACGACGTGGCCTGGCCTCCAGCCTCTCCCCGCATCGAGGAACACGCAGTCTACCACCCTACTGGTAGAACTGCTCCTGACCACCACGAGCTCTCTCTGCTCTCTCAACCCGCTTCCTCCTAAAGCAAAACTTCGCAAGATGCCCGTCTCTCTAACAATACTCACAATGATAGGTGGGCTTCTTGGGATGTGGTTGAGGCTTGGGGTTCTTGGGCTTAGTGGTGTTTGGTGTAGTCTTCTTGGGTTGAGAGGGTCCAAGAAGAGAGTCAAGAGAAGTGTGGAGGTGTTTGGGCTTTGGAACCTAGATGGGCTTCTTTGGTGGAGCTTTGGGTTGTTCATGGATCACTCCATCCTTGGGCTGACTAGCCAGGGAAGACTCAGTGGAGTGAGTCTTGGGGTATCTATGCTCAGGAGTCATTTTACTCCACTCCACTGCCCGGCTAATGGCACTCTCAAAGTCAGCCTTGGTGTAGGTGTAACCTACCCCAAACCCATCCTGCCTCTTGAACTGCTGGATCATCATGCTGAGTTGTGGCTCTCGGGCACTGATCCAACTCAGGATAGAACGGAGGTAAAAGTTCTCATTCTGAGAATCAGCTAGCTCCTCTCTCAAGGAAGCTAGTACCTCTACATGAGACAAGCAGGTCTCACACTCGCTATCTACCTGGACAGACTTCTCAGCTTTCAGCTTAATCAACTCCATTCTAAGAGACAGATAGTTCTCACAGACAGTGGGTGGAACTGACAGTGTCTCAAGCTCTAGCCTAGTCTGCGCCAGCTCAGCTCTCACTCTCTCCAAATCACCCAAATGCTCATCGCCCTTGGCTTTCAGCTCAGCTAAACTAGCTAGATGAGATGGGCAATCGACACAGGGTACAACGACAGTGGCTTGAGCATCTTTCAGCTCCAGCTGAGCATTCTCAAGCTCAGTGGCCAAAGCGTCCCTCTCATCAACCCTTTCTATGTACATGGACTTCAGAGTCGACAAGTCACACAGAAGCACCTCACACTTTGGGCACTCACTGCTATCACCCAAGCAGGGGGAAGAAGATAGACTCTCAATTCTGCTGTTGGCTACGGCAAGCTCACTCTCTAATTCATCTATCCTCTTCTTGGCCCCCCTAAGCAGTTTTTCCCGATATTTTAACTCCTGACGATTGCTTTCAAGTAAATCAATGATTTCGTGTTCATAAGATGATACCTTTTCGTTGTCGTCGTCGGAGTCATCGGAGGAGCTCTTTTCTTCCTTATCCCCAAGGGCCATTGAGCAGAAGCTCTTGCGGGATCTTCGGCGCTGATGTGAGCGGCTCTTCGGTTTGTCCCCAAAGGCCATGAAGCAAAGACCCGCCGGATCATCCTTGTCCTTCCCCTTCCTGATGACGATCTCCTCATCGCTTGAGCTCGATGAAGAAGAGGAAGACGTGGACTGCTTGGAGTAGCTCTTCTCCATCTCGGCGAAGAAGGCCATGTCGCGCTTCTTGTTCTCACGCCGGTAGTACATCAGGGCCTTTCTGAAGAATCTTGTCTTTGGCTTGCCCTTGTTGAAGGAGGAGCTGTCGTGCTTGCCGGAGTTGTGGAAGCCACCACCGGTGCCCTTCTTGTGTCCATTGCGCTTGGGGCAGTCAGCGATGAAGTGTCCTGGGTCACCACACTCAAAGCACCCGGATTTCGTGCCGTGTCTTTTGAACATCCTTTTGTCATAAACACGACGCACTCGATTGTTAAAAAGACACAGGTCATCATCTCCCAAAGACTCAAGCTGGTCCTCAGTGATAGACATCAAAGAGAACCCAACACATCTCACAGAAGAGGGATCAACAGAAGGTGTAGCAAGGGCCAGAGACTTTTATCGAGAGCCAGTGAGATTTGATCTCAACTGGATATCTACCTCAGTGGCTTTCAACTTGCTAAACAACTCAGAAATGGTCAAGGTATCATAAGATGTGCTCTCAATGATAGATGATACCTTGATCTCCCAGATCTTTGGGTCCAAGGTATGGAGAACCTTGAGCGCCTACTCGTGATCTGAGACTAACTGAGTACCCTCAGCCTTGTTGTCTCGAAGCTTGTTTATGATCGATTGAAAACGACCAAACAACGCTTCAACAGATTCACCCGGCTTTTGTGTGAAATTCTCATATTCACGCCGGTAGGTCTGATAGAGCCGAGCCTTGACCTGGGCTGTCCCCTCATGGTGTGCCTTGAGGGTAGCCCAGATCTCTCTCGCAGTGGAATGATGGCTCACACGCTCAAACTTAGTGGGACCTAAATCAGCATCAAATTGAACTCAGGCGGAAATACTGACTCATGATTCTTAATCATGAGGACTCCTAGCCTTTCTGGAAATGGAAGAGGCACTTCAAGGAGGATAAAGTTCAAGCACCAAGAATAAGGTGCATTATCTAGGCGAAGGCTCAAAGTGTGAAGGAGAAGCCTATGCAAGGATGGCTATTAATATGCCATCGAAGCAATCAATCATACCCATTAATTGGAAGAAAATCGTAAGTCTTTAGGTGCTAATCGCTATTCACGGCATGCCAAATATTATGGAAAGGCCTTACTTGCTCAGTTTCTAGATCTACGACCTTAAATCTCGCCATTCAATATATCTATCATCGTCAGAACGGTCAACATGACCCTACGCTTGCCCTATCAAGTGGTCAAGTCTAATGGATGTTTGGCCTCTCAAATGTTCTATATTCATAGAATCACTTTTCCTAGATTTCAATCGCCAATTGAACGAGATTTAATTCTTGTCGGATGGTAGAATACCGACTGTGCGGAATTTAATTTTCCCACTACCGGTGATTGCCAACTACTAAGAGATTTAAACATCTCCTGAGTACTTTTCGCAAAGGAATATGGAACATCTATGGTATCTATTACTCAAGGCACAATAAGATAAGTCATTATTGCTAGAGTGATAAGACTGCACAATTGCTTTCTACCTGATCCCCTGAAATAGCATAAACTATGTATCAATGATCTCCTCTAGCAAAGTTATGAATGACTAATTAAGCTTTGTATCCATGATCCACTCTAGCTTAGCGGGTTAATTGCTTCAGTGCCACTGTTATTTTCTGAAACGCCAGAAATGCCATTAAAATTTCGGTATTAGCTCTTATGCCATTACTATTTCAAATTCATTCTTTTATGCCATTTGGATCCACCTGCAGACTCTGAATATTTGCTCATATGCCATTAATATTTCTAATTTTCCATTTTATGCCATCACTTTTTATGAATATTTGGACCCAAATGGCATAAAAGAGTGAATTTGAAATAGTAATGGCATATGAGAAAATACTGAAATTTTAATGGCATTTTTGGCGTTTCGGAAAATAACGGTGGCACAGAAGCAATTAACCCTAGCTTAATTATTCCTGAAGCCTTATAACCTAAATAACTTTATATCCATGACCCGCTCTGGCTGAGTTAGGTTATACAATCAGATCCATTACTAGTGGTCGGGAAATAGAACATACTTCACACAAGAAAGCACTGTTTCATTTCAAAGAACATATACATTTACATTTTGCCTATCTACTAGATTGGGTTTGTAGAGTCGGACGGATATACTGCCAAGTCCAAAAAAGGATATCGGTGGTCCCCCTCATCTCCACATAGATACGCTCCACTTTAGACTCCTTGATGCTTGTCAGCCACCCCTCTTAGATGCAGTCCATTCGAGTAGTTAAATATGTCGCCCGGACAATCTCGAGTGTGTGCGTGGCCACCGACTAAGCGATGCCCTAGGAACTCTCTTGCAGACGTATCGGTGATCCCTAGAGCCATTCAATTGACTGCTCCATTGAACACTCAACGTCAGATGACTCAACATCAATAATCTTGATTAGTGCATCTACTCAAGCCTTGAAGTGGTTTTGTTGCGCTTGAGTACTGCTCAAACGCAACTCAAGGTCGTCAAATTGGACACCCACTCACCGATTAAGCTCTACAAATCATCATATTGTTTTAGAGAATACTTCAACAGATATTATAAGAAAAGAGTACAATACGGTGATTCTGTACTTTCATACTCACCCAACCATCGGGCACCAGTGGCTTCAGATTCCTTGAGTTATTTTTCAAGCTCAACAACTCTAGCCTTCACCTACGCTGCTTCAGTAGCGGTTTCATCCATCTTGGCCAAGGCTTGTCCAGTTGTGGTGACCGATTGGTCCGCTAGTCGAGTCACCGTCTCAATACGGTCCGTGGATGCAAACCATTCTATCATGTAGGCATTAACAAAGGAAACAAACGAGATCAGCAAAGAATAGTGGGCAGACACTTACCATGAGACTGATACTCAAGATGATCATGAAGGATTTGTCGATCCCTCTCCATCTTCTCCAAGTTAGAAGACATCTGACTGATAAGAAGCTGCACAAAAGCAAAACAAGTTAGTATAAAATCAAATGTTAAATCATACATATGAAGATAACACTTGAAAGGATTACTCACAGTGGTTTCTCAACCGAATCGGCCGAACACTTCGACGCACTCGACAATTGCCTCTCTTGACCAGCTCAGTTGGTCGACTGACCGCCATGCCCACGAAAGGCTAAGGTATGCCCCCTCGAGACTGAAGGAAGTATGACCAAGAAAATTTTGGGGATCGGAAGTTCTGATTATTTTCGGGACCCGAGTCAGAGAGCAAAACCAACTTTGTAAGTTTTGATGTTGGATTCACAACTTGAATCTGAAATTCCGATTTGGAATAGGATGTTCCGATTATTTTCTAGACTCGAGTCAGAGAGCAAAAGTTGTTTCAGAAGTTCCGATATGGTATCGGAAGTTCCAACAAACTAGAAGTTCCGATTTGGAATCGGGAAAATTGTGCTGATCGGAAGTTCCGATATGTGTATCGGATGTTCCGAGGTGGGTGAAAATAGATTGAATCTGTTACGATAACATGCTGGATTGAGAAACCGAAAATACCAGATCGAAAGTTCTGATCTAGGATCATAAGTTCGGACATGGATAAAACATATTGGATCTATTGGAGCACAAATTGGTTGTAACCGATTTGTTGGTTTTGAGATGATGGAGACAAGGGTCTCTCATCCCTATATAAAGAGAGGAGGAGGAGGTCTTAAATGACAAGCTTTTGATAGTTTAGACCTAGCCACCAAGAACTCATCTTCTCCCTTTCTTGATCTCAAAAGTTGAGATTGAGGATCTCCCATTTTCTCACGAGCGGTGCTAGCACGCCGACGTGGGAAGAATCCCATTCCCTGGACACGTGGATAACGTGGAGGTGTTGCGCCAATAGCGACACTCGTGGACTTCATCTCATGAATAACTATGTCGTCTTCACTGATTGGATTGGCAAGGAACAACCCGGACAAAGCGAGGATAGGCAAGAACATGCTTCCTCAATATCTTCTTCGGCTCCACCTACCACGTCTTGTGATAGAAGGTACCGATCTATGATCTCGCATGCACATGCTTCTTAGGATTTGAGGTGAATTTTTTGAAATTTATGACTAGAGTAGCTTCCCCATTCCCCAACAGTTTTATTAGAGCTTACCTGCATAGTGTTCGATCTGGATCCCTCATGTATGTATATACATGGTGGAAAACATATTAGATATGTTTCTGTCCACGGCAAATCAGAATTTCCGATACTGATCAAAATTTCTGATGGTGGATCTGAAGTTTCGATACTGATCGGATGTTCCGATGTCGAATAATGATTTGATATAGAGAGCAATTGTTGCTACCAAGAATTCCGATACTTATTGGAAGTTCCGATGCTAGATCAGAAGATCCGACCCACCTGATTTTGAAATTCCGAGCCTGTTGAGCTAAGTTTTTCAGATCCATATTTTAGTCACTTTTAGATTCTTCACCTAACTTTGTTTTGCAGAGAATGTTGTGACTGGCATGGCCTTGGATAAATGTGATTGTTGGCGCAAAAGTTACACCAACAGGTTCTCTGAGATCAAGAACGAACAAACAAAGAGTTTGTGCTTTAGGACTGCCTCGAACCTCCGAGTTGGATAATAGCTCGAGTAGTCCGAACGTGTGTATTGAATAACTTGTTCCGGGGGATCCCTTTTACAGGGTATGGAGGGGGGTATTTATAGGTAAAAATGCATAAGGAAAAGACCTAATTACCCCTAGATTACAACCGACATAGTGGAACCTATTCGGTGCCAGGAACAAGGTTATAAAAGGTAAAACACTACAAGGTAGATGGATAAGCCAAACATCTCATCAATCTTGTCCTTCAGCTTTGGGGCCTTTATCTTCCATTCGGAGGGTTCATCAAGGCTTCGCATCGCTGCACCCTTCGGCTTGACGCCTCTACCTCCGAACGACTGCTCACCAGCTTCGGAGCTCTTCTTAGCCTTTGAGGTATTAATCTTTAAGTCCTGAAAATGGAGTAATTTCCCCCAACAGTAGCCCCTCGAATACACCTCTCTGTAGTTAACCTGTTTAGAAATAAGGCAGTATACGGAAAGGACATTTCTATTTTTTGAGACTTAAAGGGGATTCGGACATGTTATAACTCACAGAGGACTTCGAATCCAAAGTGTTCGAACCTCCCCCTTCGGGTTCCTTATACGATGGGAACACGTACTGGGAAGAGAACCGTTTCGGAGCGCAAGCATCGTGAAGAGCCGTTTGATTATAGCCGTTACGACACAAGTAACCGTTACACACTGTAAAAGGTAACGGTCGATTTTTATGGCGGTTGCTCGCCGTTCCATTTACTGGACCCACTTGCCAGCGATAGAAGATGATCCTGCAGTGTGAAAAAAATCAAAGAGTAGCACCCGACGAGCGGTTATAAAAGGGAAAGACAAGGATTAACCGAGGCTTTTTACCGCTTCCAGTACTCGCGATTTACTTTCCCCAATCCTTCAACCTCTTGAGCATCCGAGCGAATGGCGAGAACTAGCCACACCGCTCCAGCGGCAGCCAGCACTCTTGCGCAGAGGCAGGCGTGGGCCGCCTCGGCAGCAGCGGCAATGTCGGGGACTTCGAGCGGCGCTTGGCCCAAGAATCCTCGGGAGCTCCGTCCGCCTTCCAAGAAGAAAATCGCCCAAAGCTTCCTCATCGGTCAATCCGTGAGCACCGCTGAGTCCATTGAAGAGGCCGTGGACGGGAAACTGGGCGCCGGATTGAGGACTCGGGTCCCTGGACCGGAATCAACTCCAAGGCCACGAAGCGGGGAGGTGGTGGTCTTCGAGGCGTTTTTCGAAGCAGGCTTGGGGCTTCCAGCCGTGGACTTCTTGGCGGAGGTACTAGACCTATTCCACATAACCTTACCTCAACTGTCTCCCAATGCCATCGCATGCCTAGCCGTTTTCGAATGGGCGCTCTGGGCGGAAGGATGCGAGGGGCGCTCCGAAGTCTTCGCTGCGACCCACGAGGCCATATGCCAGCCGAAGCCACAGGAAGGGCATGGGGATTCTAAGGTGACCATAGCTTTCGGCAGCGTCAATTTCCAACTGCGGAGGGAGCATGCCCTTCATTTCCCTGCAAAGGCCATCAATGACAGATGGTACACCAATTGGATACTTCGGTGGTTTTACGCCGAAGTCGGAGAGGACTTCCCCCTCGTAGGTCCTCTCCAGGAGATTTGGTTCCGGAAGGAGGCGGAGATCTCCCCGAACCCTAGCCTGCTCTCGACGAGGCTAGGGCTGCTCACTTCGGTGGCTCGCCGCATGAGTATGCGCGATCTAGCCGAAGAGTTTATCGCCCTTCGGATCCCTCCCCTCGGAGCTAACTGGCTGATCGTGTTTCAACAGGCCTCGGAGGGAGATCTCCGAAACCTAGGTAAGACTTCATTTCCTACAGCATTATATTAGATGAAGGAAACAATTATATTTACGATATCATACCCTTTTCTTTCAGCGGCTCCTCTGGCGTTGGCTCCGGAGGACATAGTTCGAGCCACCGAGCGAGTTCTCGGAGCCCCTTCGGTGACCAAAAAGCAAAAGAGACTAGACCTAGTGGGACGCTGGGAGCGCTGCAACAGAGTGTGGGGAGCTCTCGGGATGGAGCCCCCTCCTCTTCCTGACTTCGCCTCGACCGGAGCGGTTGCTAGCAAAAGGAAGGTCACTGTTGAACCATCCAAGAAAGCCAGCAAGCAGCCGCTTAAGAAGAAGAAAGTAGTGAAGCCCCCTTCGCGGTTGACGCCTGCCTCGTCAGCTTCGTCGCCGGGCGCTCGGAGCTCAGCCTCTGAGGAGGTAGAGGACTCCGACGCTCAGATAGCGTCGGCCTTCGAGACCTACCTCTTGGATGACGACGAAGACCTAGGGGAGGTCCCCCCTGGAACTTCCGTTAGGGAGGTAGCAGGCGTAACCCCGACGGTTCCCCCTGCGCCCGTCATCATACAAGTGGAGTCAGGCTCCGCCACTCCCAACTCGCCCACACCCGAAGTGGTTACGGCGGAAATCGCGGCTCCGGCAGGAAATGCAGAGGAAAGGGCCTCGGGAGATGACTTCGCCGACATCCTTCAGATGTACGAGGTCCTGGAGGATCCAGCGATCCTACCCCATGAGGCTCCTGAAGGTACTCCTAGAAGCTCCCTTTTTGACCAATACCTGCAAACTGTTTCTGGAAATATGCTTATTTACTTTGTTAACAAAATAGGTATCTCTAGGGGTATCGATGCTCTGGCGGCGCTCGAAGCTCCTGCATCTTCGGAGGCTGCTGCTCGAGTGGACCCCCCTGTGCCTTCGGGCGCTCCGAGCTTGATGGCGGAGAACGCGCCCGTCGGAATGGAGGATGCGCCCGTTAGGACGGACTTGGCGACAGAGGTCGCCCCTGCAGTGGTGGCTCCGACTGTTGAGGTTGCCCCTGCTGCAGCGGCTTTGGTTGAAGGGGTAGCTGCCGGTGATCGGGGTATTCCTGCTTCGCCTTCCTTGCCTTCTTTCGTGCCGGGGAGAGGCAAGAGCATATCTAGCCTCGGCCTTCTTCCTGGCCATGCAACAACCTCCGTTGGCAATTTGGAGGATGAGGCCGCAGCGGATGACCTTCAAGCCTTATCTTGGCTTCCTCTGCTGGCTCCGTTCTTGGAGCATCGGGAGGGCCTCCGAAGGCTCATGGAGCCCCTGGCAGAGAAAAGCCAGGATATCGCCAATTCGGACTTGGTCTCCGTCTTAAGCGAGGCTAGGGCTCCGGCACTCAACTCAGCCCTCGAAAGGGCTGCCCTTCAGGTATGAAAGAACATCATAGCTCCTCTGTATTAGTGATTATAAACACTTTGGTACTTGTTATTTTTGCAGCAATTTGTCCTTGCTAGAGCGGCAGCGACTTCTAATGAGGTCGAGGTTAATCGACTCAAAAGGAAGGTTACCACCCTCCAGACGGCCCTTAATGACTCCAACGAGAGATCCCTCAGGCTGGAGGAAGAAACCCTAGAGGAACGGAGGGCTAGGGCAGCATCTGACGAAGCCCTCCGGATAGCGCAACAAGACAATGACGCGCTTCGCTCCTCTGCCCAAGAGGCCGAAGCTGAGCGCGTCGTCCTTCAGGCGGAAGTCCAAGCGGCTGCTGCTTCGAGTGCACAGTTGGTGGAGCTCCAGGGGGCTCTCAACTAGGCAATGGCCCAGAAGAGCTCTTTAATGCTCCAGGTGCCCGAGGTATCTGCGACTGCTGCAGGGCTGGAAGCAGCGGAGAAGAAGAACTCCAGCATGGCGGAACGTACCTTGGAGGCCCTTCAGGGTACCTTGGAGTACTTCGGCACTATGTGCCCTTCGTCCTCTGCTGCGACCCTCGAGCCCCTCGACCGGAAGCTGAAGAGGATCCAAGTGGCTTCGTCGCTGATGATGAACTCCGGCATTCGGTACGGAGAAATCTCCAGGCAGTGCACCGGCATTAGGGTTCTTCGTCACCTCGAGTCTCTTCAGATCCCCCTCGGCTTAGTTGGGGGTTTGACCCCTGGAAGCTTCGCCTCCGACGACTTGCTGCGGCCATCTTCGGATGTAGCCTTGGCCTGGGAAGCCTTCCGGTCAACCTGGAAGACGGACCACAAGGTCGCAGCCAAAGCTTGGATCGATAAGGCCCGCCGGCAGAAGCAGGCGCAAACAAGGCCACCGCTTCCTGCCTCGCCAGCCCCTGTCATTCCTGCTCCGCCAACCGACCCGCAGGTCTAGCTTTTTAGGGTTATTATGTATGCGAAGTCTTGTAAAGCCCTTTTTATTAATGGAAAAGCTATAAACGAAAAACTTGTCTTGGGTGTTCTGTTCTTTTTTGGGTTTTGTCATGCCCTTCGAGCCCTGACCTCGAACTATTGGAAATTACTAACGAGCTCCGAAAGGAGTGGGCAAACCTTGAGGGCTTAAGGCTTTATCGCCGCTCTCGCTTCTCTGCTCCTCGCGGAGATGGAGGGGAGATAACCCTTGAAGTTTGCCAAGACGTCTTAGCTTATATTAAAGAGGAGGAGAAGGTGAAGGTATCCTCGTCTTCCGAACCTACGGACTGGTCCGACTCGGAGTACCGGGCCGAAGACCCTGCGGAGGCTGACTCCGAAAGGCTCTTGACGTGGGCGGAGCTTCAAGAAGAGAAAAAGAAACTACGAGCCTCCAAGAAAAAGAGAAGTGTTCGAACGAAGAGGGCCAAGCCAACAGCTTCGAGCTCCGAAGGGAAGAGTAGCCGGAGAGGTAGCTCTAGATGCCGACAGGGTCTTCGATTTTTTCTAGGCTTGGACCAAAACATTTCTTGATGTAAAAGTATAATGATTTAATGTGGAATGCTTCGAAAGTATGTCGCGTGGTTCCTATCCTCCGACCCCCTTGTGGGTGGTGGATCCTTTACTGTAGAAAAGGGTTCGCCAGGCACAATGATGCTTCGAACAACCGGATGCTTCGAATTACACTTATCATTTGTACTTTGGTATTACTACCTCGCAACTCCCTCTTTTTTTTGCTTTTAAAGTTCTTAGACTCTTCTACGGATCCTAACAAGCCGGAGCCTAGAATCCGTAGGGTGGACACCTTTGGCTCTTTTACAGATACTTCGTACCCGGAGGCCGAAAGTCTGTTTCTTTTTAAAGTCCTTAGACTCTTCTACGGATCCTAACAAGCCGAAGCCTGGAATCCGTAGGGTGGCCACCTTCGGCTCTTTTAGAGATACTTCGTACAAGGAGGCCGAAAGTCTGTTTCTTTTTAAAGTCCTTAGACTCTTCTACGGATCCTAACAAGCCAGAGCCTGGAATCCGTAGGGTGGCCACCTTCGGCTCTTTTACAGATACTTCATACCCGGAGGCCGAAAGTTTGTTTCTTTTTAAAGTCCTTAGACTCTTCTACGGATCCTAACAAGCCGGAGCCTGGAATCCGTAGGGTGGCCACCTTCGGCTCTTTTACAGATACTTCGTACCCGGAGGCCGAAAGTTTGTTTCTTTTTAAAGTCCTTAGACTCTTCTACGGATCCTAACAAGCCGGAGCCTGGAATCCGTAGGGTGGCCACCTTCGGCTCTTTTACAGATACTTCGTACCCGGAGGCCGAAAGTCTGTTTCTTTTAAAAGTCCTTAGACTCTTCTACGGATCCTAACAAGCCGGAGCCTGGAATCCGTAGGGTGGCCACCTTCGGCTCTTTTACAGATACTTCGTACCTGGAGGCCGAAAGTCTGTTTCTTTTTAAAGTCCTTAGACTCTTCTACGGATCCTAACAAGCCGGAGCCTGGAATCCGTAGGGTGGCAGTGGAGCCTCTGAACTGATGGTTCGCAGGCAGCCGCCTGGGTCTTGGGAAAAATGCTTGACTCTGCAAGCATCTCCGTCCTCCCGATGCGTCCATCAGGAGTAAGGGATACTCAAAGAGCAAACAAAATTAGACTCTTATCTTTATTCATAGAAAGGAAAATTTTACAAGCGATTACAAGGAGCCCCTAAGCGTAATAACGCTTCAGGTGCTCTGCATGCCATGCATGCTTCAACTCTTCCCCTTCTAAATTAGCTAATTTAAACGATCCGGGGCGCCCTGAGCGTAAGATAACATATGGTCCTTCCCATTTGCTTCCTAGCTTCCCCGGAGCTATTACACTCCGCAACACTAGATGACCAGGTTTTAGCTCATTTAGCTTTATCTTCAGGTCATACCATGTCTTTGTGTGGTCCTGGTACTTAGTCAGATTGGCGACAGCTCGAAGCCTTTTTTCTTCTGACAAATCCAGCGAAGTGATCCTGTCACCTTCGTCTCCAGGTTGAACTACTCAAAGGGATCCACCTCTGAGCTCCGTCGGAGTCATGGCCTCATCTCCGAATAGTAATCTAAATGGGGTGAAACCTGTGGACCTGGTTTGAGTGGTTCGAATGGACCACAAGATTTTAGGGAGCTCTTCGACCCACAGCCCCTTGGCCAAGCCAACGATTCGGCGATTCAGCCTGGAGAGGATGTTCCCGTTGGCTCGCTCAATGGCTCCGTTGGATTGTGGATGGCGCACCGCAGCGAAGCACAACTTAATGCCCGGACCTTCACAAAATGCTTGGAAGGTGTCAGCTTCGAACTGGGTTCCATTATCCACCGTCAACTCCCTTGGCACTCTGAACCTGCATATAATGTTCTGCCAGAAAAATTTTTGCACATTCCTCGAGGTGAAAGCTGTCAATGGCTCCGCTTCAACCCACTTTGAGAAATACTCGATTGCTACTACCGCAAACTTCAAGCCGCCTTTTGCCATTAGGAAAGGGCCTATGAGGTCCAGGCCCCATCTAGCCATTGGCCATACTGGGGCAATAACTTGAAGCTGGGCTGGTGGGCGATGGCTTCGTCTGCCCATCCATTGGCAGCCTTGGCATGTTCGAACCAGTTCCTCCGCATCTCTTACTATAGTTGGCCAATAAAACCCTTGCTGAAGCGTCTTGCCAGCTAGCGCACGAGGGGCTAAATCACTTCCGCACAAGCCTTCGTGAATGTCTCGAAGTATGTCTTGACCTTCGGGCTGGGAGATGCATCGAAGTAGAGGTGAACACACTCCAGCTTTGTATAATACTCCGTCGATAAGCTTGTAATTTAGAGCTCTTGCTTGCAACCTTCGGGCTTCTGGACCTTCGAGAGGGTCTATGCTACTTTGCAACATGTTCATAATCGAAGCCCGCCAATCTGTAATCGGAATGCACAGTACTTCCGAAGAGGGTAACTGAACAGCTGCTGGCTGCACTAGTTCTTCATAGAAAGCACCCTCCGGAAGGTCCACCGCCCCTGCTGCAGCCTTTGCAAGAATATCTGTGAGTTGATTCTCTGCACGAGGGATACTCCGAACTGTAAATCCTCTGAATGCTGCTTCGGCCTTGTGGATTTCTTCAAGGTATTGTGCTAGATGTGGATTCTTTGCTTGAAAGCTTTTATCAACATGCCCTACGACGACTTGGGAATCTGTCTTAATCACTATCCTTGCGGCTCCGAGCGCTTTAGCCTTTCGGAGGCCTAGCAGGATTCCTTCGTACTCGGTGTTGTTAATAGTGGTTCTGAAGTTGAGCCTCGCAGAATACATGGCCTTCTGCCCTGATGGTGATATGATGATGGCCTCTACTCCGGCACCGAATGCTTGATAAGCTCCGTCAGAAAATATTGTCCATAAACCTTCGGAGGGTTCTTCTGGGGCCCAAATAGCAGATGGAGTCCACTCTACTACGAAATCGGCTATGATTTGGGATTTAATAGCTGTTCTTGCCGTGAAGGAGATTCTGAAGGGTGCTAGCTCGACCGCCCATTTTCCAATCCTGCCCGTAGAATCTTTGTTTCGGAGCATATCTCCAAGAGGATACGATGTAGGGACGATCAGGTTATGCGCCAAGAAATAATGCCTTAGCTTTCGCGAGGCCATTACTAGGGCATAAGCAAACTTCTCGAGCTCGGAGTATCTGACTTTAGCTCCGGACAATGCCTCCGACACAAAATAAACTGGGTTCTGCACCAGCTTTCCTTTAAGCTCAACTTCCCGGACCAATACTGCACTTACTGCTGAACCTGTTGCTGCAAGATATAGGAGCAGTGTTTCTTCTGGAAGGGGAACGGTCAAAGTTGATAATCTTCTGAGGCATGCTTTTATATCATCAAAGCTCTTCTGACACTCCGGTGTCCACTTAAAGCTTTCGGACCCTTTCAGTGCTTTGAAAATTGGGAGGCTCCGCTCTGCTGATCTGGCCAGGAACCTGCTAAGTGCTGCGAGCCTTCCTGCTAGCTTCTGCACTTGCTTCAAATTCTCTGGTGGAGCCATCCTTTGCAGTGTGCTTATCTGTGTTGGGCTAGCTTCGATTCCCCTGCTCGAAACTAAGTACCCTAGCAGCTTTCCTGCTTGTGCCCCGAATATACATTTTTCTGGGTTGAGGCGTACTCCACATGCTCAGAGGCTCTCAAACGTTTCAGCTAGGTCTACGCTATGCTGGTGCTTTTGAGCACTTTTTATTACAATATCATCCATATAGGCCTCGACATTCCGGCCTATCTGATGACCTAGAGCCTTAGCTATTAAACGTGAAAAGGTGGCTCCGGCATTCCGCAAACCAAAAGGCATTCTTACATAACAAAATACTCCAGAAGGAGTTATAAAGCTTGTCTTGGCTTCGTCTTCGCGTTTCAGCCATACTTGATGATACCCGGAATAAGCATCGAGGAAACTTAGCAATTTGGAGCCGGCTGTGGAATCCACCAACTGATCTATTTGGGGCATCGGATAGGGGTCTCGCGGGCATGCTTTATTTAATGAAGTAAAGTCAATACACATGCGCCATTTGTTCGAGTCCTTCTTTCTTACAAAAACAGGGTTAGCCAACCACTCGGTATGGGCTACCTCCCTGATGATGCCAGCTCTTAATAATTTTTCTACTTCGGCTTTAGCGAGCCTTGCTCTTTCTGCTGACAGCTTGCGGAGCCCCTGGTGTACTGGCCTAGCCTTCGGGTTGACGAGCAGACTATGCTCGATGATGCTTCGATCGACCCCGGTGATGTCTTCGTCGGTCCAAGCAAAGACGTCCAGATTTTGCCTAACGACTTCTTCTAACGAGGCAGCTATCTCCGGGGATAGCCCTCTGCCGAACTGCACTGGATACTCTTTGCCATCTTTTGAAATTATTCTTGTTTCGACATCACCTTCCGGGCTTGACTTGAGCGAGGGCCCCTTCGAAGGGCTCGAGGCCTCCGGCACTTCTTCGATGCTTTTTGCCACATTGTGCACTTGCCGGGGGTCTAACGACTGCCCATGGCCATACTCCGTCCTCCGGGCTACAGCTTGATCTCCTGAAATAGTAAGCACTCCACCTTGTGTGGGCATTTTGAGACAAAGGTAATTATGGTGCGCTATAGCCCCGAACTGGTTCAGCATTCCTCGGCCGAAGATTGCATTGTAAGCATATGGGGCGTCGACCACGTCGAAGATCACCTCTTCTACCCTGGCCAAAGGCCCCTCTCCGAAGGCAACCTCGAGGCTTATCTGGCCGAGGGCATCGAGAGGCGGTCCTGAGAACCCTTGAAGTGGTCGGGCTGCTGGAAGTAGATGCTTCTGGGGTATGCACATCTGATCGAAGGCCTGGACGAAGAGTATGTCTGCAGAGCTCCCGCCATCTACTAGGATCCTTCGGACCTCCACTCCTGCTATATTAGCAGAAATGACCAAGGGGTCAGCATGGGGGAACTTCACCCCCGCGGCATCGCTGGCAGTAAATGAGATGGGCACGTGGGACCACTCTGGCATCCCTTCGGCGGAACTCGAGGTCCCAATGTGCCCGACCTCGCGGACGTACTCACGCCAATGCCTCTTGGACATGCTCCCGAGGGTCCCCCCTCCGGAGATGGGCAGGACCACTCGCTTGCCATGGTCTTGCGGGTCTTCCTGCTTTGGTGGTGGCATAATATTGGCCACCGATAGCCGCATGGGGGCTTCAAGGGCACCGGCTCGGGCCACAGTTTGCACAGGCTCTGACCGTGTCGATGGTGGGGCTCGATCCGAAGCACCCCACCCGGTACTTCACTCAAGGTAGTCGCCCCGAAGGGCCAACACTGCCTTGCAAACCTTCGTGTCATGGCTCCTATTGTCGCCATGCACGCAATAGAAAAAACTCTGACGCTTGCCAGGCACCCTTTCTTGAGGCTTCGGCGACCCGGCCTTGAAATTCTTCGCCTGCTGGAAATTGGCAGGTGCCCTCAGAGCAGAGGGTGCAATGTTTAGCACCTCCGAACGAAAATGCTTCTTTCCCCGCTTGTGCTCGTTGAAGCGATTGTCTTGAGGAGGCTGCAGGGGAGCGGAGGATTCGGGCTCCATCTTGACTTCCCGGAGGGTGGGCGATGGTGCTTCAGCTTGTCGAAGACAGCCTTCCTCCGCCTTGGCATACTGTTCGAAGTATGCCATTAGCTGCGCCACAGACGTCACCGGCTTCCGATGGAGTTTGCTGAGGAGGTCGGGGTTTAGCACCCCTTCACGGGCGGCGTCGACTACCGAAGAGGTTGATAGGCCCTTAATCTGCGACTTGGTGTGGGCGAAGCGCGTGAAGTACTCTCGGAGTGTTTCTCCCGCCCGCTGTTTCACCTGGAACAAACTTCCTGTGGACATTGGGGCCACGAAGGTGCCTTGGAAGTTGCTCACAAATTTCTTCTTCAGCTGCTCCCAAGAGCTGATCGACCCTAGCTTCAGAGACCAGAACCATCGGAGTGCCACGCCTTCGAGAGCGAGGGGGAAGCATTTTGCCATAGTGTTTCGCACCCCCCCCCCCGCTTGCTTCTATTGCCAGGGCATATGAGCGGGCGAACTCTCCGGGGTCCGAAAGATGCATTCTCAGCCTCCTCCGGGACTTGGGTAGCTTCTAGGAGATTGCGAGCACCTCTGTCTTGAGGCCCTTCTGGAGTTTCGGTGGAGGCTTGAGTGCGGAGGTGGTCGGCAGCCTCTTGCCTCCACCTGGCTACTTCCTCCTGAAGCCTTGCTAGTTGAGTGGCCTCGGTTCCAGGAAGGTCTTCATCTTCGTCGGAGGGCACCTCCGGGTCTCGGGAGCTGACGTAATCAGTCTGAAGCACCGTAGGAGGAGCTCGAGGACCCCTAGGTACTCGATGCCCAGCGGCCTCGGTGGGAATCGCCGAAGCAGTTGAGGGTCCGGCTCCTGCGGTCTGAGGGGACCTTCGGAGAGGACCCGAGGTTTGACTTCGCTTCGGAGGCATAGCTAGCCACGAAGAGGTCTGGAGACGGAGGACGGAGGACTTCGAACGACTCGGGAAGTCGAGTGAAGGCCTTCGGGCTGCACTAAGAAGCCCTTAACTAAAGGGTGCGCGGAATCCTGAGACTCCGAGGCTCCCTCCGTAAGTGCTCTTCGAAGTGCAGTCAGCAGCAGAGAACAAGCTTCTAGAACTCGGTTCCCCACGGACAGCGCCAACTGTTGGCGCAAAAGTTACACCAACAGGTTCTCTGAGATCAAGAACGAACAAATAAAGAGTTTGTGCTTTAGGACTGCCTCGAACCTCCGAGTTGGATAATAGCTCGAGTAGTCCAAACATGTGTATTGAATAACTTGTTCCGGGGATCCCTTTTACAGGGTATGGAGGGGGGTATTTATAGGTAAAAATGCATAAGGAAAAGACCTAATTACCCCTAGATTACAACCGACATAGTGGAACCTATTCGGTGCCAGGAACAAGGTTATAAAATGTAAAACACTACAAGGTAGATGGATAAGCCAAACATCTCATCAATCTTGTCCTTCAGCTTCGGGGCCTTTATCTTCCATTCGGAGGGTTCATCAAGGCTTCGCATCGCTGCACCCTTCGGCTTGACGCCTCTACCTCCGAACGACTGCTCAACAACTTCGGAGCTCTTCTTAGCCTTTGAGGTATTAATCTTTAAGTCCTGAAAATGGAGTAATTTTCCCCAACAGTGATGTATGAGATGCATGCAATGAATGTAAATTAAATATAGCTTGCATGTCATGGTTATTTACAGCCCAAGGTTGATGTTAATTAAATATGACTTGCATGTTATTTCCACGGTGCTTCGGCCCATGTAACTAGTATAGGCTATGCAAGATAGACTAGTACACTTCATGGAGGCAAGGAGCACGCACTCAATGACCGGAGCTATGGAGATGGAGATCGCCATGTGAAGAAGGACATGCTATGTCACAATTAATATGATTGCCTGTAATGCTTTCTTATGTTCCTATTATACTATTCTTGCATGTTTCGTGTGCGCTAGGGACGTTACCGTGCTATAATAGTTTTCCCTCAGAAAATTAAGTATTCATGCTCTTTCCAATAGATGCACCTACCAAGGATCTCGATCATCGATAGTGGGTCTGCCAAAGAAGGGTGCTATCTTTTATCTTGACCAATTGGGGCAGATGTCAGACTTCTACACACATAGTGTTGGTTTGCTTAACGGGGCTATCAAAGCGGTTCTGGGCCTTTAAGCATAGAGTTGGCGTAGAGCATAGCATGCTTCTCCAATGACACGAGTCACATACGATGTGATTAGCAAAGCATTGCTTACATATGTTACCTAGCTTCTAGCAGTGATGTCAAAGCTCACTAGGAGTTAGAATGAAAATGGATCTTACACCACTATTAGTCATTAGAGGGAAAGTGACTATTTTAAAATAGCGGAACATCTTTTATTGGATAGAAGATAAACACTATATAGTGCTAAACCTTGCATTTAATCTTTTGTAGATATAGAACAAACTTTATAGATTGGTATCGAAATTTGAGAATTGTTATTAAACAAGAGAAAAAGAATTACATTCTAGAGGAACCCGACCCCGATGAACCAAGAGAGGATGATTCTACAACAGACAAGCGTTCTTATGAGAAGCATGCTAGTGATTTCGTGGATGTCACTTATCTGATGCTTGCATGCATGTCCTCAGAGTTTCAGAAACAATATGTGGAATGCGATGCTTACGATATGATCATAGGTCTCAAGGGCATGTTTCAAAACCAGGCAAGGCTAAGAGATACAATGTGTCTAAAGCCTTGTTTGGGAGTAGGCTGGCTGAAGGGAGCTCAGTGAGTCCTCATGTGATGAGGATGATTAGTTACATTGAGACTCTAGAGACACTGGGTTCTCCATTAGATCCATACTTAGCTATTGATGTCATTCTCCAATCGCTCCCACTGAGCTTTGAGCTATTCAACATGAATTACAACATGGTTGGACTGGAGAAGACACTAGTTGAGTTGCATGGGATACTTAACACTGCTAAGGAGAGTATCAAGAAATCTCCAAATCATGTGATGATGGTTCAGAAGGAGAGCAAAAAGAGAAAGAGGAAGGGCAAGGCTAAGACTAAAGATTCGATCTCTAGTGCTAAGTCTAAACCGACTGGAAAGTCCAAGTCGGGTCCTGCTGGCTCTGATGTGTGCCACCACTACACAAGCCTAGACATTGGAAGCGCAATTGCAAGGTGTACCAGGAAGAGCAGAAGAACAATAAGGGAAGTGGGACTTCCACTTCAGGTATTAATGTTATTGAAATTAATCTTGCTACTCGTCCAAATGATTCATGGGTATTTGATACCAGATCGATGATTCATACTTGCAAATCATTGCAGGGGCTGAGTGGAGTGAGAAAATGTTCAAGTGGAGAGTAGGATGTCCGCGTCGAGAATGGTACAAATGTTGCAGCATTGGTTGTCGGCCTTTTATTCATTGTCACTACCTTCAGGACTAGTTTTGGAGTTGAATAATTGTTATTTCATTCCCACCTTAGGTAGAAACATTATCTCTTCTTCATGTTTAGAGCAACAGGGTTTTGAATTTGTAATAAAGAACAAGTGTTGTTCAATATTTTGAATGGCATGCTCAATGGTCTTTGTCCATTAGAGAATGTATTATATATTCTGAGTCTTGAAGATGCACACGTTTATAACATTAGTACTAAGAAACAACGACTCAATTATTTGAATCCTACCTATGTCTAGCATTGTTGTTTGGGTCATATAAATGAAAAGCGCATGCAGAAGCTCCATAGTGATGGACTTTTAGAGTCATTTTATTTTGAATCATATGTGTTGGGGGAGATAATCCCGATGACTGCAGGGGAGCGAGAGGGCCTATACGACTTTGATGGGAAACCACCACCAGGAGACCCGAAGCCTCAAGCCGGAGGGACCTGGACCTCCGGCCTGAGAAAACCAGAGGCCTACGGAGGCTCCGAGACGCGCCGGAGAGGTCCTCGGGGAAGGAGTAATCAGGCAGAAGCCGGAGGCCACCCTCCGGACTGAAGACGCCGGGGGCCGCCCCCCGGGGCTAGGATGCCGAAGGTCGCCCTACGGACCGAGCTGTGGTCCCGGAGAGAAGCTTGGCGGATAGAGAACCACTCAAGTCTACAGGGGACAGGATCGTGATCGTCTGCACTGTGCCAGGTGGCCTAGGCAGCACCCGACACGGCTGATACGCTGTTAGAGTCGAATCTTCCTGTCTGTACTACGCGGAGTCCGTTTTGTCTGTACTGCAAACCAGTGTCGGGCCGAGTAGCGGTTGGCGGTCTAGAGGTGCCTGGCCCTTAGGGCGGGGCGCCCTATAAATACCACCCTCGCTTACAGTTGTAAGACACACACGATCCAAGAATACAGAGCATACTACAATCCTTTACTTCCACTAAGAAAACCTGCTGGTTCGATCCGTCGCTCCAACAGTTGGCGCCGTCCGTGGGGATCCTAGTTCGAGAAGCTAGCGTCCTCTACACCCAGTCACCAAAGCATGTCAAGTCAAAAGGGCGCAAGCGTGGCGCCCCTACGTCGGTCAGCCCACAACGCTGGAGTCGAGCCCACCCCGGTGGTTGTTCCCGACCAACCAGTCATTGCGCCCATTGGGGCGCCCGCCATGGAACCGACCCAGGCCCCGGAGGGGACGCCCGAGGTTCGGGGCCCGTCGGCGTGCCTGAGCCAGCCTCCGTCAATATCGCGGGGCTCCCAGAGGGGTTGCCGGAGGTGCATCCTCTGAGCGGGCCCCCGGTGGTGGCCCTCCGAACCAACTACGTCCGTTCGCAAGACCCTGAGACCGCTTCAGGAGGAAGCGGGAGTCAGGCCGACGCCCTGGCCGCCGAGAACGCCCGGCTGAAGGCGGAGCTAGCTCAGTGGCGCCAGGAGGTGTTGCTCCGCCCTCCCGAGCCTTCCCGCGCTATGAGGGTCGCGGCTGTAGCCCTGAGCGACGACGAAGATCAAGCGGAGGAGGAAAACGCGTCGTATGACGAGGAGTCCCCCCTGCACCCCGATCTTCAAAAGGTGCGCTTCGGTTCAAAGTTTCGGGCCGCCAAGCTTCCCAAGTACTCCGGAGACTCCGACCTCGGAGAGTTCTCCCGCTCGTACGCTCTGGCAATAGAGGCGTCCGGGGGGAGCCGGGATACCATGGCTAAATACTTTCCTCTGGCGCTCGAGGGGATTGCTCTCCGGTGGTTCTAGTCGCTCCGACCTGGAACCATCCGTTCGTGGGACCAGCTGAGGAAGAAGTTCGTCAACAACTTTCAGGGGACCGTCGTGGCCCCTATGTCCACCGGAAGTCTCTTCCAAGTGAAGCAGCAACTCGGGGAAACTCTGCGGCAATACTCCCAGCGCTTCGCACACACCAAGGCCTCGATCAAGGGGCTCTCAGCTTCCTCGGTCATTGACGCAGCCCGGGAAGGTGTCACCCACCTAGGCCTCCTCGACAAGCTCCACCGGAAGCCTATCTCTTCGGTGGCCCAGCTCATGACGTACTTCGAAGAGTACGCCCGGTCCGAAGAAGGCCAGATGCGCCGATAGGCAATGATAGTCCCTGTTCGGGTCGCGGGCGCCAACACGTACGAAGTCTCTCCGGACCTCGACCGGGGAGCCCGCCCAGCTCCTGACCTCCGCCGCCAAGATTCCGGCCGGCAGGACTCCATCCACCGAGACTCCCGGCGGGGCCAGAAGCATCTTCGGGGGGAAGTCCTCAGCATCACCCCTTGAGTTCCCGCCAAGCACCAGCACACGTCCGGGGGGGCCGCTTCTCCGGGGCCAGGGCTCCGCCTCGGGCACTCTTCGGAGGGTCCATCTTCTACTGCAGCGTCCACGGCGAGAACCGGAGCCATGATACTAACTCCTGCCAGACCATACTTGCCCTCCGAAGTGACTACCTCGAGCGTAGTGCCGGCCGCGGCTCCACCGAGAAAGGGAGCCCCGTGCCTCGCCCAGAAG
The DNA here is from genome assembly GCA_019279435.1 of Zizania palustris. Classification (NCBI taxonomy): domain Eukaryota; kingdom Viridiplantae; phylum Streptophyta; class Magnoliopsida; order Poales; family Poaceae; genus Zizania; species Zizania palustris. The sequence goes on along the minus strand of JAAALK010000079.1, from coordinate 90,072,737 downwards.
CGGTTCAGGTGGTCGGGCGCCGCGATGAGCCAGAAGCCCTAGGCCTAGCTCCGGAGTTTGGCAGGGCCCAGGCCCCTAAACTCGAAGATGCGCCGGATCGGGGAAAGAGGGTGGTCCTCCCCATTTCCGGAGGAGGAGCCCTGGGAGCTCTGTCCAAACGCCAGTGGCGGGATTACGTTCGAGAGGTCGGGCATATTGGCACATCCAGCTCATCCATCCTCCGCGAGTGGTCCCACGTCCCCATCTCCTTCACCGCCGAATATGCCGCCGGAGTCAAGTTCCCACACGCCGACCCCCTCGTCATCTCGGCTGATATTGCCGGAGTCGAGGTGCGCCGCATCCTGGTTGATGGGGGGAGTTCAGCTGACATCATCTTTGTGTAGGCCTTCGATCAGCTGTGTCTCTCCCGGAAGCACCTGCTGCCAGCCTCCCATCCACTCCAGGGCTTCATGGGCCCCCCGCTCAACGCTCTGGGCCAGATCGTACTAGAGGTGACCTTCGGCGACTCCCCCCTCCGGCGCTGCGAGGAGATCCTGTTCGACGTAGTCGACGCTCCGTACGCCTACAACGCCATCTTCGGGAGAGGAATGCTCAACCGCTTTGGAGCCATCACCCACCACAATTACCTGTGCCTCAAGATGCCGACTCCAGGAGGGGTGTTGTCAGTCTTAGGCGACCAGGCCACGACCCGCTGAGTCGAGTACGGCCACTCGGCACCGTTGGAGCCACGTCAGATTCACAGCGTCCACGAAGGTGCAGAAGGAGTCAATCTATCTGGCGGCGGTGACAGAAACCCCGGACCAAAGGGCCGCCCAGCGAAGCCCCTCCCGGAGGGGGAGGTCATCACCAAGATCTTGGTCCAAGACGGGAAGGAGCGCCCGATCAAGTTCGGAGGGGGCCTGGAGCCGGAGGTATCAGAGCAGCTCGAAGGAATCATCCGCAACAACCTCGATGTTTTCGCATGGTCCGACGAGGATATCCCCGGTGTCGACCGCTCAATCATTGAGCATTCGTTAGCGGTCGACCCGAAGGCTCGACCGGTCCGCCAGGGGCTCCGGAAACTCTCCATCGAGCGGGCCAAGCTTGCCAAGGCCAAGACAGAGAAGCTACTTCGAGCAGGGGTCATCCGGGAAGTGAGTCATACTGAGTGGTTGTCTAACCCAGTGTTTGTCCAAAAGAAACCATCTGGAAAGTGGCGTATGTGTATCGACTTTACTTCTCTGAATAAAGCTTGCCCCCGTGACCCCTACCCCATGCCCCGCATTGATCAACTAGTCGATTCCACCGCTGGTGTAGAGCTTCTCAGTTTCCTCGATGCTTATTCAGGCTACCACCAGACATGGTTAAAGCCTGAGGATCAAGTCAAGACAAGCTTCGTCACCCCTTCGGGAGTGTTCTGCTTTGTCCGGATGCCCTTCGGCCTCCGCAATGCTGGGGCCACCTTTTCAAGACTGATTTCCAAGGCTTTAGGCCATCAGATGGGTCGCAATGTTGAGGCGTACATGGACGATATCGTCATCAAAAGTGTCACCAAGACCCGCCACGGTGCGGACATAGCCAAGACTTTTGATAGCCTTCGACGGTGTGGGATCCGCCTCAATCCGGAGAAATGTGTCTTCAGAGAACGCGCTGGGAAGCTGCTCGGCTATCTGGTTTCCAGCCGAGGTATTGAAGCCAGCCCGACACAAGTCAGTGCATTGCAGAACATGTCCCCCCCCTCAGAACTTGAATCAAGCACAGAAGCTAGCCGGGCGCTTAGCCGCCCTTGGCCGATTCCTAGCAAGATCAGCTGAAAGAAGCCTGCCCATTTTCAGGGCGCTTCGGGGTTCTAAACATTTCGAGTGGACCTCCGAGTGTCAGAACTTCTTCGATCAAATAAAGGAGTATCTTTCTGGCCTCGTGGCCCTCGCCAAGCCCCGAGCCGACAGTCCTCTATTAGTCTATCTTGCCGCCTCCGGCAGCGCGGCGAGTGCGGCTTTGGTCCAAGAGGAAGAACTCGGCGGGAAGTCGGTGCAGCGCCTCGTCTACTTCGTTTCTGAAGCCCTCTCTGGAGCCAAAGTCCGGTACTCCGAGCTCGAAAAGGTGGCATACGCTCTTGTCATGGCATCCCGGAAGCTTCGGCACTACTTCCACGCTCACGATGTCATCATCTCAACTGCCTACCCGCTCGGCGACATGTTCCGAAACAAGGATGCCACCGGCCGTATCGGGAAGTGGGCGGTGGAGTTGGCCCCATTCGGGATCTCCTTCATCGCCCGAACTGCCATCAAGTCTCAAATCCTCGCCGACTTTGTCGCTGAATGGACATTGGCGTCTGATCACGGCGACGCCGAAGTAGGCGAGGGGGTTTGGACCGTCTATTCGGATGGTGCCTACCAGGCTTCGGGAGCTGGGGCCAGAGCGGTTGTTGTCTCCCCCTCCGGCCAGCAGGCCTCGTACTCCGCTCGGCTGAAATTCAAGGCTACCAACAACATCGCTGAATATGAAGGAGTCCTCTTGGGCCTCCGCAAGGCGCGCGCGCTCGGAGCCGCCTGCGTCATAGTCAAGACCAATTCCCAAGTCATCGCCGGGCATATCGACAAGAGTTTCTAGGCTCGGCACCCGGACCTTGCCTCCTACCTCGAAGCTATCCGAAGATTTGAAGCATTCTTCAAAGGGATATCCGTTCAAAGCATTCCGCGAAGCAAAAATTGCCAAGCCGACGCCCTCGCCAAAGCCAGAGCCGGGGGCCAAGCCACACCATCGGGCGCCTTCTTCGAAGAAATTATCCAGCCTTCGGCGCCTCTTCGCGACGAGGCGTCAACCCCCGCACTAGCCGAACCTCCGGTGTCGCCTCGGCCAGCTCCAGTTCTTTGCACGGTCAGCGACGATTGGCGGGAGCCCATCCTGCGAACACTCGCTGGCGACGCGGGCGATCATCCTAGTCCGGACCAAGCGCAGCTCCAGCTCCGCGCCAGGTCCTTCCAAATCATTGATGGCATCTTATACAAGTCAGGGGTATGTTCCCCGCTGCTTCGATGCATCTCACACTCGGACGGTGTGGCCATGCTCCGCGAAATCCATGAGGGGTTGTGTGGAAGCCATCTGGCACCTCGGGCTCTTGCCGGCAAAGCCCTCCGACAAGGAGTGTACTGGCCCACAATCGTTACCGATGCTGAAGACCTGGTCCGTACTTGCCAAGGGTGCCAATGGATGGGGCGGCGGAGTCACCGACCCCCGGTCGGCCTGCAGCCCATTCCACCTGTGTGGCCGTTGGCTCGGTGGGGGATGGACCTCATTGGGCCATTCCCTAGAGCAAAAGGCAATCTGCGTTTCGCTGTCGTCGCCGTCGAATATTTCTCTAAGTGGGTCGAAGTCGAGCCTCTGACTTCCATCACATCCCAAAGCGTTCAGAAATTCTTCTGGCAGAACATCGTTTGCCGCCTTGGAGTACCCAGGCAGCTCACATTGGATAATGGCAGGCAGTTTGACGCTGGGGCTTTCAGGACATTCTGCGACGAACTGGGAGTCCAGCTCTGTTTCGCAGCGGTTCGGCATCCCCAGTCCAATGGGGCTGTGGAGCGGGCTAATGGACACATACTCTGAGGCCTCAATAAGCGCATCGTAGGCCTCGCCAAAGGATTATGGCCTGAAGAGCAACCGAAAATCCTATGGTCCATCCGGACCACCCCTTCCCGAGCTACCGGGTTCACCCCGTTTCGGCTCCTATTTGGCGATGAAGCAATGACCCCAACGGAGCTTCGAGCCGGTTCGCTGCGTGCCATAGCACCCGAAGCTGATCAAGAGAGCGCCGTCTCCCTCGACCTGGCCGAAGAGACGCGGCTCCGAGCCGTTGCCAACCTCTCCCAATATCAGAAGCAAACAAAGGCGTGGTATGATCCCTGAGAAACCAAGGGTTGGTTTTGGAGTGTGATGAGTTATTGACAGGCTTTTTACCCTCGGGTTCGAAGGGGGTTCGGAGGTTGGACCTCCGAAGGATGTTCGGAGGTGGTTTCACCGAAGTGTGTTCGGTGGTTTGGTTGCTGCAGCTGTTGCAGCGGAGTGTGCTTGTCGGAGGGGTCCGATAGTACACGATGACTGGGTTTGTACCGAAGGCTTCGGTATTTTGGGCGGTACACCGGAGGGTGTGCCGAAGGTTGCTAACCCGGAGAGGTCTCCAGAGTACTGGATACAATTGTCTGTTTGTCGGTGGTGCGCAGGGACTTCGGAGGCGACGGACAGGTTCGTAGCAGGTGAACCTGGGTCAAGCGGGAGGCTTGATGCCAGGGGAGCGGGGAGCTCCGTCACGGTGGCTGCGAAGGGGGTCTGGGTCGGTCCTCGGGTCGAGGCGTGCCAGGTGAAGGTAGTAAGTGCGGAGCGTGGCTCCGGGTGAAGGTACTCCGAGACAAAGTCCTCGGAGGTGAGGCACTTCGAAGGTACTCCGAATGGAGTGACTTCGGAGTTTGGTGGATCCAGTCCTCTGCGGAGGCAAGGAGTTCGAAGTGTGCTCCGGAGGGAGACATTCGAAGGAGCCCGACGAAGGTCTCAGAAGTCGAGGCGCATCGAAGGCATGGTTCGGGTGAGGCTCGTCGAGGAGTGTGCTCGGGGAGAGACACTGCGACAAAGTGCTCATGAAATGCTTCGTGCGGAGGCCTTGGACGAAGGAGGGACTTCGAAGGGTGGTACTCCGAAGGTGGGGCTTCGGAGTGTGGAAGGCTTCGGAGCGAGGCTAGCTCCGGAGTGTGGTTGTCTTGTGGTGCTTCGGCCTGCATGGCTTCGGTACACGGACTGACGGAGTTCGAGCTGGGCGGAAGCTACGAAGCCGTGGTGGTCCAGTCCGGAGGTGTTGGTGCGAAGGCCCAAGGGCTTTGACGGCTTCGGCTCAAAACCGTCAATGTATCAAAGGCTGACTTCGGTGAAGCGAAGGCCATCTGGCTCAAGGCTTCTCACCGAAGCTACCGCACCCCTCGCGTGCGAAGGGGGGCTTCGGAAAGGTCAAAGGCTGCAAGTTTGACAGTGTCTGCTCTGCAAAAAGCTGGCGCTGTCCCATCTGCAAAGGCTGACAGAGAAGCCTCCAATAAAGTTGACTACCTTTTGTACCCCTCAGTTCTGTAGAGACAAAACCAATGTAAACCCTAGGGGTAAAGTAGTCAATTCCTTTGGGTGAACTGTGGGCTATAAATATGGGGGCTCGATAGGTAACATTTAACACTTTGAGCATTTACTGTTGAGCTCCTGTAGCCACACACTTTTGTTTCTTGTGTCGAAGCCCCTAGCGAAGTCTTTTAGTGTGCGTTTAGACCTTCGTGTACGAAGCCCAGCACCAGTTGCTGCTGCCAAGTACTTGATCGAAGTCCTCAGAGGGTCATCCACTCTTGCGAAGGGTGAAGTGCGAAGCCTGCTCGAAGCACCCTATGTGCGGAGCCTGCACTAACTTAGCAGAGTAGATTTTCGAGGGTTGTAAGTGGAGCGAAGTCTTCTTGGCTTCGAACTTTTGGACCTGCAAAGCCTGTGTTCAGAGTTGTCAAGGGACCTCCGAACCATACCTCCGAAGGTAGTGTTCGAAGCCTGTTCCGCAGAAGACAGAACTAAAACCGAAGGCTAGTTTTTAGCCCGAATTTTTAAAAGCTCCCATTCACCCCCCTCTGGTCGCCGTTTCCAGTCCAACAATTGGTATCAGAGCGGGTTAATATCACCAGTTGACCTTAACCGGTTTTGTGATCTGTTGGCGACATGGATAGAGGCAGTAAAATTCCTCTGTTCGATGGGACTGACTTTGCATACTGGAAGGTGCGCATGGAGGCTTACTTGTTAAGCCAAGGAAATTCAATTTGGGAGATTGTGGACTCACAATACTCCATCCCTGATACTCGCACCACTCAAACAGAAAAAGATCAGTATAATGCCAACTCGAAGGCAAGAAACATACTGTTCATTGGTTTGAGCCGGAGTGAGTTTGATAGGGTGCAGCACCTTAGGACTGCTAGGGAGATTTGGACAACACTCACTATTTTTCATGAGGGCTCTACACAGATTAAGGCCAGGCGCCAAAGCACATACAATCAACAGTATCAGCTGTTTGTGCAGGCACCTAGTGAATCTATAGATGCCATGTTTTCTCGCTTTGATGCGATAGTGAGTAACTTGCGATCCAACGGGACGCTTGCTTACAATGATCATGATAGGGCTATCAAGCTTCTCTATGCTCTTGACCGTAGCATATGGGAAGTGAAGATATCCAGCATTGAGGAGTCTGCAGGTTATGACACATTGACCTGTGATGAGCTCTTCAGCAAGCTGAAGTCCACAGAGATTGCCAAGGCATCTCTTGCAGTGCACAGAAGCTCTTTGCCACAACCATTGGCATTGGTTTCTAGCACTAGCCGTGGCACCACTGCAGAACCAAGCACATCTGGCACTTGTGTTCTTGCAGATGGTTTTGCTTTGTCCTCCCTGGTCTCCGTCACAAAGGAGCAGGTGGACACTCTAGATGATGATGAGCTTGCTCTCATTGCCCGGAGGTTCACCCGCTTTCATCATGAGAGACGGGATCAGAGGAGAAGTGGTTTTAGTGGTTGCTTTGAATGTGGCGACACCTCTCACATTAAGGCCAATTGCCCAAAACTCAAGAAGAGAGATGAGAGTGAGCGCCCCAAATACCACAAGGAGAGGAAACCCTTTGTGAAGGGCAAGCGCGGCAAGATGGCTAAGAAAGTAGCCAAGGCCGCGTCCAGAGCATTTGTTGCTGCTCTCAGCGACATCGACACTTCCTCAACTGAGGAGTCGAGCTCTGAGGAGGAGGAGTCCCCAAAGAAGGTGGACAAGAAGGACAAGAAGGGATGAGACTTCACCGGCCTTTGCTTCATGGCTGACAGCGATCACAGCGGCGATGAGCTTGACTCATCTGAGGTACCTCTATCCTATGACCAGCTTTCAATAAAACTAGATGAGCTGAATGAAGTAGTTCTTGGTCAGGATAGATTGCTTGTGCAAGCCGCTAGAGAAAGAAAAGACCTTAGACTTAGGCTAGAATCTGTTTCTACTGATTATGCCATGCTTAAGTCTAAAGTTAATGATGCTGAATGTGATTCTTGTACCACTGTCATGGGTGAGCTTGCTCAGTTGCGTTCTGTTCATGCTCAAACTCTTTCTGAGCTTGAGACTGCACAGAAGCAGCTTTTGGAGGTGGATTCTAGACCTCATGATATTATTGAATGCATGAGCTGTTCTTTATTACGCGAGAGCATTAATTTACGTGATAAACATGTTCATGATTTAGAGGCTAGATTGGAGAGGGCCGGTAGTTCTAAGGATGTGCAACCTGTTTGTGACACTTGCATTACCCTTAAGGACCAGCTAGGCACTGTTAGAGAGCGAGCTGAAAACCTCATGTCTGAAAATGAATACCTTCTTTCTGTGGTTAATAAATGCACTGAGGGAAAGGGTAGGATGGATTTGCTCTTGGCCAAGACCAAGTTGTGTGCTGACAGAGCAGGGGTAGCTCTAGGTTTGGGTTTTGAGAGGATACCGTCAGACAGTAAGACCAAAACTGTTTTTACCTCTCCCACTACCCTAGAGAAAGAGAGAGCTCTATTAGACACCCCATCAGCCAAAAAGCCTACCCGATCACCAAAGAAAACCACACCTCATGCCAAGAAAAATCCTCCCAAGAAAACCACTCAGAAGAAGCCCAAGGAGCCTGTGAGAGTTGCTCCTGTGACCCATGAGAGTGCCCCTCGGAGAGTGTTTCACTGCTCTTACTGTCAGCGGGCGGGTCATTTGGTTGGTTTCTGTTTTCGTCGCATCAAGGATGAGCGACGCGCACAGGCGATGAGTTACCAGGACATGCATTACCCATCTTTAGGTATGCATGAGTCTGAGTTCTACTCTCGTCCTGTTTTCGAGGCTCCTCGTGCTTCTCGGAGAGGTTTTGCTCCTCGAGGTGTTCACCATGTTTCATATGGTGTTATACCTCGGGCGAGTAGCTTTGTACCTCATCAGAGTAGGAGACCTCGACATGTTGTTCGATCACAGCATGTAGGTAGACCTCGCACTTTGCATCATTTCGATTTTCCTGTGCGTAGACCGTCTACTTTTACTGCGCCTACTACTCGTGTCACTCAGTGCTAGATGCCTCGTCATTTTTTCACTCACCCCAGCACTGAGCGATCGAGATATTCTTATCATGTGTAGGCGACAGATCGAGGCTTGGAGGGCACATGGATCATGGACTTCGGTTGTTCGCGCCACATGACCGGAGATGCAGCATGGTTCTCCAGCCTCACCACAACCAAGCAAAGGGAACATATCACCTTCGGAAACAATCGAAGGAGTAGAGTGAAAGGTAAAGGTGTGGTAAGAATTAACTCGAATTTCACTCTCAAAGATGTTGCATTGGTTAAGAACCTGGGATACAATTTGCTGTCTGTATCTCAGTTGCTTGATGAGGGCTTCGAAGTGCGATTCCATCGCGATACTTCAAGTGCTCAATTCTGATGGCGTTGTGGTATGTAAGATCTTTAGAGTTGGGAGAGTTTTTGGAGCTGATTTTTCAGAGTCGTCTGGTTCTTCTCATTGTCTTGTTGCACATTCGACTTCTGAGCTGTGGAAGTGGCATAGGAGACTAGGGCATATGAGCTTTGAGTTGCTCGCTCGTCTGAGCGCCCTAGGTTTGATCCGAGGATTGCCCAACCTCAAGTTTGAGAAGAATTTAGTTTGCGCTCCTTGTCGAAATGGAAAAATGATTGCTGCTTCGCATTCGCCAGTCACCACAGTGATGACTGAACAGCCCGGAGAACTTCTCCACATGGACACTGTAGGTCCTTCCCGGGTTAGTTCTTTAGGCGGCAAGTGGTATGTATTAGTTATTGTCGACGATTTCTCTCGCTACTCTTGGGTCTTCTTTCTTGCCAGCAAGGATGAAGTGTTTTCACACTTTCAGAGCTTGGCTTTGAGACTTTTTACTGAACTCCCTGGTGCATTGAAATTCATTCGAAGTGATAATGGCACTGAGTTCAAAAATAGTCTCTTTGTTGACTTTTGCATGGAGCATGGCATAGAACATCAATTCTCTGCTCCGCGGGTTACTCAACAAAACGGTGTTGTTGAGAGGAAGAACCGCACTTTGGTTGAGATGGCTAGGACGATGCTTGATGAGCATAGGACTCCTAGAAAATTCTGGGCTGAGGCCATGAACACTGCATGTTACATCTCAAACCGTATATTCTTGCGCTCAATTTTAAATTTGACATCTTATGAGCTGCGTTTTGGGAGACAGCCCAAGGTTACTCATCTTCGAGTTTTTGGCTGTCACTGCTTCATCCTAAAACGTGGAAATTTGGATAAATTTGAGTCGCGCTCTTCTACGGGATCTTTTTGGGTTACACTACTCATGGTCATTCTTATCGTGTTTATAATTTGGAGACTAACACTGTCATCGAGTCATGAGATGTGACTTTTGATGAATCAACCCCCTCTGTTAGTTCTGCTCTTGAACAGGCAAATGAACACGACATGGAACAGACTATCTTTGAAGAAGAAGATCCCGGAGAATTCGAGGATGAACCCCTACTACCCTCGACATCAACCCCCGAAGCCGACCCCGCTTCAACTACTTCGGCACGAGGTCCCGAAGCGACTACCTCAACATCGGTCATCTTGGACCACTCCAACGCACAAGTTGAGGGGGAGACTGCATCCCGCCGCGAGGCTCCACATCATGTTCAAAGGATGCACCCTCCCGAGCAGATCATTGGTGAACTTGATCAAAGGGTAACTCGTTCACATGCCCATTTCACTAATGCTGCTTTTGTTGCTTCTTTCGAGCCCTTAGATGTTAGTCATGCACTTTTTGATTCTAGTTGGATCAATGCCATGCATGAGGAACTTGAAAATTTTGAGAGAAACCAAGTCTGGACTTTAGTTGATCCTCCACCAAATGTTCATTTCATTGGAACAAAATGGATTTTCAAAAACAAACAAGGGGAGGATGGGACTATAGTTAGAAACAAGGCTAGACTTGTAGCTCAGGGCTTTTCTCAACTAGAAGGGATTGATTTTACTAAAACTTTTGCACCTGTTGCTCGCCTTGAGGCCATTAGGTTTTTGCTTGCCTTTGCGACATCCCGGGGATTCAAACTCTATCAAATGGATGTCAAAAGTGCTTTTCTTAATGGCTTCATAGGTGAAGATGTTTATGTAAAACAACCCCCAAGTTTTGAAAACCCCAAGTACCCACATAAAGTCCTTAAACTTCATAAGGCTCTTTATGGACTCAAGCAGGCCCCTCGGGCATGGTATGACAGACTTAAGTCTTTTCTGCTTGAGCGGGGGTATTTGATGGGCTCTGTTGATAAAACTTTGTTTACTCTCAAGCATGGCAAAGATTTCCTCCTGGTTCAGATTTATGTGGATGATATCATCTTTGGTGGCTCTTCTCATGCTTTGGTTGCCGTGCAGATACCATGAGAAGGGAATTTGAAATGTCCATGATGGGTGAACTCACCTTTTTCCTTGGTTTGCAAATCAAACAAAGCAAACAAGGTACTTTCGTTCACCAGACGAAGTACACCAAGGACCTGCTCAAGAAGTTTGACATGGCCGATGCGAAGCCCCTCGCCACTCCAATGGCTACATCTGTAGCATTGGATCCTAACGAAGATGGAGAAGCCGTAGATCAGAAGGAGTTCCGAAGCATGATCGGCTCCCTCCTCTACTTGACTGCTACGAGGCCGGACATACACTTCGCAGTGTGTCTGTGCGCTCGTTTTCAGGCTTCACCACGAGCTTCGCACCGCCAAGCGGTAAAACGCATACTCAGGTATCTCAAACATACCCTCGAATTTGGCATGTGGTATTCAACATCTTCATCTTTATGTCTTCGAGGTTATTCTGATGCTGATTTTGCTGGTTGTAGAATTGATAGGAAGAGTACCTCTGGTACTTGTCATTTTCTAGGTACTTCTCTGGTTTGCTGGTCTTCCCGCAAACAGTCTAGTGTTGCACAATCGACGGCTGAAGCCGAATATGTTGCTGCAGCTAGCTGTTGCTCTCAGATTTTGTGGATGGTTTCCACTTTGCGGGATTTCGGGTTAGATTATAAGAGTGTTCCACTTTTCTGTGATAACACTAGTGCTATTTGTATTGCAAACAACCTGGTTCAGCACTACAGAACCAAACACATTGATGTGCGATATCATTTTCTAAGAGATCACAATGAGAAGGGTTATATTGAACTTCAATATGTTGATACCCAACACCAGCTTGCCGACATTTTCACGAAACCCCTCGATGCTTCTCGATTTGCTTACTTGTGTGGGGAACTTGGTATTTGTCATCCTTACGGCATTTTGTGAGAGGGAGCAGTTTTAGATGGAGGTGCATTTGCTAGTTGTATTGAAATTGCATTTACATCTTTTGCACTTATATGCCTGATTATAATCCATGACATCATGACAGCTCAGCTCTTTTTAATTTATCTGAAACATTCATGTGCATGATGTTTTCTTTTCAAAATCAAATCGTGCTCACTGCTTAGTCTTGAATCTAGCATGTTTTGGCAGGACTGCTCTTAGCTATCTTTTATCTGCTTGATAGCAAGACACTGTTTATTGGATGTTAAAATTGCAACTTGAAAAATTGTTCTACAGTTTCATGGATATTCATAAAGTGCCAAACAAGTGGTTCACTTAGTTAAAATCAAAAACTCCATGATTTGCACAAGTGAAAAGATCCAGGTGGGTTTGTTTGTCGCACTACTCTATTCTAGACTGCTTTCCATTGCACATTGGTCTGAACTGGAATAGTGTAGTGTATGCCAAAATCATTGCCTTAAGCTTCTTATGGTTTTCATGCCTAGGCTTGGCCTGATTGGAAAGTATAAGGTGGACAAACAAATAACCCCTGGCACTAAGAAAAGAACAACAAAATTCTTTGATCATTCAAGTTTGCTTTCATGCTCCTTTTGAACTGGACTTGTCTGTCTAGAGTAGAATTTGACTAGCTTTGCGCAGTCCCTACTTTTACTTGTCTAGTTTCCTTGACTAAGTGGTGATGCTTTTATTTCAAAAAAAATGATCAAATCACATGCTTCTTCATGTTTTTCGAGAATATTAATTGGAGCTGAGCCCATGATCATTGGTGTTATTGTTGGCATATTTTTGCTTTATATGTCTCTGCAATTCTGCTCATTTCCACGCTATGCATCTTTTTCATGCTCCTTGATGCTTGCATTGCCAAAGGGGGAGAGACTTTCTACGTTCTCTGCCGCAAGGGGGTATAATTTCCAAAGAGGGAGAAAATTTGACATAAAAGGGGGAAAACTTAACTCAGGGGGAGTTTTTATCTTGAGAAAGGGGAGATTTGCCGAAGGGGCTTTTACTCTTTTGAAAAGGGGGAGGAAAATTCTTTTGTCAAGTGACATGATTTGGCTCTTTTCTGAGTTTTTATGGTCACTTGTGTGCTGAAATTTTTGAAATTTTCTTGAACTTGAATTTGGTTGTCAATGCACTCATCAAGGGGGAGATTGAGAAACCAAGGGTTGGTTTCGGAGTGTGATGAGTGATTGACAGGCTTTTTACCCTCGGGTTCGAAGGGGGTTCGGAGGTTGGACCTCCGAAGGATGTTCAAAGGTGGTTTCACCGAAGTGTGTTCGGTGGTTTGGTTGCTGCAGCTGTTGCAGCGGAGTGTGCTTGTCGGAGGGGTCCGACAGTACACGATGACTGGGTTTGTACCTAAGGCTTCGTTATTTTGCGCGGTACACCGGAGGGTGTGCCGAAGGTTGCTAACCCGGAGAGGTCTCCGGAGTACTGGATACACTTGTCTGTTTGTCGGTGGTGCGCAGGGACTTCGGAGGCGACGGACAGGTTCGTAGCAGGTGAACCTGGGTCAAGCGGGAGGCTTGATGCCAGGGGAGCGGGGAGCTCCGTCACGGTGGCTGCGAAGGGGGTCCGGGTCGGTCCTCGGGTCGAGGCGTGCCAGGTGAAGGTAGTAAGTGCGGAGCGTGGCTCCGGGTGAAGGTACTCCGAGACAAAGTCCTCGGAGGTGAGGCACTTCGAAGGTACTCCGAATGGAGTCACTTCGGAGTTTGGTGGATCCAGTCCTCTGCGGAGGCAAGGAGTTCGAAGTGTGCTCCGGAGGGAGACATTCGAAGGAGCCCGACGAAGGTCTCAGAAGTTGAGGCGCGTCGAAGTCATGGTTCGGGTGAGGCTCATCGAGGAGTGTGCTCGGGAAGAGACACTGCGACGAAGTGCTCATGAAATGCTTCGTGCGGAGGCCTTGGACGAAGGAGGGACTTCGAAGGGTGGTACTCCGAAGGTGGGGCTTCGGAGTGTGGAAGGCTTCGGAGCGAGGCTAGCTCCGGAGTGTGGTTGTCTTATGGTGCTTCGGCCTGCATGGCTTCAGTACACGGACTGACGGAGTTCGAGCTGGGCGGAAGCTGCGAAGCCGTGGTGGTCCAGTCCGGAGGTGTTGGTGCGAAGGCCCAAGGGCTTTGACGGCTTCGGCTCAAAACCGTCACTGTATCGAAGGCTGACTTCGGTGAAGCGAAGGCCATCTGGCTCAAGGCTTCTCACCGAAGCTACCGCACCCCTCGCGTGCGAAGGGGGGCTTCGGAAAGGTCAAAGGCTGCAAGTCTGACAGTGTCTGCTCTGCAAAAAGCTGGCGCTGTCCCATCTGCAAAGGCTGACAGAGAAGCCTCCAATAAAGTTGACTACCTTTTGTACCCCTCATTTCTGTAGAGACAAAACCAATGTAAACCCTAGGGGTAAAGTAGTCAATTCCTTTGGGTGAACTGTGGGCTATAAATATGGGGGCTCGGTAGGTAACATTTAACACTTTGAGCATTTACTGTTGAGCTCCTGTAGCCACACACTTCATTGTATTCATCCAGAGTTCAATTTTATTGTGTTCCTTGTTCAAGCGGTGAAGCCCTGCTTCTGTGTGCTTTTTGCTTGAGCTTGCTTTACATACCTCGTTAGTTGTCGTGCGCCGAAGCCTGTCTAGGCGAAGGGTGTCTTTGTGCGAAGTGTGTTTTTCAGTGCGCGTTTGCTCTATGTAACAAGAGGCTAGACCTCACTGCTTACTAGCGAAGCCCTGATCGAATCCCGTTTTGCTTCTTGTGTCGAAGCCCCTAGCGAAGTCTTTTAGTGTGCGTTTAGACCTTCGTGTACGAAGCCCAGCACCAGTTGCTGCTGCCAAGTACTTGATCGAAGTCCTCAGAGGGTCGTCCACTCTTGCGAAGGGTGAAGTGCGAAGCCTGCTCGAAGCACCCTGTGTGCGGAGCCTGCACTGACTTAGCAGAGTAGATTTTCGAGGGTTGTAAGTGGAGCGAAGTCTTCTTGGCTTCGAACTTTTGGACCTGCAAAGCCTGTGTTCGGAGTTGTCAAGGGACCTCCGAACCAGACCTCCGAAGGTAGTGTTCGAAGCCTGTTCCGCAGAAGACAGAACTAAAACCGAAGGCTAGTTTTTAGCCCAAATTTTTAAAAGCTCTCATTCACCCCCCCTCTGGTCGCCGTTTCCGGTCCAACAATCCCAAAGTCAAGCACAACGAGTTCCAGCCAGGGCACCTCGTCTTACGCGCGGTGGCCACCCCGATGAAGTTGGGCAACAAGTGGGAGGGACCGTACATCGTGACCAGCTTCGGACGCACGGGCTCCTACCGACTCGCTACCTTGGAAGGCGAGGAATTGAAGCATACTTGGCACGCGGAGCACCTGAAGCATTATTTCGCATAATTTCATAAGTATATTCTGCCAATGGCCGGTGCCGACTACTCTTGTATCCAATCTCCAATTTAATAACACTATTACGGTGAATGTCTTTGACCAAGGTGGACGCACCGTGGTACTAAAGCATAGAGTTTCACCAGGCAACCGGGTTCCAATCTCCGGCTCGACGCACCCTCGACATTGGCTTCTGAGCCCCGGCTCGACGCGCCCTAAACCGGGTTCCGAGCTCTGGCTCGACGCACCCTCGACATTGGCTTCCGAGCCCCGGCTCGACGCGCCCTAAACCGGGTTCCGAGCTCTGGCTCGACGCACCCTCGACATTGGCTTCCGAGCCCCGGCTCGACGCGCCCTAAACCGGGTTCCGAGCTCCGGCTCAACGCACCCTCGACGTTGGCTTCTGAGCTCTGGCTCGACGCGCCCTAAACCGAGTTCCGAGCTCTGGCTCGATGCACCCTCGACGTTGGCTTCCGAGCTCCGGCTCGACGCGCCCTAAACCGGGTTCCGAGCTCCGGCTCGACGCACCCTCGACATCGGGTTCCGCGCTTCGGCTCAACGCGCCCTTAACCGGGTTCCGAGCAACGGCTCGACGCACCCTCAGAATTGGCTACTGAGCCCCGGCTCGACGCGCCCTCAGTTGGGCTTCGAGCTCCCGCCCGAAGCACCCTATCCCATTCAGTACAACTTGCTTATCCCGCCTTTCTCCTAGCTGATTTGCGCCCAGCCGGCAAGCCGTCTACCCGCAAACGAGGGGAGGAGGAAAGAAGCAGGGAGAAAGGCTTCAACCACATACATTGTCAATACAGAATGTAGCATACAGTGTTTGTTGCGAATCAAGAGCAAGAAAGAGGAATAAAGAAAAATCTTAATCCAAGCCAAGCAAGGACCGGAGGCGCCCTCGGTCGGACGAACTGCCCGGGCCGGAGCCTGCCCTAGCCTGAGACTCCAACACGGCTCGCGTAGACTTCTCCTTCCTCTTCTACCTTTTCTCCTCTTTCTTTTGGGCACGGAAGGTCCTTTGGTCTTCTTGAAGCTGGGCCCAGCTGCGTAGATTGTCTCCCTCGGAAGGCGTGCCGTCCGGACCAGCTTCCGTGTCGGACCAGTCCACCGGCTCAAGAGACGAAGACGGGGCTCGGGGCTCTTTCTCTTCTTCTTTGACAAGGTTCAGAACCCCTTGAAGAATGTCAGGAACCGCGCGCCCGTCGCTGCCATGAGGAAAGGCGAAGCGTGCGGGCTGATTCGCTTTCAGGGCTTCGAGAATAGCCCATCGGTGCCGAAGAGCGTCATCAACCTCGAGTACCTCGACATCGCAATCACAAGCAGGGACGCCCTGAGTAACCCCCAAAAAGTGCTCTTTATTAATATATGGCTAAGTCTCTAAAACTATTACAGGGTGTGCAGCACAAGGAAATTACACCTTCGGGTCCAGCTGGCGTGCCGAGACTGAAGGCTTCGAAGGGGCCGAAGGGCCGCAGGCGCGAAGCGCCTCCTCCAGCCAGGCTCTGATTGCTTCGGGGCCCTCGACTTGCCAAGTCGCCTTAAGCGCTCTCCAAGATTGGGCCACCGCCGGACTCGGCGACCGGAGGTGATCCCCTATGAAGGTGACCGGATGCGGGCTCGAAGACGAAGGGAGAGGGAGCCCAGACGTCTCGAGGTGTTGGAGAATCCCGAAGGCGGCCACCCGAGCGGATACCTCACCGTACTTCGATACAGTGAGGTTTATTTGCCGGATGGCGGCCTGGATAAACTTTATCCGGCAGGCTAGGGGCTCCCGGGCGACGTCAAACGCACCACACCCGGTGCCGTAACGCGCCAGCGTCTTCCGAAGGGACACCGCGGTGTCAGCCGTCGTCTTCTCCCCCTCGGCGAGTGCCTCGGTTATCTCCTCGTTTCGGGCGAGGTCAGCTTCGGCCTGCTCCAGCTGGAGTATTCGAGCTTCGAGGGCCTTGGCGTTAGCTGCCGCCTTTCGGAGCTCGTCCATCTCCGAGACTCGAGCACAAAGCACGGAGACCTCGCTCTCCAGTCGCTCCGCCTCTGCGGCTCGGGACCGGAGCCCCTCCGCCTCGGTGGCCCGGGCCCGAAGGGTGTCGACCTCCGCCTCGAGCTCATCCGCTCGGGCAGCCCGAGCCCAGAGCCCTTCCAGCTCCGCGACGCGAGCCTTGAGGGAGTCAACTTCCGCCACCTGGGCCTCGAGCACTTCGGTCCTAGCCGCCCGGAAGCGAAGGCCTTCGATCTCCGCCGCCTGCTCGCGGACCAGCCTCTCGGCGGCTTCCGCTCGGACGGAAAGCCCCGAAACATCGGTTTCACGGCGGTGGCATTCGGAGAGCAGGGAGAGCAGTGACCCCTGCGCCAGCGCAACTACCTGCGCGCAAAGTGGTGAATGAGAAAAAAGAAAAGTTAGGGGCCCGTCGAGAGGTATTTCGAGAAAAGTACCTGGCCTGCGGCATTCTCAATAGCCCGACCGAGCTCCAGACTGTCCGTCAGCCCAAGCTCGTCTATCACCGGAGTCTCGCGCAGGCGCAAGTAATAGTCGTGGACTGGAGCCACCTTGGATGCGAAGTCCTCGCCCTCTGCCAAGTAGGGGCACAGAAGGGGTACGCTAGAACGCGCGACCCGTGGGCTGGAGGGAGCCCGAGGTCGGGTCCCTTTGCCTTGGACAGCCTCTAGAGAAGCCCCCTCGGCAGCTCCAGTCTCCTCCCCGCCTCGTGGCCCCGGGGTCCCCGCCGCGTCAGCAGGGGCTCCGAACCTCGCATCTGCGTCGTTCTCGGAGGGCAGAACAACTGGGTCGGCGGGCCGGATGGATGTACCTGCTTGAGTAAACAAGGGTTAAGAGCAAGAAGACCGGGCACTTTGGGAAGAGATTGGGCAAGCTAGCGTACCTTCGTCTACGGCCTCAACGGAATCCCTCGAATTCTGTCCGTGCCCCGAAGGGCTTGGCCGATAGAACAAGTTGTCTATCGAGTTAACCGGGGAACCTGCCGCCGCCGCGGCGAGCTCGGCCTCCACATTGTCACTCCCTTCGATGGCACTGAGCGGGTCGGCCAGCACCCCACGGTCCAGACTGTCTGTCTCCCTACTCCCCCGAGAGCTGGCGGAGACCCCCTCCAAAGCCGGCTCGCGCGGGGGAGTGGCCTTGGGGGCGCCGTCATTTCAATGACTGGCGCCTCCTGCCCGGTCCTCGGAGCAGGCGACGAAAGGTCCGAGGGAGGGAGAGCATCTTCAACTCTTTCTGTGCCCGGCCGGACTGATTGGTTCGGGTCCAGAGCCACAGGGGGGTCCTTTGACCCCGACCGGGCCCCCTCGCTAGAGCACCCCCATTCGGAGTGGAGGCCGAGGAGTGACTCGGAGAAAGCTTCCGCGGGCCTTTCACCATCTTCTTCTTCTTTGGGGGGCGTCGGGGGGAGAGGCCTCTGTCAGGATCAGCCACCTTCCTCTTCGAAATAGCCCGAAGGACCTCCCCTGCCGGAAGAGGTGGGGGCGAGAGCTCGAGTGCTCCCCACACTCTGTTGAATCGCTCCCAGGAGCCCACCAGCTCCAGCCGCCGAGTGTATTCAGCCGGAGTAGGGGCTCCGAGGATCCTCTCCGCCGTGCGAGCCACCTCCTCGGCGTCCGAGCGATAAGCGACCCTGCATTCGAGGGTCAGGGCCGGGGCACCCTCCGAACGCGGTAGAAAGAGGAGAAGCTAAGGAGTAAGGACGCTTACCGAGCTGACGGGAGAGCTCCGTCGATGTCGACTCGTCTTGGCTGCTCCGCAGCGACGCTGGCCACTCCTCCTTCAGCAGAGGGATTTCGAGGGCCACGAACTCCTCCGCCAGGTCCCGCATGCTCATTTGGCGGGTGACAATCTGGAGGAGCTGAATCCTCGCGGAGACCGAGCCGGCGCTGGCCCCGATGCGCGCCTCCCTCTGGAACTAGATATGGCGCGGAGGCCCGGCGCGCCCGGAGTTGATCCCCACGTGGACGTAGAACCAGCGGTTCACCCACTTGGAATACCACCTCTCGTTGGTGGCCTTCGCCAGGAAGGAATCTGCATACTTCCTTCGGAGCTAGAAGTTGATGCTCCCGAAGGCCAGGATCTGACCCCCCTTCTTCTTCGGCTGGCAAAGGGCTTCGTGCATCTGCGCGAAGACCTCCGCCCTCCCCTCGCAACCTTCGGCGCACATAGCACATTCGAAGATGGCGAGGCGGGCTACGGCGTTCGGGGATAGCTGCGGAAGCTCTAGGTGGAAGGCGTCCAGCACCCCGGCGAGAAGCTCCGAAGCGGGAAACCCCAGCCCCGCGTCAAAGAAGGCCTCGAAGACGACGACCTCTCCCTCCCGCGGCTGTGGGACCGATTCCCGGCCTGGCTTCCTCACCAGCGCTTCGGGCCCAAGGCGGCCTCTAGTCACTTGCTCGATAGACGCGTCTGTGCACGCCGATGGCCCGAGCTCTAGAGTTTGCTCCCGAAACCGCTCTGAAGCGGGGCGGAGCTTACGCGAGTCACGTGCTTCTCCCGGACCAGGCGCCGTCGTGACCGCTGCCACCACCGCCGCCATTTGGCGCTACAAGAAACGGGGATCCACCGCCACGGTAGGGGCTACACTCTTCACCATGGCGGAAAGGAGCGAGGAAGAAACAAGAGTTCAGAAGGCAGGAGCCTGTTGTCGAGAGTGAGGAGAGGAAGCTGGTCAAGTGGGTAGGAGGAGGCTTAACCGGTGTAGTAGGGGCTATTTAACCGTGAGGGCCGCCGCCGGTCCACCTTCTGCCCGCTCAGTGCACGCGCGTAACGGTCGCGCTGCATTCACATTTAAAGTCCAACCGGCACATTGGGTGCGCCAGTTCCTGACGACACACCTCCTTGGTGCCTCCTGCAGGCACGCCGCATTAACTGTGCCAAGTAACGCTTCGCCTCACCACCTCGGGCACCGGAACCTGGCGGTCAAAGGCGCAGGGGCACCCGCGCAACCGGTCAAACTTCTCCCTCCGAAGGGAGGGGAGTGTTCGACCTGTTGGGGGTGCTCCGAAATTGGCTCCCAGCTTCCGGAGCCCCAGGCGCCCGGTGGTCTCGAAGCACCTCTGGAGCTATCGGGGGGGATCGCTTCACAGCAGGATCCAGCGTCTCGGTGTAAGTTGTTTCTCTTACAAAAGTTATCGGAATTATCGTATGCGCTTCCACCCTCTATTACACAGGGCTCTCGAAGAGGAAAGAAGCGAGGGGCTACTGTTGGGGGAGATAATCCCGATGACTGCAGGGGAGCGAGAGGGCCTGTACGACTTTGACGGGAAACCACCACCGGGAGACCCGAAGCCTCAAGCCGGAGGGACCTGGACCTCCGGCCTGAGGAAACCAGAGGCCTACGGAGGCTCCAAGACGCGCCGGAGAGGTCCTCGGGGAAGGAGTAATCAGGCAGAAGCCGGAGGCCACCCTCCGGACTAAAGACGCCGGGGGCCACCCCCTGGGGCTAGGATGCCGAAGGTCGCCCTCCGGACCGAGCTGTGGTCCCGGAGAGAAGCTTGGCGGATAGAGAACCAGTCAAGTCTACAGGGGGACATGATCGTGATCGTCTGCATCGTGATAGGTGGCCCAGGCAGCACCCGACACGGCTGATACGCTGTCAGAGTCGAATCTTCTTGTCTGTACTACGCGGAGTCCGTTTTGTCTGTACTGCAAACCAGTGTCGGGCCGAGTAGCGGTTGGCGGTCTAGAGGCGCCTGGCCCTTAGGGCGGGGCGCCCTATAAATACCACCCCCGGTTACAGTTGTAAGACACACACGATCCAAGAATACAGAGCATACTACAATCCTTTACTTCCACTAAGAAAACCTGCTGGTTCGATCCATCGCTCCAACAATATGACACATGCAAGTCTTGCTTACTTGGAAAAATGACAAAGACACCTTTCACTGGACAGAGTGAGAGGGCGAGTTATCTATTGTCCATAGTACATATTAATGTGTGTGGTCCAATGAGTCACATGGTTAGAAATGGTTTTCAGTACTTTATCACTTTTACCAATGACTTTGGTAGATATGGTTATGTCTACTTGATGAGGCATAATTGGTAGTCCTTTGAAAAGTTTAAGGAGTTCCAAAATTAAGTACAAAATCATATGGAGAAGACAATTAAATTTCTACAATCTGGTTGTGGAGGTGAATATTTGAGCCATGAGTTTAGTGATCATCTGAAGCAATATGCAATTGTTCCATAGATGACTCCACCTGGCACGCCCCAGTTGAATGGAGTGTCCGAGCGGAGGAACCATACCTTGTTGGATATGGTCCGGTCGATGATGAGTCATGTTGATCTTCCATTATCCTTTTGGGGAATCGCTCTAGAAACTGCTGCTTTCACGATAAATTGAGTTCCATCTAAGTTAGTAGAGAAGACGCCAAATGAGATATGGTCTGGGAGGCATCCCAGTTTGTCTTTTCTAAAGATTTGGGGATGTGAGGCGTATGTCAAACGTTTGACGTCTAACAAGCTCACTCTAAAATCTGACAAGTGCTTCTTTGTAGGGTATCCTAGGGAAACCAAAGGATATTATTTCTATAATAGAAAAGAGGGCAAAGTGTTTGTCGCTCGGAATGGTGTATTCCTTGAGAAAGAATTTCTCTCAAAAGAAGTTAGTGGGAGGATGGTGGATCTCGAAGAGGTTCGAGAGCCATTGGAAGGTGTTCCAGATCCTACCGAATCATAGCAGGATGCACAAGGTGCTGTAGAGCTTGTTGTAGAGACACCAACCCCACGAAGGTCCGGGAGGGTGAGTCACGCACCAAAGCGGTACATGTTTTTGACCACTAGGCAGCATGACGTGTTGTTATTGGACAACGATGAGCCCAAGACATATGCGGAAGTAGTGATGGGACCAGACTCTAAGAAATGGCTTGGAGCCATTGGATCTGAGTTGGAGTCCATACGAGAAAACCAGGTTTGGAACTTGGTTGATCCACCCTATGGTGTAAAAACTATTGAGTGTAAATGGATATTCAAGAAAAAGATATACGTTAATAGAAATGTTCACATATACAAGGCACAATTGATGGTGAAAGGTTTTAGACAGATTCAAGGTGTCGATTATGATGAAATGTTTTCGCCCGTCACCATGCTTAAGTCTATTTGGATCATCCTAGCGATTGTCGCATTTTATGATTATGAGATATGGAAAATGGATGTAAAGACGACTTTCTTGAATGAAAACCTAAGTGAGGATGTGTACATGACATAGCCTGAAGGTCTTGACAATCCGTAAAATGTTGGGAAAGTTTTTAAGTTGCAGAAGTCCATTTATGGTATGAAGTAAGCTTCTCAGAGTTGGAATCTTTGAATTGATGTGGTAGTCAAAGGGTTTGGCTTCATTAAGAACAAAGAAGAGCCTTGTGTTTATAAGAAGGCTAGTGGGAGCTCACTTGTGTTTCTAGTTTTGTATGTGGATGACATTTTATTAATCGGAAATGACACGACTTTGTTGAATGCTATCAAGACTTCACTAAAAATCGTTTTTCGATGAAAGATTTTAGAGAGGCAGCATACATTTTTGGCATAAAGATTTATAGAGATAGATCAAAACGGCTAATTGTATTAAGCTAGAGTATGTACATTGATAAGATTTTGTAAAGGTTCAAAATGCAGAATTTAAAGAAGGGATTTTCGCCAATGTCACATGGTATCTCTCTTATTAAGACTCACTGTGCTTCGACTCCTGATGAGCTAGAGAAGATGAATGAGATCTCATATGCATCCACAATTGGATCCATCATGTAAGCCATGTTATGTACACACCCAAATGTTTCATATGCTCTAAGTGTTACGAGCAGGTACCAATTGAACCCGGGTGAAAGTCCCTGGGTTGTAGTAAAAAGTATCCTCAAGTACTTGAAAAGGACTAAGAAAATGTTCCTAGTGTATGGTGGTGAAGATGAGCTCGTTGTAAGTAGTTACATCGATGCTAGCTTTCATACCAACAAAGATGATTCTCGATCACAATCTGGTTTTGTGTTCTGCCTCAATGGAGGCGCAGTGAGTTAGAAGAGTTCCAAGCAAGAGATAGTGGCCTATTCTACAACAGAAGCTGAGTATATTGCCGCTTCAGAAGCTGCGAAGGAGGCCATTTGGACTATAAAGTTTGTTTATAAGCCAAGTGTTATTCCTAGTTCGTCCAGTCCAGTGGACTCTATTGTGATAATAGTGGTGCCATTGTACAAGCCAAAGAGCCTAGACCACACTAGAAGCCCAATCATATACTTCGGCGATATCACCTGATCCGTGAGATCATTGAGAGAGGTGATGTGAAGATTTGTAAGGTGCACACGAATTTGAACATGGTGGATCCATTGACAAAGCCTCTTCCACAGCCCAAGCATGAGACGCACTTGAGCTCCATGGGTATTAGATACTTACGTGAGTGAGTCATGTATATGCGGAAGATGCTAGTAGTTTCTATGCTAATGTGTGAGGATAATTGTTATCTTGTTCCTTAAATTAATGTCGTTTACATTTTATTAATGAGTTTATGACTTGTTATGTGAAACTATTTGTGTTATAACAATATTGTTCAAAAAAGATCCCTGATCTTGTCATCATGTGGGACAGTGATGACACATAGATTAGTACATCTAACTAATTGATGATCACGTTTCATAGATCATAGACATAGAGATGTCAAATCAGTGATGTGGACACATGTTGGTGAACATGGTGTTGGATAGACCCACTTGAGATATTGCTGGGATTGTTATTGTAATGTGCCATCAGTTGTCATCTCAAATGGTGTACCTACAGAGTCCTTGGACCTAAGATCGTCATTTGATTCCAGAATGTGTAGTAACACACTTAGATGCTTCCTAACGCTATTCTATAATAGGGTAGTAATAAGGTTTATTTTCAGGTGTGTTATGAAGCATGTCTTGGGATGTGAGCGGTCAAGATGGAATTTACCCCTCCTAATAATAGGAGACACATCTCTAGGCCCCTCGAGGTTGTCGGATTGGAAAAGTGCATGGCCATGCCACTATGACTAAAGAGTTAGTCATGATTTGAATCCGATACTTGATCGAGTGAAACATTGAGCTAACCAATAAGGGTGGCACGAATCTCGCCTTGACCTTGACTGATGTTGTGAGTTAAGGGACTAGTGCATGTGTATATCAAGGTTCAATAAAAAATTGATTTTGTATACTTTCGGGGGTCAATATGTGATGTTAGGTACCACTATTGATCCGTGAGCTGGAAAAGTTTTCCGGGGAACAATCGTTTGTGTATGAACCTATCGGGTTACACGCTTAAGAGGATGGATTTAAAAACATTAAGAATTGGTTCTTGTGCAAGCGGGAGATTGAAGGAATTGTGCCTAAGAGAATTCTAGGTGAATCGAAAGTTCCGGTTGAGAACTGAAAGTTCTAGGATCTAGAAGTTCTGATCGAGAATTGGAAGTTCCAAACCTAGAACGGGCTTCAGTTTCTTGGACTGATTGGAAGTTCCGATTGAGAATTGGAAGTTCCGGGATCTAGGAAAACCGAAAGTTCCGGATCAATTTGAATTTTGAGACCGACAGATAAAATCAGAAGTTTCGGTCTGAGATCAGAAGTTCCGACCGAGGTGAAACAAATTGGATCTATTAGCCCTTTATTATGATTAAGGGCCCAAGCCTTGGGACTATATAAAGGGAGGGGGAGGGAGGTCGTGGGCTGTAGTTTTCATTACTAAAATCCTAGCTACCACACCTGTCCTCTCCCTTCTTGATCTCAAAGAGTTAAGATCGGATTCTCTCAATGGATCTCACAATCGGTGCTAGCACACCAACATGAGACAAATCTCATTCATGTACATGTCAACTCCATAGAGGCATTCCTCGAATAGCGTTGCTAGTCTTCTTCTTCATGTGGAGCTCACCAGACTTCGTCGACTCGATCACCAGCAAATGGGTGGAGCAAGGCAAGGTTGGGGCATTCCTCGAAAAGCGTTGCTAGTCTTCTTCTTCATGTGGAGCTCATCGGACTTCGTCGACCCGATCACTAGTGAATGGGTGGAGCAAGGCAAGGTTGGGAAAGGACACACTTCCTCAACAACTTCTTCTGTTCCACTAGTGTGTCTCGCGTTAGAAGGTAACTATTCATGATTCCTCGTGCGCATGGTTCCTGTGCTAAGGGATTAAAATTTTAAACTGTCAGCTAGTGTAGCCTCCCCCTATCCCAATAGTAAGCACTTTACACATGTCGTAGTTGCAACATCTATATATTTGTACTTGCCTTGTCTAACTAGCTACCAACATATTTTATTCATAAAAGTACTTTTCAAGATAATATTATGAGAAATATATCACACCTCGTCTACAATAACAGACCTCGCAGATCGAAGTGATAGAAGCAGGAAACACAACAGCCCTAGTTGCAGTGCATAAATCAACATACGGACAATGCTACCCAATGACTAGTTTTGATCAATTTCTCCACATCAACAATGGTGAACTAAAGGCAACTATTTATGTAATTTAGCTTGTGCTTGACTTTGTAAGAACAATGTCATATTTGAAACTTATGAAAATATTTATATAAATATATTTCAATATTTTAAGTTAATATATGTCATATTAATTTGATTTGAGATTGTCCGTGTAATATGATGTAAGCTATACAAATCAATTTAGTATATACTAGTCAGATGCTTGTACTTTGCAACGGACCCTTATTTTGCAACATGGTATTTGCGTAAAATTTATGTTTCTGCATGATTTTTTAGAAATCTAAGTGTTTTTACATAAAATTTGTACATCCACATAAAAATAAAGAAATTAAAAAAATGAAATGCAAAAGTACTTTTTTTCTTTTTCTTCTTTCTCACGTTTTATTTTCAGCAGTAGTTTCATTCGGTGCATGCAGGGTGGCGCTGCGCGCGTGGCGTTGTGCACGTGGGCCA
Source organism: Zizania palustris (assembly GCA_019279435.1). Taxonomy (NCBI): domain Eukaryota; kingdom Viridiplantae; phylum Streptophyta; class Magnoliopsida; order Poales; family Poaceae; genus Zizania; species Zizania palustris. The sequence continues at coordinate 90,047,144 of JAAALK010000079.1, read as the reverse complement.
CTGCGCGCACGGGCGAGTCGGGCGGTTGCGTGCGGGGCACTCCGGGCGGGCGGGCGAGCGAGCCGGCGGTTCGGGCGGTTTTCACAGGGCGCAAGTTTTGGCCGGTTTTTTATGGGATGTGGGAAGGCACGCACGAGGTTGCGGACGGAATCCACGGACGAAGTAGCTGCTTTATATTAGTTAAGATGTGTATTTGAATATAGAATTAATATAATGTGATTTATATATACAAAATAGCGTGAAATACATAATAGTACCGGTTCGTGCTCCAAACCGAAACTGAAAACATCTATTAGTGTTGGTTGTATTATTCAATCAGCATTGATATATATTTTCAGTGCCGGTTTTAGAACCACCACACATAACTATCGCTATCAGTTTCGACTAACCAGGGCTGGTTCAAAACCCGATACTTGTCTAAAGGTATTGCTGATCGTTTTTCAAAAGAACTAACACGTATAAAGGTATTTCTTGTTTGGTGTTTTGTAGTAGTGGAAGTAATAAACTTGTTGGGCAACATGCTATTGAGGTGCGCAAATCCACCTCCAAACTGCGTACTTGTGTTTTTAAGTTCTCCAGTTCTTGTTGCAAACCATGGCAGGGCTGCGTTTTAAGAGTTATCCAATCATCTAGAAGAGGTATTTTCCTCCCTCGATTGGTATTAGCAAGCATATCTCACAGATCCTACATAGGATCGAAGGAACTAATCAGAGAGACACCATTTCAACGTGTCTGCATCGGATAATTAAGACAATACATAACGCAGAATGAGTCGATGGATATCTTCACGACTTCACCTATCTACGTACGTACAAATGATATTTCAGAACCTCTTCGAACTCGATCACTCCCCATAATGACACCTAATTTTACGAGCAACAATCATTCAGATTGGATATGACCGTATCAAAGTATCCATCCAGATACTGTCAACCTCATCCGGCAGGAAATTAACACGGCAGATTAATTAAGATGTATGACAGAGTCAATCTTACTGACAGTCTAGAGATAAGAGTAATATTTAATCCTCATCCAGGAAGGTTCGTTTTGTCGATTATCCAGGAAGATAGACCATGCCTACCTGAAGAAACATTCAGAACACATTTGGATCACCAAGAACTTTCAGCTTACCCCTGTAAGAAGCAAATTACATACTACTAAACCTCTCTTTATCACTGCACAAATTGAACTGGCGTATCTTTTCAATCTTGGTTGGACAATAATGATATCTGAAGAAATGAGAATTTACAGGTAAATAATACCTCTGACTCTCTTTGCAAGTTCAGGCTTAATCAATTGTCATTTTTCTTCAGGCTCTGATGACTTCTGAGGTGGGTAGATTTCATGATTTCCGAGACCGATACACAGGCAGGATCTGGAGACCTTGTGAATTGATTTCACTACAACTTGACAGGCCTCTTAATTGCAGTGGTTATCAGATCACACCAACACAAGCTTAAAAGGTCAGCATGCTCGATTTCAATCAAGTCATCAGTTGCCATGTATGGATTCTATCTCTGTCAGTCATAGCTGAGGAAACTAAGAAATGACAATCAACTCATGTTAAAGAACGGTTTTGGCACGCATAATGGGAGCTTATATAATTGGAAAGAGTCTACTTAACCCTGTAAAGAACTGACACCAATCTACTGAACTATGAAACCGAGTATTTTACTCATTAAAATATATGAAAACCAGTTCAAATTAATTATTCTACAATTCATAGTTAAAAGTGTTAGTAGGCTAACATAAAATTAGTTGAAATGGAAGATCACGACCTAGACTTCACCAAGGACCAAGTTTACAACTTTCAAAAAAAACACTGTGCCTGAATATCAAACCAAGTCAAAGTTTTTACCAGTTTTTATTGGGATTTCTGTGTTCCGTATGTATAATCGTTTGCTTTATTATATGTATAGTGACAGCAAAAGATAAAATTTAAAACGAGAGACGAATACCAACAAAGTTTGTAGCTAGAATTTGGAATTTTTACAGAACATATGGCACCAGAGCCTTGATGTTCTCGGGGAAATCCTCGAACTTGGACTCGTACCACCTCCTGGTGGCGCAGCTCCTTCCGGCGAGGTACGCCGCCGTGCCGGCGGCGACGGCGAGCGCGTGCACCGTCTGCGCGATCATGGCGAAGCCGAAGAAGCCGATGATCTCGAAGAGGTAGTGCGGGCAGGTGACGAGCCCGAAGAGGCCACCGGTGGGGATCTTGTACGCCTTTTCGCCGCCGCCGCCGCCGCCGCCACCCTGCTTCGTTGTCCTCAGCTGTGACAGAAGGCAGTGGTGGTAGAAGTTGCCGGCGAGGCCGACGGCGAAGACGAGCACGCCGGGGTAGAGCAGGTCGAGTGGCGGGTCTGGGAGGCAGCTGGTGAGGTGCTGCGCGTAGATCATGCCGGTCGCCACGAGCACGTAGCTGATGGAGATGGTGAGCACCGTGTCGCGTGCCATGCTTCCACTGTACTGATGGATGAACATTACCTAGAATAATTGGCGTCAAGCTTGATAATTTCATTCTGTTAAAATGTTTTGGTAATGTCATTATGTTAAAATGTTTTGGCATTGACTGATAGATACTGGTTTATTAGTGTACCATTTGAGTCTAATAAAATATATTTAAAATATATATCAATATGATTAAATATGATATATTTGAATATGTTGATATTTCAAATATAATGTATACCTTGAATACAATAAATATATAGTTTAATATAAGTAATATGTAATACTGTTGGTGAATCGTAGTAGAGTCTAGTAAGGGATACCTAAGGTAGTGAATAGATAGATAAGGAAGTGTGGTACTTTGAGTCTTATGATTGACTCTAAAAAAATAAGAGTCAAAGTTTATACTAGCTAGTTCAGGTCTCCTAATAGATAATAATCGTACCTCCAGTATTTTGATAGATTATATTAGTGTCTAAGGTTACAAAGCAATGATCCTTCAAGCTATGCACCTAAGAGATGAAAACATAAAAGCATGTCTCTAAGGGATGCATCCCGTCTCTTATATAGTCAAGGGGTGAGTCCAATAACCTAGGATTCTATCTCAAGTTGATTTCCTATACATCTGAGATTACATACAAAATCAGGTCCTTATTCCCTAAATACATGGATCCTGATACAAATATATCTCTTTATATCAGATATAAAGCTCAATTACTAGATAAGGATCTAATATTCCTTACCAAAATCAAACTCATCTTCATGGGCCATACTGGACTCTAATGCAAGGCTTATCCTACTCTTGGTCCGAACTAATAAGCCTATCACGAGGTACCCGAGGGTCATATCCCCTACAACATCCCTCAAGCTCTTCTTAGCTTGGTAGAAAGTCTTCAACTAAACAAGATAGGAGGAACTCAACTTTCGACTCGAACCTTTATGCTTTGTTGAAGTCTGGTGGTCATGAAAAAGCCTTGTCTTCATTGTGTGAGGTGCACCGCATATGTGCACCCATATCGTGTAGCCCTCGAGCAATCATAGCCTCGAGCGCAACCAAGCCCCTAAGTGCAGAAGGTACTAACACACACAGGCCCATGAGCTCTTAAGGAACTCATGTATCGTGAACTCCGCTGGTTGTATCTAGAATCGAGGCATAAAGTTGTATTTCAGCTCGCTAGGGTCACAATTAATGTGTTGCACTTGAGGGGACAAGAGGCATCTTTACTCTGATTGGTCCAATTGCATTTGCCAAGCGTAGATAGAGAGGCAGAACCATCTTGTCAGTACGATTGAGGCACACGTGGCAACTAAAGCGATGTCGGTTCGTGGTGATCGTGGCTAACGTCATGGAAAGGATTGTGCGGCTATATAAACCACTCTCATTCGTCTTCTTCTGCATGCCTCCATTCTTGCCCAAGCTATGCCAGAACCCTTTGTCTCCTCCTTCGATTCCTTCGGCTCTAGCCCTCCATTGTCTAGAACGCCATTGTTACTACACCGTTTGCCATCGCATCGCTCGTCCCCTCTTTCATCTAAAGATTATGGAACCAATAGTCCAGTGTGATTCGGTGAGTGGTAGGCATCGAAGCTAGCAGTGCTTGAAGAGGCATAATTCCTATCCGCTTAGGCAATCTTAGGCTAGTGAGCGATGGCGATAGAGAACTTCCCGACACTAGACTCCAACGAAGTGGTGCTATTTGAGCCCTTCATCCTCCATGAGCTTGGCCTCCCAGTGCACTCCTTCCTCCGCAGGATCCTCCACCACTATATGATCTCTCATCAACCTCAACCCGAACTCCATCCTCCAAATACTTGTCTTCATACACATTTGCAAAGCATACTTGGAAGTGGATCCTCATTGCAACCCTTTTTGATACTTATTCTATCTCCACTACATGACAGGAAAACGGTGGTCGATGGCACAGTGGTCCAAATCTGTGAAGGGAAATTGATAGAGTATCTGGAGATGCCACTAACTACCTCGAACAAGGGCTAGCATATAGATTGGTTCTACATAATGAACCATGTGTCCCAACCCTCCCCATCGAGATCAACCTCCGCCAGGAGGACTCCTTATGGTGGATGGACCAAGGCCGCTCATCGGAGGAGGACCAGTTTTGGTAGTTGGTAGGGCTGATGAAAAAGCTCTGCCATGACATGCTGAGTGGGGTCAACGTCATGGCCAGTTTCTTGACGTGGCATACATTCCCACTAAAGGAGTGAGTGACACTAAGATACTCCGAACTTGAGAAGTTCGTTTATGCTCTGATAATGGCTTCGAGGAAATTAAGACATTATTTTTTGGCACACAATGTAATTGTACCAACTTCGTATCCTTTAGGAGATATGCTTCGAAGTAAGGATTCCACCGGAAGGATTGGCAAGTGGGCAGTTGAGCTAGCACCCTTCGGCATATATTTCTTGGCAAGGACAGCAATCAAATCGCAAGTCCTAGCAGATTTTGTAGCAGAATGGACTCCACCTGCAAATTTGGTTTCGGAGAAGTCAAGTGACGGAGTTTGGACTGTTTACTCCGATGGGGCTTTCCAAGCATCCGGAGCAGGCATCGGAGCAGTGTTAATTTCACCTTCAGGGCAAAGAGCAATGTACTCCGCAAGACTCAACTTTAATTCTACCAATAATATAGCGGAGTATGAAGGGATTTTATTGGGACTCCGAAAAGCACGTGCTCTAGGGGCTACAAGAATTATTATAAAGACAGATTCTCAGATAGTAGCAGGGCACGTAGATAAAAGTTTTCAAGTTCGGCATCCACAGCTTGCAAAGTATTTACAAGAGATCCGTAAAATCGAAGCACACTTCAAGGGTATTTCCATTCGGAGTATACCAAGAGCAGAAAATGTGCAAGCGAACATCTTAGCAAAAGCTGCAGCCGGAGCTGTGGATGTGCCAGAAGAAGCTTTCTATGAGGAGCTCAATATACCTTCGGTGCCACAAATTCCCTCTGCAGAGATTCTTTGCATCCCTAGTGCAGATTGGAAAAATTCAATCATGGAACTTTTACAGGGAGGAACAAATTTGCCCGAAGAGCCACAGCTGTCAAGATTAAAGCTTAGAGCTAGAAATTATCAAATAATCAACGGTATTTTATACAAGGCCGGAGTATGTTCCCCTCTACTCCGATGTATATCTCAAGCCGAAGGCCAAGAAATTCTTCGAGAAATTCATGAAGGCCTTTGTGGTAGCCATTTAGCCCCTAGAGCTTTGGCAGGGAAAACACTTCGCAGGGGCTTTATTGGCCTACAATAACAACTGATGCGGAGAGCTTAGTCCGCACTTGTCAAGGATGCCAGTGGATGGGTCGACGGAGTCATCGCCCAGCAACAGCTCTTCAAGTCATTGCTCCAGTATGGCCTATGGCCAGATGGGGTATGGATTTAATTGGCCCCTTTCCAGTAGCCAAGGGAATTTTGAAGTTCGCAGTGGTAGCTATTGAATATTTTTCTAAGTGGGTGGAAGCAGAACCCTTAACAGCTATCACTTCGAACAATGTACAGAAATTCTTCTGGAAGAACATCATCTGCCGGTTCGGAGTGCCTAAACAACTTACAGTTGATAATGGAACACAGTTCGATGCAGAACCCTTCAAGAAGTTTTGCGAAGATCTAGGCATTCAGTTATGTTTTGCTGCAGTAAGACATCCTCAGTCTAATGGAGCCGTAGAGCGAGCCAATGGAAATATTTTATCAGGGCTAAATCGAAGGATAGTAGGATTAGCAAAGGGACTGTGGACCGAAGAGCTTCCGAAGATTTTGTGGTCCATTCGGACTACGCAAACAAGGTCCACAGGTTTTACTCCATTCAGACTACTATTCGGAGATGAAGCTATGACTCCAACGGAGCTCAAAGGAGGATCATTTCGCAGCACCGAACCGGAGATTGAAGAAGAAAGACAAGCTTCGTTAGATTTATCAGAAGAAACAAGACTTCGAGCTGTGGTGAATCTATCAAAGTATCATCAGCAAACGAAGACTTGGTTTGACCCGAAGGTTAAGCTCAATAAATTAAGACCGGGTCATCTTGTTCTGCGAAGCGTTATAGCGCCAGGGAAGTTAGGGAATAAATGGGAAGGTCCATACCTAATTGTTCGTTCATGACGCCCTGGCTCTTTTAAGTTAGCTAATTTAGAGGGTGAAGAGTTAGCACATACTTGGCATGTGGAGCACCTAAAGCGATACTTCGCATAAGGGCTCCTTGTAATTCGCTTGTAATCATCTCCTAAATTAATAAAGCATACGATCCTGATAGTGCCTTCCCCTCATAGACTTCCAGCTTCCGAGTGGACGCACTGGAACCGCGGGGTCGACCGAGAGGGAAGTGTCATGAAGCTGGGTTGTATTTTCGGACTTCGAACCATTGGTTCGAAGCTTCCGACGTGGGGGCTGACATAATCCGGAGTCCAAGCCACCGGCTTGTAGGCATCCGTAAAAGAGCCCAAAACCACATCCTACGGAGTCCAAGCCATTGGCTGGTAGACTTCCGTAAAAAGAGCCGAAGGTGGCCAAAACCTACGGAGTCCAAGCCATTGGCTGGTAGACTTCCGTAAAAAGAGCCGAAGGTGGCCAAAACCTACGGAGTCCAAGCCATTGGCTGGTAGACTTCCGTAAAAAGAGCCGAAGGTGGCCAAAACCTGCGAAGTCCAAGCCATTGGCTGGTAGACTTCCGCAAAAAGAGCCGAAGGTGGCCAAAATATACGGAGTCCAAGCCATTGGCTGGTAGACATCCGTAAAAAGAGTCCAAAGAGACCATTGCAAACTCCGAACCATTGGTTCGACAGAGATCGCAAAAAGAGCCGAAGGTGGCTAAAGCAAAACAGCATTTGAGCCATGAGCTTCGAATGTCTGTTAACACAGTCCAAAGTGACAAATTATCTAAGATACTAAGGTATCTTGAAAGTTATCTCAAGTGATTTCTTTCAAAAAACAAAGGTACTAAGTTGTCATTTTTCCGACTAAAAATAGTCGAAGACATTTTATAAGATTTTAAAAGATCTTTAAATTACAGAGGGGCTCCGAACCCCCAAAAAATTGTACTCCGAAGTTTTTTCTTTGCGCATAACCATCTTTGAATACAGTTCGAAGTTGCTTATACCCAAAGAGGGGCTAGTAAATATGGAGACAATTTTAAATCGGTATTCATTATTCAAACGAATGTGTTTACAGATTACATTATGAAAAATTGGTATCTATACCAAGAAGGAATCGAAGACCTCTTCGGTCCCTAGAGCTAGGGGTGGAACGACTAGTTCCAGCACCAGGAGTTCTAATAACTTTGCGTTTAACTCTCTTGCCCCCCTTCGAAGCTCTAAAATCCTTCTGTTCTTGTTGAAGCTCGGCCCAAGTTTGAAGCCGTTCGGGGCTCCTTTCCCAGCTTCCAAGTTCTTCAGGCTTTTTATTCTGAGCTTCATCTTCGTCTTCAGACCATATAACGTCTTCAGAAGACGAAGTGTTTACGTTAACCTCTTTTTCTTCCTCTTTAATATAAGACAATATATCTTTGATTACTTTGGGCGCAATTACACCGGAGTCATCTCGAGGAATTAGAAATCGAGGACGTTTATAAGCTTTTAGAAGATCGAAGGTGGTCCATAATGAGTGAACTTCGTCGTTAAGGTCTAACACTTCGATATCTTCCGTAAGAGGCAAAGCCTAAAAATATGACAAACAAATTTTCATTGACAAATGTTTATAAGCATAAAGCTTTACATGGCCAAAAATCCTAAGGTATTTCTAAACCTGTGGGTTCGAAGGAGGCTGACTGCTCGAAGCTTGGGTCCGAACTTGCTTCTGGCGTTGGCCTTCGTCGATCCAAGCCTTGATCGCGGAACGACCTTCGGCTCTCCATGAAGTTTGGATGGCTCGCCAGGCAGCAGCCACACCTTCGGAAGGTTTCAAAAGTCGCTCATCGTCGAAGGTGATTGGGCCCCCTCCTGCGTCCGGAGTTATCGATCGGCCCAGATCTTCGTAGTAGCGAAGTAGGCCAACAACAGACACTTGTCCGGAGAGTTCTCCGTATCTAATGCCCGCTGTCTTCATCTTCTTCGCCACTCCTTGGATCCTTTTTAACCGGCGGAGAAGAGTGATGTTATCGTCAAAAGGAAGTATCCCAGTAGTACCGAAGTACTCCAGGACATCTAACAACTGACTCATAACTTCCGCAGCCACCTTCTCAGACTTTAGCTTGTCTTCGTTCAACGCATCCTTCGTCGAAGTAACTTCGCCCAAAACCCCAGAAAGCCTAGCATTTTCAGTGGTCAAGATATTCTTTTGATTTAACAGCTGGCTAGCTTCCTCTTGGAGTCTGACGAGCTCGGACCCCGCAGTAGCATGCTCTGCCCGTAGCTTTTCAACTTCTGCTCGAAGCACAATTCTCTCTGCTTCGAGCTCTTTCTTCGCAGCCTCCAAACTTTGCCTGGCCCTTCGCTCTGTTGACACTATATTGTCCATTTGAGCCACTCGACTTTCGGAGATGTTAAGATTCCTTTGAAGGACACTATTTTCCTCCCGAAGGCGAGCGATCTCTTCGTCATTGCATATATTCGCAGCTCGAGCCAAGACAGTTTGCTGCAAAAATAAAAACTAAGGTCAATATTTATTCGTAGATGAATTCTATGATATTTCGCAGTTGCTTCGTACCTGGTAGACTGCACGTTCAATAGCGGCATTAAGCTCCGTCCTGTCAGCCTTGCTCAGGATGGCCACTAAATTGGTCTCCCCTATGTCACGGCTAGCTCGATCCAAAGGTTCGAGCAAAGTCCGAAGACCAGTTGTTTGCCCTAAGATAGGAGCCAGCAAGGGGAGCATGCTTATTGCCTGTTGGTCATCTTCGTTCAGCGAAGGACCGGAGCTTTGGCCTGTGGTCTTCGGAGCCACTGGAGACTGGCCCTCCCCAGAAGATTGGCTCTCATCTGTTGAATCAGACGGAGTTGATCCGGAGCTGACAGCAGGGAGGGGCTCTATATGTCTTTTGCCTCTTCCAGGTCCCTTTTGAGTAATTCTCTGGGCTGGCTCCGAAGTTGTCGAAGGTCCAGGAATTTCTTCTTGTCGGACTTCTTCCATAGGAGTGGACTCTATAAAAAATAATGAAAAGTATTATACATTGTATAAATACTCAAAATAAACATGAAAAAGTTATTCGAAGTTACCTTCGACATTTTGCAGAGGAGACATCGTCAGACTGTTCGGTGGATCGAAGGCTAGTTCTTCATCCGAATCAGCCGTTAAGTCCTGGACTGCAGGAGCATCATCCTGAGCAGTCCTCGTTGCTTCTTCGGGAATCGAAGCTATAGTAACTTCAATTCCGCTCTCATTCATAGGAACTTCGTCCTGAGATACATCTTCCTGAACTACCGAAGTCCTTGGTTGATCAACATTATCTCGGGACTCCGGCACGTTCGCAGGTACTTCGGCTTGTGCAGTCCTTTGAGCTTCATCTTCTTCTATTAGACGCACAAGCAATCTCCCTGTTTCCTCCTGGGAGTCAGAAACTGAAGCTCTTGAGCTCGAAGGTGCAGGATTCGAAGGTGCAAGATTTTTTGGCTTCCGAGCCACCTTCTTCACCGGAGTCTTTGCGGAGCTCGAAGTCCCAGCTTCGGCTTTCCTCTTCTTGGGCCCTTTCTCCGAAGGCACCCAATCCATCAAAGGGGGCGGAGTGATTTCCAGCATTCCCCATACTCTGTTAAATCTCTCCCAACTCCCGACCAACTTGATTCTCCATTCTTTTTTGGTCGGAGTTGGAGCGCCCAAAATCTTCTCCGAAGCCCTTACTATTTGTTCCGAAGTAACAGGGGCTGAAGAAGCTAAAAAAATATAATAAATAAATCAAGTTAGTTTTTCTTCGAATGAATATGCATAATACATGTTGTCTTCGAAGTTACCTGCAGGGCTCGAAGTCAAGGTGATCTTTCGGAGACCGCCTTCCGAATCCTCCTTGAAGACAATAGGCCAGTTGGCCATCACTTGAGAGATTTGCAACCCGAGGTATTCTTCGGCTAAGTCTCGCATGCTTAACCTTCGGCTGATTCTTTGAAGCAGGTTGAGACGAGCTTCGAGCTGACCTTGGCAGGGATGCACTAAGGCTTCCTTCCGGAATTGGATCTCTTTCAAAGGTCCGGCCAGAGGATTGCTCGCCCCAACTTCGGCATAGAACCACCTCATAACCCAGTCAGTGTACCATCTTGCATTGATGGCCTTAGCAGGGAATTGCAGGGCATATTCGTCCCGAAGCCTAAAATTGATGCTTCCGAAGGCTACCACTACTTTTTCAATTCCGGGGCCTACGAAGGTTTTAGGCTGACATGAAGCCCTGTGTAATGCTGCGAAGATCTCTGCCCTCCCTTCGCAACCTTCGGCTCTCAATGCCCATTCGAAGATAGCCAGTCTAGTTACTGCGTTCGGAGATAATTGAGGGAGGGTGACATGGAATAAATCGAGTACCTCCACCAAGAAGTCAACTGCTGGGAGGCCCAAGCCAGCTTCGAAGAAGGCTTCGAAGACAACCACTTCTCCGGGCCTTGGTGACGGGATAAGTTCTTTTCCTGGCTTGCGGACCATAACTCCGGTGTTAATCTTCCCTTCCACTGCTATTGCCAGCGATTCCCTCTTGCAGGTAGAGGATCCCAGTTGAAAAGACTGGTCCAGATACTTCGTTGATGGCGGGCAGAGACTTTGATCATCAACATTATGGGGATTTCTCCCTCCTGCCGCCATGGATGTCGCTGCAGATGCCGGAGGCGCCGCCGCCAATGTTGCAGCCGCCGCTGCTGCAGCCGCTTGCTGCTGAGCCAAGGCCGACGGGGCTCCAGAACCCTTGGTCTTCACCATCGCAGTCACTGGGTTGCTTTGGGGGAAATGGAGGCTAGGGCTCAAAGAACTCAAGGGGCTCAAAAGGTGTTTGATTGCGAGGAAGCAGTGAAAAGGTAATCGGGTGAGTTCTAGGCTATCTATTTATAGCTTAAACTTTGCATTCTTACCGTTAACCCATGTCGTTTCGTATTCCTGCCGTTACTTTTTTCCGAAATTAACTGTTGGGGGAGATAATCCCTAGAGTCGACGGGGTGGGCCCCCGGCCGGAGGGCCCAGGCCTAATGACGGAGGCAACCTTCAGGAGAAGCAAGGCCGGAGGTCACCTTCCGGAGGTTCGAGGCCGGAGGCCACCTTCGGGGGGAGCAAGGCCGGAGGCCACCTTAGGGGGGAGCAAGGCCGGAGGTCACCTTCCGGAGAAGCAAGGCCGGAAGCCACCTTCCGGTGGGAGGAAGCCGGAGGTCGCCCCTCGGCGTAGGACACGCGAGCTCGCCTTCCGGAGGCCGAAGGTCCGAGGCCCTCGGCCGATCCGGCAGGACGGACCCGAAGAGAGTCGTGGCGGGAAAAGGACTAGGCGGTCGTACGAAAGGACAGGATCGCGATCTTCTGAGCCGTGTCGGGCGGCGCAGGAAGCACCCGACACGGTTGATACGCTGTCAGAGTCGAATCTTCCTGTCTGTACTATGTATCCCTTTGTCTGTACTATGTATCGCCTATTTTGTCTGTACTACCAGTCAGGGTTGGTCGGGTGGCCGTTGGCAGCCCGGAGGCGCTTAGTCCTCTGGGCGGGGCGCCCTATAAATACCCCTCACTACAGTTGTAACAGGGAGGCTGATCAAGTCATTGAATACACTACTCTCACTTTCCACACAAAAACCTGCTGGTTCGATCCGTCGTTCCAACATTAACGCTTTCTACAGTTCCCGTTAGGAACGGAAAGCTAACGGCTATTTCCTCTAAGTCTAAAAGACTTTCGAACTTCCTGAGTTGATTCTAAGATAGTTCAAAAAGTAATTATCTTAAGACTAATTCGGAGTTTATATCTTCGCACATTTCGGAGATGAATTGAAATCTAATAACCCCTATGTCTGGTTATTTTTTCCTTCCGTATACTGCTCTCCTAACATTACAGGTTAAACGGAGAAGCGTATTCGAGGGGCTACTGTTGGGGGAAAATATCTCATCTTCGGGGTTATTGCCGCAACAGTATGACAGCAAATAATGGATTCGAAGATTTCCAGACGTCCATCTTCGAAGATACCCTGAGTCAAGATCAAAGTACGAAGATAGGCATTGGTTCGGAGTACTTCTTCGAAGTAAGGTTCTGCGAGATCTTTATTGCCAGCTAAGATGGAAGATTTATCTTTTATATCATTAGATTAGTGTTTTACCATTTTAGCCCTATCAAGGGTACCGAATAGTTTCCACTATGTCGGTTGTAATAGAGGGGTAAATAGGTCTTTTCCTTAATGTTTAGGCCTATAAATACCCCCCATTTCACCCTGTAATAGGGACCGAATACAAGTTATTCAATACACACATTCGAACTATTCTAAGTTGTTATCCTTTCGGAGGCTTAGAACAGTTCTCTTCGCAAACACTTTGTTTGTTAGTTTCTTTTCTACAGAAACCTGTTAGCGTAATCTTTTACGCCAACAGTTGGCACCGTCCGTGGGGAACCTAGTCCGAAAAACTTCGTTCTCTACCAACTTCTTACATCATGCCTCCTAAGCGGAGCGCACCCCGCAATCCCATTCGGAGGTCTTCTCGGATCTCCGGAGAGATACCATTTGACACGGTTGAAGTCGGAGGGCCTTCGACATTCCCTCCGCAAACTCCTGAAGGGGCTTCCATCCCTCGAACATACGAAGCCTCTCCGCCAACCCCGTCCATACTTCGACCACCCGGAGTCCCTCCTCCACCTTCCATCCCAATTCGAACTGATCCTACTAGTTCTCAAGACCCGGAAGATCCTTCCGGAGGAGATGAAGACAATCTTGGAGATATGGCCACTCAAATGGCCAACCTTCAAGCTGAAGTAGCAAGGTGGCGACAGGCAGCTGCGAACAGGCTTCGCTCTCAAGCCATCCCAACTATTCCAGAAGTGCCCGAAGACGATGAACCCGATTATCCCGAAGCCCCGGAGAACGCCTCCTTCGATAATGAATCTCCGCTGCATCCTGAGCTGCAGAAAGTTCGCTTTGATCCAAAGTTCAAAACTTTGAAACTCTGTAAGTATGCCGGAGATGAAGATCCCAGAGAGTTCGTTCGTTCTTATGCCCTAGCAATTGAAGCTAGCGGAGGAGTTCGAGACACCATGGCGAAGTGCTTCCCCTTAGCTCTTCAAGGAGTGGCATTAAGGTGGTTCTGGTCCTTGAAGCCAGGATCAATTAATTCATGGTCGCAGCTGAAGAAGAAGTTTATAAGCAATTTTCAAGGCACCTTCGTGCCTCCCATGTCAACAGGAAGCCTCTTCCAGGTGAAACAGCTCCCCGGAGAGACATTGAGGCAATATTTTAAGCGCTTTGCTCATACGAAGTCGCAAATTCGGGGGTTGTCTGCATCTTCGGTAGTTGATGCAGCTCGGGAAGGCGTCACTCATCAAGGCCTCTTGGATAAGCTTCATCGGAAAAGCATCTCCTCGGTCTCTCAGTTGATGTCGTACTTCGAGGAGTATGCGAGGTCAGAAGAGGGTTGGCTCCGAAGGACTGCCGCTACTTCGTCCATATTGCAAGAAGTTAAAGTAGAAGTGAAAACTTTGGCACAGCCGCAAGAACCAGTCTTCGAAGTTCAACATGATCGGAGAAGAGGGCAAAAGCACCCTCGTTCTGAAGTCATGAATATTGCACCCCCACAGAAGTTTACACAGAGAGCTCCACAGTCTTCGGGGAACAAGGCCAGCGGCTGGAGGCCGCCAGGGAAAACGGCTGGCAAGGGCCAGACCCTTTTCTGCTGCATCCATGGAGAAAATCGAAGCCATGCAACTGATACTTGCAATGCTATACTTACCCTAAGGGGAGAGTATCTAGAAACAACTTCGGGTCGAGGTACTACCGACCGAGTTCCAGCTGCAGCGCGCCGAGAGCCGGTCCAGGCTGTGGCGCGGATAGAAAACTTTGATGCTGCAAGACACCCTCCAGTGGCCAATGTTATGCCACCTCCAAAGCAAGAGGAAGGCCAAGACCGAGGGAAAAGAGTAGTCCTCCCCATCTCCGGAGGAGGTACCCTCGGAAGCATGTCGAAGAGACAGCGAAGAGACTACGTCAGAGAAGTAGGCCATATTGGGACTTCGTTGTCTGCAGCTGCAATGCCGGAGTGGTCTCATGTACCGATATCCTTTTCTGCGTAGGATGCAGCTGGCATTAAGTTCCCGCATGCAGACCCACTTGTTATCACTGCTGATATTGCGGGCACTGAAGTTTGAAGGGTGTTGATTGACGGAGGTAGTTCGGCAGATATCATTTTTGTTCAAGCCTTCGATCAATTGTGCATCTCCAGGAAGCATCTCCTTCCAGCGGCTCGTCCTTTGCAAGGCTTCGCAGGACCTCCGCTTGATGCACTTGGCCAAATAGGCCTGGAAGTTACCTTCAGAGAAGGTTTGTTGGCTCGAACTGAGGAAGTAATCTTCGATGTTGTAGATGCCCCGTATGCTTACAACGTCATCTTCGGAAGAGGCATGCTAAACCAGTTCGGAGCTGTGGCGCATCACAATTATTTGTGCATGAAGATGCCCACAAAAGCAGGAGTCCTTACTGTCTTCGGAGATCAAGCTATTGCTCGGAGAGCGGAATATGGTCATGGTCCCCCTCTTGATCCAAGACAAGTAAACAATGTACAAGATAATGAAGAAATTTTTTCAGCCTCCTCCGAAGCTTCGAAGAAGTCCTTTCCGAGACCAAGTCCTGAGGGAGAAATTGCAACGAAGGTAATTATTAAAGATGGTAAAGAGTATACATTCCAATTTGGTAAAGATTTACCTCCAGAAGTTGCAACCTCCTTGGAAAAGGTGGTAGAAGAGAATTTGGATGTCTTCGCTTGGTCTGACGAAGATATCACCGGAGTCGATCGGGATATCATTGAACATAGTTTACTTGTAAACCCGAAGGCCCGGCCTGTTCGGCAAGGACTCCAGAAAATGTCTGCAGAAAGAGCTGCTCTAGCGAAGGATGAAGTTGAGAAATTGTTGAAGGCTAGGATTATCAGAGAAGTGGCTCACACGGAATGGTTAGCCAACTCAGTCTTCATCAGAAAGAAGTCTTCTGGGAAGTGGCGCATGTGCATTGATTTCACATCCTTGAATAAAGCATGCCCTCGTGACCCCTACCCCATGCCCCGAATTGATCAATTGGTTGACTCCACCGCAGGTTCGAAGTTATTAAGCTTCCTTGACGCGTATTCTGGTTATCATCAAATATGGTTGAAGCGCGAAGATGAGATCAAGACAAGCTTCGTAACTCCTTCGGGAGTCTTCTGTTATGTAAGAATGCCCTTCGGCTTAAGAAATGCCGGGGCTACTTTTTCGAGGTTTGTTGCTAAGGCTCTAGGTCATCAACTAGGTCGCAATGTGGAGGCCTATATGGATGATATAATAATAAAGAGTGCTTTAAAGCACCAGCATAGCCTAGACTTAGCAGAAACATTCAATAGCCTTCGGGTACTTAGTTTCAAGCAGGGGAATTGAAGCTAGCCCTACTCAAATTACTGCGCTACAAAAGATGGCTCCTCCGGAAAATTTAAAGCAAGTGCAAAAGCTGACTGGGCGTCTGGCAGCACTTAGCAGGTTTTTATCAAGGTCTGCGGAGAGAAGCTTGCCTATATTTAAAGCATTGAAAGGGTCCGAAGATTTTGCATGGACACCGGAGTGTCAGAAAAGCTTCGAAGATATTAAAGAGTATCTCAGTAATCTTGCTACACTCACGGTGCCTACTGCGGACGAAACCCTACTCCTTTACCTTGCAGCTACAGGTTCTGCTGTCAGTGCAGTCCTTGTCAGAGAAGTGGATTTCAATGGGAAGTTGGTCCAAAATCCTGTTTATTTTGTATCTGAAGCATTATCAGGAGCGAAGACAAGATACTCCAAACTTGAGAAGTTCGTTTATGCTCTGATAATGGCTTCGAGGAAATTAAGACATTATTTTTTGGCACACAATGTAATTGTACCAACTCCGTATCCTTTAGGAGATATGCTTCGAAGTAAGGATTCCACCGGAAGGATTGGCAAGTGGGCAGTTGAGCTAGCATCCTTCGGCATATCTTTCTTGGCAAGGACAGCAATCAAATCGCAAGTCCTAGCAGATTTTGTAGCAGAATGGACTCCACCTGCAAATTTGGTTCCGGAGAAGTCAAGTGACAGAGTTTGGACTGTTTACTCCGATGGGGCTTTCCAAGCATCCAGAGCAGGCATCGGAGCAGTGTTAATTTCACCTTCAGGGCAAAGAGCAATGTACTCCGCAAGACACAACTTTAAGTCTACCAATAATATAGCGGAGTATGAAGGGATTTTATTGGGACTCCGAAAAGCACGTGCTCTAGGGGCTACAAGAATTATTATAAAGACAGATTCTCAGATAGTAGCAGGGCACATAGATAAAAGTTTTCAAGTTCGGCATCCACAGCTTGCAAAGTATTTAGAAGAGATCCGTAAAATCGAAGCACACTTCAAGGGTATTTCCATTCGGAGTATACCAAGAGCAGAAAATGTGCAAGCGGACATCTTAGCAAAAGCTGCAGCCAGAGCTGTGGATGTGCCAGAAGAAGCTTTCTATGAGGAGCTCAATATACCTTCGGTGCCACAAATTCCCTCTGCAGAGATTCTTTGCATTCCTAGTGCAGATTGGAAAAATTCAATCATGGAACTTTTACAGGGAGGAACAAATTTGCCCGAAGAGCCACAACTGTCAAGATTAAAGCTTAGAGCTAGAAATTATCAAATAATCAACGGTATTTTATACAAGGCCGGAGTATGTTCCCCTCTACTCCGATGTATATCTCAAGTCGAAGGCCAAGAAATTCTTCGAGAAATTCATGAAGGCCTTAGTGGTAGCCATTTAGCCCCTAGAGCTTTGGCAGGGAAAACACTTCGCCAGGGGCTTTATTGGCCTACAATAACAGCTGATGCGGAGAGCTTAGTCCGCACTTGTCAAGGATGCCAGTGGATGGGTCGACGGAGTCATCGCCCACCAACAGCTCTTCAAGTCATTGCTCCGGTATGGCTTATGGCCAGATGGGGTATGGATTTAATTGGCCCCTTTCCAGTAGCCAAGGGAAATTTGAAGTTCGCAGTGGTAGCTATTGAATATTTTTCTAAGTGGGTGGAAGCAGAACCCTTAACAGCTATCACTTCGAACAATGTACAGAAATTCTTCTGGAAGAACATCATCTGTCGGTTCGGAGTGCCTAGACAACTTACAGTTGATAATGGAACACAGTTCGATGCAGAACCCTTCAGGAAGTTTTGCGAAGATCTAGGCATTCAGTTATGTTTTGCTGCAGTAAGACATCCTCAGTCTAATAGAGCCGTAGAGCGAGCCAATGGAAATATTTTATCAGGGCTAAATCGAAGGATAGTAGGATTAGCAAAGGGACTGTGGACCGAAGAGCTTCCGAAGATTTTGTGGTCCATTCGGACTACGCAAACAAGGTCTACAGGTTTTACTCCATTCAGACTACTATTCGAAGATGAAGCTATGACTCCAACGGAGCTCAAAGGAGGATCATTTCGCAGCACCGAACCGGAGATTGAAGAAGAAAGACAAGCTTCGTTAGATTTATCAGAAGAAACAAGACTTCGAGCTGTGGTGAATCTATCAATGTATCATCAGCAAACGAAGACTTGGTTTGACCCGAAGGTTAAGCTCAATAAATTAAGACCGGGTCATCTTGTTCTGTGAAGCGTTATAGTGCCAGGGAAGTTAGGGAATAAATGGGAAGGTCCATACCTAATTGTTCGTTCATGACGCCCTGGCTCTTTTAAGTTAGCTAATTTAGAGGGTGAAGAGTTAGCACATACTTGGCATGCGGAGCACCTCAAGCGATACTTCGCATAAGGGCTCCTTGTAATTCGCTTGTAATCATCTCCTAAATTAATAAAGCATACGATCCTGATAGTGCCTTCCCCTCATAGACTTCCAGCTTCCGAGTGGACGCACTGGAACCGCGGGGTCGACCGAGAGGGAAGTGTCATGAAGCTGGGTTGTATTTTCGGACTTCGAACCATTGGTTCGAAGCTTCCGACGTGGGGGCTGACATAATCCGGAGTCCAAGCCACCGGCTTGTAGGCATCCGTAAAAGAGCCCAAAACCACATCCTACGGAGTCCAAGCCATTGGCTGGTAGACTTCCGTAAAAAGAGCCGAAGGTGGCCAAAACCTACGGAGTCCAAGCCATTGGCTGGTAGACTTCCGTAAAAAGAGCCGAAGGTGGCCAAAACCTACGGAGTCCAAGCCATTGGCTGGTAGACTTCCGTAAAAAGAGCCGAAGGTGGCCAAAACCTGCGAAGTCCAAGCCATTGGCTGGTAGACTTCCGCAAAAAGAGCCGAAGGTGGCCAAAATATACGGAGTCCAAGCCATTGGCTGGTAGACATCCGTAAAAAGAGTCCAAAGAGACCATTGCAAACTCTGAACCATTGGTTCGACAAAGATCGCAAAAAGAGCCGAAGGTGGCTAAAGCAAAACAGCATTTGAGCCATGAGCTTCGAATGTCTGTTAACACAGTCCAAAGTGACAAATTATCTAAGATACTAAGGTATCTTGAAAGTTATCTCAAGTGATTTCTTTCAAAAAACAAAGGTACTAAGTTGCCATTTTTCCGACTAAAAATAGTTGAAGACATTTTATAAGATTTTAAAAGATCTTTAAATTACAGAGGGGCTCCGAACCCCCAAAAAATTGTACTCCGAAGTTTTTTCTTTGCGCATAACCATCTTTGAATACAGTTCGAAGTTGCTTCTACCCAAAGAGGGGCTAGTAAATATGGAGACAATTTTAAATCGGTATTCATTATTCAAACGAATGTGTTTACAGATTACATTATGAAAAATTGGTATCTATACCAAGAAGGAATCGAAGACCTCTTCGGTCCCTAGAGCTAGGGGTGGAACGACTAGTTCCAGCACCGGGAGTTCTAATAACTTTGCGTTTAACTCTCTTGCCCCCCTTCGAAGCTCTAAAATCCTTCTGTTCTTGTTGAAGCTCGGCCCAAGTTCGAAGCCGTTCGGGGCTCCTTTCCCAGCTTCCAAGTTCTTCAGGCTTTTTATTCTGAGCTTCATCTTCGTCTTCAGACCATATAACGTCTTCAGAAGACGAAGTGTTTACGTTAACCTCTTTTCTTCCTCTTTAATATAAGACAATATATCTTTGATTACTTCGGGCGCAATTACACCGGAGTCATCTCGAGGAATTAGAAATCGAGGACGTTTATAAGCTTTTAGAAGATCGAAGGTGGTCCATAATGAGCGAACTTCGTCGTTAAGGTCTAACACTTCGATATCTTCCGTAAGAGGCAAAGCCTAAAAATATGACAAACAAATTTTCATTGACAAATGTTTATAAGCATAAAGCTTTACATGGCCAAAAATCCTAAGGTATTTCTAAACCTGTGGGTTCGAAGGAGGCTGACTGCTCGAAGCTTGGGTCCGAACTTGCTTCTGGCGTTGGCCTTCATCGATCCAAGCCTTGATCGCGGAACGACCTTCGGCTCTCCATGAAGTTTGGAAGGCTCACCAGGCAGCAGCCACACCTTCGGAAGGTTTCAAAAGTCACTCGTCGTCGAAGGTGATTGGGCCCCCTCCTGCGTCCGGAGTTATCGATCGGCCCAGATCTTCGTAGTAGCGAAGTAGGCCAACAACAGACACTTGTCCGGAGAGTTCTCCGTATCTAATGCCCGCTGTCTTCATCTGCTTCGCCACTCCTTGGATCCTTTTTAACCGGCGGAGAAGAGTGATGTTATCGTCAGAAGGAAGTATCCCAGAAGTACCGAAGTACTCCAGGACATCTAACAACTGACTCATAACTTCCGCAGCCACCTTCTCAGACTTTAGCTTGTCTTCGTTTAACGCATCCTTCGTCGAAGTAACTTCGCCCAAAACCCCAGAAAGCCTAGCATTTTCAGTGGTCAAGATATTCTTTTGATTTAACAGCTGGCTAGCTTCCTCTTGGAGTTTGACGAGCTCGGACCCCGCAGTAGCGTGCTCCGCCCGCAGCTTTTCAACTTCTGCTCGAAGCACAATTCTCTCTACTTCGAGCTCTTTCTTCGCAGCCTCCAAACTTTGCCTGGCCCTTCGCTCTGTTGACACTATATTGTCCATTTGAGCCACTCGACTTTCGAAGATGTTAAGATTCCTTTGAAGGACACTATTTTCCTCCCGAAGGCGAGCGATCTCTTCGTCATTGCATATATTCGCAGCTCGAGCCAAGAAAGTTTGCTGCAAAAATAAAAACTAAGGTCAATATTTATTCGTAGATGAATTCTATGATATTTCGCAGTTGCTTCGTACCTGGTAGGCTGCACGTTCAATAGCGGCATTAAGCTCCGTCCTGTCAGCCTTGCTCAGGATGGCCACTAAATTGGTCTCCCCTATGTCACGGCTAGCTCGATCCAAAGGTTCGAGCAAAGTCCGAAGACCAGTTGTTTGCCCTAACAAAGGAGCCAGCAAGGGGAGCATGCTTATTGCCTGTTGGTCATCTTCGTTCAGCGAAGGACCGGAGCTTTGGCCTGTGGTCTTCGGAGCCACTGGAGACTGGCCCTCCCCAGAAGATTGGCTCTCGTCTGTTGAATCAGACGGAGTTGATCCGGAGCTCACAGCAGGGAGGGGCTCTATATGTCTTGTGCCTCTTCCAGGTCCCTTTTGAGTAATTCTCTGGGCTGTCTCCGAAGTTGTCGAAGGTCCAGGAATTTCTTCTTGTCGGACTTCTTCCATAGGAGTGGACTCTATAAAAATAATGAAAAGTATTATACATTGTATAAATACTCAAAATAAACATGAAAAAGTTATTCGAAGTTTACCTTCGACATTTTGCAGAGGAGACATCGTCGGACTGTTCGGTGGATCGAAGGCTAGTTCTTCATCCGAATGAGCCATTAAGTCCTGGACTGCAGGAGCATCATCCTGAGCAGTCCTCGTTGCTTCTTCGGGAATCGAAGCTATAGTAACTTCGATTCCGCTCTCATTCATAGGAACTTCGTCCTGAGATACATCTTCCTGAACTACCGAAGTCCTTGGTTGATCAACATTATCTCGGGACTCCGGCACGTTCGCAGGTACTTCGGCTTGTGTAGTCCTTTGAGCTTCATCTTCTTCTATTAGACGCACAAGCAATCTCCCGGAATTGGATCTCTTTCAAAGGTCCGGCCAGAGGATTGCTCGCCCCAACTTCGGCATAGAACCACCTCATAACCCAGTCAGTGTACCATCTTGCATTGATGGCCTTAGTAGGGAATTGCAGGGCATATTCGTCCCGAAGCCTAAAATTGATGCTTCCGAAGGCTACCACTACTTTTTCACCTCCGGGGCCTACGAAGGTTTTAGGCTGACATGAAGCCCTGTGTAATGCTGCGAAGATCTCTGCCCTCCCTTCGCAACCTTCGGCTCTCAATGCCCATTCGAAGATAGCCAGTCTAGTTACTACGTTCGGAGATAATTGAGGGAGGGTGACATGGAATAAATCGAGTACCTCCGCCAAGAAGTCAACTGCTGGGAGGCCCAAGCCAGCTTCGAAGAAGGCTTCGAAGACAACCACTTCTCCGGGCCTTGGTGACGGGATAAGTTCTTTTCCTGGCTTGCGGACCATAACTCCGGTGTTAATCTTCCCTTCCACTGCTATTGCCAGCGATTCCCTCTTGCAGGTAGAGGATCCCAGTTGAAAAGACTGGTCCAGATACTTCGTTGATGGCGGGCAGAGACTTTGATCATCAACATTATGTGGATTTCTCCCTCCTGTCGCCATGGATGTCGCTGCAGATGCCGGAGGCACCGCCGCCAATGTTGCAGCCGCCGCTGCTGCAGCCGCTTGCTGCCGAGCCAAGCCGACGGGGCTCCAGAACCCTTGGTCTTCACCATCGCAGTCACTGGGTTGCTTTGGGGAAAATGGAGGCTAGGGCTCAAAGAACTCAAGGGGCTCAAAAGGTGTTTGATTGCGAGGAAGCAGTGAAAAGGTAATCGGGTGAGTTCTAGGCTATCTATTTATAGCTTAAACTTTGCATTCTTACCGTTAACCCATGTCGTTTCGTATTCCTACCGTTACTTTTTTCCGAAATTAACGCTTTCTACAGTTTCCGTTAGGAACGGAAAGCTAACGGCTATTTCCTCTAAGTCTAAAAGACTTTCGAACTTCCTGAGTCGATTCTAAGATAGTTCGAAAAGTAATTATCTTAAGACTAATTCGGAGTTTATATCTTCGCACATTTCGGAGATGAATTGAAATCTAATAACCCCTATGTCTGGTTATTTTTTCCTTCCGTATACTGCTCTCCTAACATTACAGGTTAAACGGAGAAGCGTATTCGAGGGGCTACTGTTGGGGGAAAATATCTCATCTTCGGGGTTATTGCCGCAACAGTATGACAACAAATAGTGGATTCGAAGATTTCCAGACGTCCATCTTCGAAGATACCCTGAGTCAAGATCGAAGTATGAAGATAGGCATTGGTTCGGAGTACTTCTTCGAACTAAGGTTCTGCGAGATCTTTATTGCCAGCTAAGATGGAAGATTTATCTTTTATATCATTAGATTAGTCTTTTACCATTTTAGCCCTATCAAGGGTACCGAATAGTTTCCACTATGTCGGTTGTAATAGAGGGGTAAATAGGTCTTTTCCTTAATGTTTGGGCCTATAAATACCCCCCATTTCACCCTGTAATAGGGACCGAATACAAGTTATTCAATACACACATTCGAACTATTCTAAGTTGTTATCCTTTCGGAGGCTTAGAACAGTTCTCTTCGCAAACACTTCGTTTGTTAGTTTCTTTTCTACAGAAACCTGTTAGCGTAATCTTTTACGCCAACAGTCCAGTCCAGTGGACTCTATTGTGATAATAGTGGTGCCATTGTACAAGCCAAAGAGCCTAGACCACACTAGAAGCCCAATCATATACTTCGGCGATATCACCTGATCCGTGAGATCATTGAGAGAGGTGATGTGAAGATTTGTAAGGTGCACACGGATTTGAACATGGTGGATCCATTGACAAAGCCTCTTCCACAGCCCAAGCATGAGACGCACTTGAGCTCCATGGGTATTAGATACTTACATGAGTGAGTCATGTATATGCGGAAGATGCTAGTAGTTTCTATGCTAATGTGTGAGGATAATTGTTATCTTGTTCCTTAAATAAATGTCGTTTACATTTTATTAATGAGTTTATGACTTGTTATGTGAAACTATTTGTGTTATAACAATATTGTTCAAAAAGGATCCCTGATCTTGTCATCATGTGGGACAGTGATGACACATAGATTAGTACATCTAACTAATTGATGATCACGTTTCATAGATCATAGACATAGAGATGTCAAATCAGTGATGTGGACACATGTTGGTGAACATGGTGTTGGATAGACCCACTTGAGATATTGCTGGGATTTTTATTGTAATGTGCCATCAGTTGTCATCTCAAATGGTGTACCTACAGAGTCCTTGGACCTAAGATCGTCATTTGATTCCAGAATGTGTAGTAACACACTTAGATGCTTCCTAACGCTATTCTATAATAGGGTAGTAATAAGGTTTATTTTCAGGTGTGTTATGAAGCATGTCTTGGGATGTGAGCGGTCAAGATGGAATTTACCCCTCCTAATAATAGGAGACACATCTCTAGGCCCCTCGAGGTTGTCGGATTGGAAAAGTGCATGGCCATGCCACTATGACTAAAGAGTTAGTCATGATTTGAATCCGATACTTGATCGAGTGAAACATTGAGCTAACCAATAAGGGTGGAACGAATCTCGCCTTGACCTTGACTGATGTTGTGAGTTAAGGGACTAGTGCATGTGTATATCAAGGTTCAATAAAAAATTGATTTTGTATACTTTCGGGGGTCAATATGTGATGTTAGGTACCACTATTGATCAGTGAGCTGGAAAAGTTTTCCGGGGAACAATCGTTTGTGTATGAACCTATCGGGTTACACGCTTAAGAGGATGGATTTAAAAACATTAAGAATTGGTTCTTGTGCAAGCGGGAGATTGAAGGAATTGTGCCTAAGAGAATTCTAGGTGAATCGAAAGTTCCGGTAGAGAACTGAAAGTTCTAGGATCTAGGAGTATCAGAAGTTCTGATCGAGAATTGGAAGTTCCAAACCTAGAACGGGCTTCAGTTTCTTGGACTGATTGGAAGTTCCGATTGAGAATTGGAAGTTCCGGGATCTAGGAAAACCGGAAGTTCCGGATCAATTTGAATTTTGAGACCGACAGATAAAATTAGAAGTTTCGGTCTGAGATCAGAAGTTCCGACCGAGGTGAAACAGATTGGATCTATTAGCCCTTTATTATGATTAAGGGCCCAAGCCTTGGGACTATATAAAGGGAGGGGGAGGGAGGTCGTGGGCTGTAGTTTTCATTACTAAAATCCTAGCTACCACACCTGTCCTCTCCCTTCTTGATCTCAAAGAGTTAAGATCGGATTCTCTCAATGGATCTCACAATCGGTGCTAGCACACCAACATGAGACAAATCTCATTCATGTACATGTCAACTCCATAGAGGCATTCCTCGAATAGCGTTGCTAGTCTTCTTCTTCATGTGGAGCTCACCAGACTTCGTCGACTCGATCACCAGCAAATGGGTGGAGCAAGGCAAGGTTGGGGCATTCCTCGAAAAGCGTTGCTAGTCTTCTTCTTCATGTGGAGCTCATCGGACTTCGTCGACCCGATCACTAGTGAATGGGTGGAGCAAGGCAAGGTTGGGAAAGGACACACTTCCTCAACAACTTCTTCTGTTCCACTAGTGTGTCTCGCGTTAGAAGGTAACTATTCATGATTCCTCGTGCGCATGGTTCCTGTGCTAAGGGATTAAAATTTTAAACTGTCAGCTAGTGTAGCCTCCCCCTATCCCAATAGTAAGCACTTTACACATGTCGTAGTTGCAACATCTATATATTTGTACTTGCCTTGTCTAACTAGCTACCAACATATTTTATTCATAAAAGTACTTTTCAAGATAATATTATGAGAAATATATCACACCTCGTCTACAATAACAGACCTCGCAGATCGAAGTGATAGAAGCAGGAAACACAACAGCCCTAGTTGCAGTGCATAAATCAACATACGGACAATGCTACCCAATGACTAGTTTTGATCAATTTCTCCACATCAACAATGGTGAACTAAAGGCAACTATTTATGTAATTTAGCTTGTGCTTGACTTTGTAAGAACAATGTCATATTTGAAACTTATGAAAATATTTATATAAATATATTTCAATATTTTAAGTTAATATATGTCATATTAATTTGATTTGAGATTGTCCGTGTAATATGATGTAAGCTATACAAATCAATTTAGTATATACTAGTCAGATGCTTGTACTTTGCAACGGACCCTTATTTTGCAACATGGTATTTGCGTAAAATTTATGTTTCTGCATGATTTTTTAGAAATCTAAGTGTTTTTACATAAAATTTGTACATCCACATAAAAATAAAGAAATTAAAAAAATGAAATGCAAAAGTACTTTTTTTCTTTTTCTTCTTTCTCACGTTTTATTTTCAGCAGTAGTTTCATTCGGTGCATGCAGGGTGGCGCTGCGCGCGTGGCGTTGTGCACGTGGGCCACTGCGCGCACGGGCGAGTCGGGCGGTTGCGTGCGGGGCACTCCGGGCGGGCGGGCGAGCGAGCCGGCGGTTCGGGCGGTTTTCACAGGGCGCAAGTTTTGGCCGGTTTTTTATGGGATGTGGGAAGGCACGCACGAGGTTGCGGACGGAATCCACGGACGAAGTAGCTGCTTTATATTAGTTAAGATGTGTATTTGAATATAGAATTAATATAATGTGATTTATATATACAAAATAGCGTGAAATACATAATAGTACCGGTTCGTGCTCCAAACCGAAACTGAAAACATCTATTAGTGTTGGTTGTATTATTCAATCAGCATTGATATATATTTTCAGTGCCGGTTTTAGAACCACCACACATAACTATCGCTATCAGTTTCGACTAACCAGGGCTGGTTCAAAACCCGATACTTGTCTAAAGGTATTGCTGATCGTTTTTCAAAAGAACTAACACGTATAAAGGTATTTCTTGTTTGGTGTTTTGTAGTAGTGGAAGTAATAAACTTGTTGGGCAACATGCTATTGAGGTGCGCAAATCCACCTCCAAACTGCGTACTTGTGTTTTTAAGTTCTCCAGTTCTTGTTGCAAACCATGGCAGGGCTGCGTTTTAAGAGTTATCCAATCATCTAGAAGAGGTATTTTCCTCCCTCGATTGGTATTAGCAAGCATATCTCACAGATCCTACATAGGATCGAAGGAACTAATCAGAGAGACACCATTTCAACGTGTCTGCATCGGATAATTAAGACAATACATAACGCAGAATGAGTCGATGGATATCTTCACGACTTCACCTATCTACGTACGTACAAATGATATTTCAGAACCTCTTCGAACTCGATCACTCCCCATAATGACACCTAATTTTACGAGCAACAATCATTCAGATTGGATATGACCGTATCAAAGTATCCATCCAGATACTGTCAACCTCATCCGGCAGGAAATTAACACGGCAGATTAATTAAGATGTATGACAGAGTCAATCTTACTGACAGTCTAGAGATAAGAGTAATATTTAATCCTCATCCAGGAAGGTTCGTTTTGTCGATTATCCAGGAAGATAGACCATGCCTACCTGAAGAAACATTCAGAACACATTTGGATCACCAAGAACTTTCAGCTTACCCCTGTAAGAAGCAAATTACATACTACTAAACCTCTCTTTATCACTGCACAAATTGAACTGGCGTATCTTTTCAATCTTGGTTGGACAATAATGATATCTGAAGAAATGAGAATTTACAGGTAAATAATACCTCTGACTCTCTTTGCAAGTTCAGGCTTAATCAATTGTCATTTTTCTTCAGGCTCTGATGACTTCTGAGGTGGGTAGATTTCATGATTTCCGAGACCGATACACAGGCAGGATCTGGAGACCTTGTGAATTGATTTCACTACAACTTGACAGGCCTCTTAATTGCAGTGGTTATCAGATCACACCAACACAAGCTTAAAAGGTCAGCATGCTCGATTTCAATCAAGTCATCAGTTGCCATGTATGGATTCTATCTCTGTCAGTCATAGCTGAGGAAACTAAGAAATGACAATCAACTCATGTTAAAGAACGGTTTTGGCACGCATAATGGGAGCTTATATAATTGGAAAGAGTCTACTTAACCCTGTAAAGAACTGACACCAATCTACTGAACTATGAAACCGAGTATTTTACTCATTAAAATATATGAAAACCAGTTCAAATTAATTATTCTACAATTCATAGTTAAAAGTGTTAGTAGGCTAACATAAAATTAGTTGAAATGGAAGATCACGACCTAGACTTCACCAAGGACCAAGTTTACAACTTTCAAAAAAAACACTGTGCCTGAATATCAAACCAAGTCAAAGTTTTTACCAGTTTTTATTGGGATTTCTGTGTTCCGTATGTATAATCGTTTGCTTTATTATATGTATAGTGACAGCAAAAGATAAAATTTAAAACGAGAGACGAATACCAACAAAGTTTGTAGCTAGAATTTGGAATTTTTACAGAACATATGGCACCAGAGCCTTGATGTTCTCGGGGAAATCCTCGAACTTGGACTCGTACCACCTCCTGGTGGCGCAGCTCCTTCCGGCGAGGTACGCCGCCGTGCCGGCGGCGACGGCGAGCGCGTGCACCGTCTGCGCGATCATGGCGAAGCCGAAGAAGCCGATGATCTCGAAGAGGTAGTGCGGGCAGGTGACGAGCCCGAAGAGGCCACCGGTGGGGATCTTGTACGCCTTTTCGCCGCCGCCGCCGCCGCCGCCACCCTGCTTCGTTGTCCTCAGCTGTGACAGAAGGCAGTGGTGGTAGAAGTTGCCGGCGAGGCCGACGGCGAAGACGAGCACGCCGGGGTAGAGCAGGTCGAGTGGCGGGTCTGGGAGGCAGCTGGTGAGGTGCTGCGCGTAGATCATGTCGGTCGCCACGAGCACGTAGCTGATGGAGATGGTGAGCACCGTGTCGCGTGCCATGCTTCCACTGTACTGATGGATGAACATTACCTAGAATAATTGGCGTCAAGCTTGATAATTTCATTCTGTTAAAATGTTTTGGTAATGTCATTATTTTAAAATGTTTTGGCATTGACTGATGGATACTGGTTTATTAGTGTACCGTTTGAGTCTAATAAAATATATTTAAAATATATATCAATATGATTAAATATGATATATTTGAATATGTTGATATTTCAAATATAATGTATACCTTGAATACAATAAATATATAGTTTAATATAAGTAATATGTAATACTGTTGGTGAATCGTAGTAGAGTCTAGTAAGGGATACCTAAGGTAGTGAATAGATAGATAAGGAAGTGTGGTACTTTGAGTCTTATGATTGACTCTAAAAAAATAAGAGTCAAAGTTTATACTAGCTAGTTCAGGTCTCCTAATAGATAATAATCGTACCTCCAGTATTTTGATAGATTATATTAGTGTCTAAGGTTACAAAGCAATGATCCTTCAAGCTATGCACCTAAGAGATGAAAACATAAAAGCATGTCTCTAAGGGATGCATCACGTCTCTTATATAGTCAAGGGGTGAGTCCAATAACCTAGGATTCTATCTCAAGTTGATTTCCTATACATCTGAGATTACATACAAAATCAGGTCCTTATTCCCTAAATACATGGATCCTGATACAAATATATCTCTTTATATCAGATATAAAGCTCAATTACTAGATAAGGATCTAATATTCCTTACCAAAATCAAACTCATCTTCATGGGCCATACTGGACTCTAATGCAAGGCTTATCCTACTCTTGGTCCGAACTAATAAGCCTATCACGAGGTACCCGAGGGTCATATCCCCTACAACATCCCTCAAGCTCTTCTTAGCTTGGTAGAAAGTCTTCAACTAAACAAGATAGGAGGAACTCAACTTTCGACTCGAACCTTTATGCTTTGTTGAAGTCTGGTGGTCATGAAAAAGCCTTGTCTTCATTGTGTGAGGTGCACCGCATATGTGCACCCATATCATGTAGCCCTCGAGCAATCATAGCCTCGAGCGCAACCAAGCCCCTAAGTGCAGAAGGTACTAACACACACAGGCCCATGAGCTCTTAAGGAACTCATGTATCGTGAACTCCGCCGGTTGTATCTAGAATCGAGGCATAAAGTTGTATTTCAGCTCGCTAGGGTCACAATTAATGTGTTGCACTTGAGGGGACAAGAGGCATCTTTACTCTGATTGGTCCAATTGCATTTGCCAAGCGTAGATAGAGAGGCAGAACCATCTTGTCAGTACGATTGAGGCACACGTGGCAACTAAAGCGATGTCGGTTCGTGGTGATCGTGGCTAACGTCATGGAAAGGATTGTGCGGCTATATAAACCACTCTCATTCGTCTTCTTCTGCATGCCTCCATTCTTGCCCAAGCTATGCCAGAACCCTTTGTCTCCTCCTTCGATTCCTTCGGCTCTAGCCCTCCATTGTCTAGAACGCCATTGTTACTACACCGTTTGCCATCGCATCGCTCGTCCCCTCTTTCATCTAAAGATTATGGAACCAATAGTCCAGTGTGATTCGGTGAGTGGTAGGCATCGAAGCTAGCAGTGCTTGAAGAGGCACAATTCCTATCCGCTTAGGCAATCTTAGGCTAGTGAGCGATGGCGATAGAGAACTTCCCAACACTAGACTCCAACGAAGTGGTGCTATTTGAGCCCTTCATCCTCCATGAGCTTGGCCTCCCAGTGCACTCCTTCCTCCGCAGGATCCTCCACCACTATATGATCTCTCATCAACCTCAACCCGAACTCCATCCTCCAAATATTTGTCTTCATACACATTTGCAAAGCATACTTGGAAGTGGATCCTCATTGCAACCCTTTTCGATACTTATTCTATCTCCACTACATGACAAGAAAACGGTGGTCGATGGCACAGTGGTCCAAATCTGTGAAGGGAAATTGATAGAGTATCTGGAGATGCCACTGACTACCTCGAACAAGGGCTAGCATATAGACTGGTTCTACATCATGAACCATGCGTCCCAACCCTCCCCATCGAGATCAACCTCCGCCAGGAGGACTCCTTATGGTGGATGGACCAAGGCCGCTCATCGGAGGAGGACCAGTTTTGGTAGTTGGTAGGGCTGATGAAAAAGCTCTGCCATGACATGCTGAGTGGGGTCAACGTCATGGCCAGTTTCTTGACGTGGCATACATTCCCACTAAAGGAGTGAGTGACACTAAGGTATGAGGCATTTGGACCATTTGACTCGAATAATTTGATGGCAAAGTGGATGACCAAGGGGGAGGTCATCAAGCTCCTCCACCAATTATTCAGCCGGAAGCCTGGATTCCCAATGAACCTCAGCTTCACGACGTACTCCGTCTTGAACCCATGACCACCGGTAAGTATCTCCTCGACTTAGCTATCCTCCTCATTTTTTGACTCCGCATTTCTTTTGAAACTTCTACTATGTCCGACCACCCACACAATGTAACATGGCCTTGCCGCTAAAGTCATGTTGCGTTCTTCTCACAACCACCGGTCCCTGAGCACTTGATGAGTGTCGACCCACTATGACTCTCGCTGCCTTCGAGTGACTCCAGCGCACTACCGCCGATGCCAAAGCAGAAGGGGAAGGAACTAGTCGATACGAGCAAGCGCTCGATACTGGCCATGGTCGAGAAGGAGGGACCGGGTAGCACCTATAGGGACCTAGTGTTTGATTTTTCTTGACTCTGACGAATCAAATAGTGAGGCAAATGTCTCTAGAGGATTCCCTTGCCCTTTGTTAAGGAGTTGAAGGACTCACCACGACAATGACCAGGGACCTCCAGCTTCTTCCGCCTAACGATGACCTAGAGTCGTCACTGCCCTGAGCAGTGTAAATAACGTTTGTAAAATATAAGTATATGGTTAGATTGAATCTTTTTTGTAAAGCATGTCTATAAATGAAGTCCATCTTTTGCTTGAAGTTTTTTGTTCACCAAAATTGTTAGTGTCTCGAGAAATCATAAGATAGTCATTTAATGCTGGGTACAAGGATCTGATGCCATGTGCACACCTACCAACATCAGGCATCACAAAGTTCTTAGGAACTTATAAACGATAGATTTTTAGTTTAGTCCTTTGTGAGTGCTCGGATCCCAATCCCTTGGTATATCTATATAGTCTTAGTCATAGGGATCTAATGCCACGTACACGCAAACCCGACATTAGGCATCACAAATTCTCGAGACCTTTGAAGCGGTGAGAAAAGTTGAGGCTAAGGACTCAAGCCACCTATGATCTTAGCAATTGGTCACATACCAAGAGGGGCGTTGCTAGCTCTTTTTCATCCACGCTTTAAGCCAAACCTAAATCCAAAGTTGTTCACAGGGGAAATCAACGTGTTATGTGTATGACACTTTGCACCAACTCAAGGAGGGTTGAGCCTTGTTGGTCGGCGATGAAAAATAATATAAAGTGTATAAAACAACGTTAAACCTTTATTTTACTTAAGGACTCAGATATGGTATATGTGTATATAGATGAATGGGGAAAATACTCTTAGGTCGATGAAGCCTGAAATTTCTAAAAAAATGCATTGTCGAGCATAGTCCAAAAAAGAATCAGCCTTAGGTTTGTCTTTAAGCATCAACGTTGTTGCCCTTGTGGCCCTGGGCGATCATACACCTTGAATCACTTTATTCCTTTGTTGTGTGGAACTTCTGGTGCCATTCCTATTTCCGGGCCTCCAAGTGTTGTTGCTGAGTTAGCCCCAATGAGTTGCCTTGACCTACTTCTCTCAATTGTTTGACCTATCGAGCAACTTCCTATAAGGTAGTTCTTCCGTCTAGAGTTTTACTATCTGTGGCATTCCAACAAGTGTCTCCTTGATTAAGCTAATTTTGGCAATTAGTGTCTCGAGGAACACCTCCACGCCTGATGTCAACTTGTTGGATCTCGAAACGGAGCCAAACAGATTGGAAGCTCCAAAAGTCCCCAACATCGTGTTACTCTCGTTAATTACCTCATTGCAAGGCCAAGTCAACCGACCTACGAATCATCCCTAGGTGTGTTCATCAAACTCCTCTCGAGATTGAGAGGGCGGAGAATCCTATAGGCATGAACCTTCTTGATGACTTGTCATGGGGAGACTTGTGATGTGCTAAATTACATAATTGACGATGTTCCCAATGAGCCGATCCATCACTATCTCCATCACAGTGACCGCCAGGCACTTTGCAACCCAATTTTCTTTCCAAGTGGTAAAGGGGTCCAAGTGAAGGAATAGTGCTCAAGAAAATTCTGGTTGGATCGGAAGTTCCGATTTGAAATCGGAAGTTTCGATTATTTTCTGAATTGGAAATAGAGAGCGTAAATCGGAAGTTCTGATATGGTATCGGAAGTTCTGATAATTTATTGTTTGCGAAACAGAGAGATCAAATAGAAAGTTCTGATTTGGAATTCGAAGTTCCGATAATTTCTAATTTAGAGACAGAGAGTTCAAACCGGAAGATCCGATGTGGATCAAGAAAAATTGCATAGATCAGAAGTTCTGATAAGGGTATCGAAAGTTCCGATACTTCCTAGAATTGTGGACCGAGAGCCTTAATCGGAAGTTCCAATCTGAGGATCGGAAGTTCCGAGGTGGGCGAAACATATTGGATCTATTGGGCCTCAATGTGGATTGGGGTCAGGACTCTCACCTCTATATAAAGAGAAGAGGAGGAGGTCTTGGACGTCAAGTTATTCACTATTTAGATCATATATAAACCCTAGCCACCAAGAACCTTTCCTCTCTCTTTCTTGATCTCAAGAGTTGAGATTGAGATTTCTCTCGGTTCTCACGAGCAGTGCTAGTACACCAGTGTGAGATCGATCTCATCCCTGTACATGTGGATGCTGTGGAGGCGCTGCTCCAATAGCGGTGCTTATGGGCTTCTTCATATGAACACCGTCATCTTCGTCGATTAGATCACCGGGGAACGGACAAAGCGAGGCGAGAATAAGCGAGGATGCACTTCCCAACATCTTCCGCTGCACCTAGCGTGTCTCACGTTAGAAGGTAACGATTCATGATCCCTCACGTGCATGGTTCTAGGGCTTGGGGTGAAATTTTTGAAATTTTCGGCTAGCGTAGCCTTCCTGCGACCTAATAGTAGTATCATAGCCTAAATGTGTTGGGTTCGATCTAGATCCCTCATGTATGGAGATACATGGTGGAAAACAGATTAGATATATTTTCTATCCATAGAAAATCGAAAGTTCTAGTGCCAGATCGAAAGTTCTGATGTTTGTCGGATCAGAAGTTCCAATACTTGATCGGAAGATCCAATATTGAATAAAAATTCAATACAGAGAGCAATTTTGCTGTCAAGAATTCCGATATTTGATTGGAAGTTCCGATGTCAGTTTTTAATTGATATAGAGAGCAATATCACCATTAGAAGTTCCGATTAAGAATCGAAAGTTCTGATCCAACTCAGTCACTCGTAGATTCTTTGCCTAACTTTATTTTTCATGAATGTTGTGACTGGTATGGCCTTGATGAATGTGATGTATGAGATGCATGCATTGAATCTAAATTAAATATGGTCTGCGTGTCATGGTTATTTATAGCTCAAGGCTGATGTACATTTCTGACCTGCGTGTCGAGTATTGATGCTTCAACTCATGTAACTAGTGTAGGTGCTATTTTTATAGACTAGTACAGTTCATGGAGGCCGGAAGCACACACTTACTGATGGGATCCATGGATATGGAGATCGCCATGTGAAGGGGTCATACTATGTCACAGTCAATGTGTTGTCTATGGTGCTTACTTATGTTCTCATCATACTATTCTTATATGTTTCGTGCACGCTAGGGACGTAACCTTGATAGAATAGTTTTCGCACAGAAAATTAAGTATTGATGCTCTTTCCAACAGTTGCATCCACCAAGGATCTCGATCATCGATAGTGGGTCTGATAAAGCAGGGTGCTATCTTTTATCTTGACCAGTTGGGGTGAAAGTCGGACTTTCGCACGCATAGTATTAGTTTGCTTAATGAGGCTATCAAAATGATTTTGGGCCTTGGGGCATAGAGTTGGGCATTGAGCATTGGATGCTTCTCCAACGACAAGAGTCACATACGATGTGATTAGCAAAGTGTTGCTTACCTATGTCACCTAGCTTCTAGTAGTGATGCCAAAGCTCACTAGGAATTAGAATGAATATGGATCTTGAGCCACTATTAGTCATTAGAGGGAAAGTAATTGTTTTTAAAATAGTGAAACATCTTTTATTGGATAGAAGATAAACATTGCATAGTGTTGAACCATGTGTTTAATCTTTGTAGATCATGGCACCAATTACTACTGTTAAGAGCACTTCAGTTTTTAATTTGTGATCTATTCTTGAACGAGAGAAATTGTCTGGAATGAATGGAATGAATTTTATGGATTGGTACAGAAACTTGATAATTTTTCTCAAGCAAGAGAAAAGGATTATGTTCTAGAGGAACTCCACCCTGATGAACTAGGGGAAGATGCTTCTACAGAAGACACGCATGCTTATGAGAAGCATGCTAGTGATTTTTTGGATGTCAGCTGTCTGATGCTTGCCTGCATGTCCTCTGAGTTTCATAAACAATATGAGGAAAGAGATTCTTACAATATGATTGTAGGCCTCAAGGGCATGTTTCAGAACTAGGCAAGGACCGAGAGATACAATGTGTCTAAGGCCTTGTTTGGGAGTAGGATGGCAGAAGGGAGTCAAGTGAGTCCGCATGTGATCAGGATGATTGGTTACATTGAGACTCTAGAGAGACTGGGTTCTCTACTGGATCCATACTTAGCTATTGATGTGATTCTCTAGTCGCTCCCCTTGAGCTTTGAGTCGTTCATCATGAATTACATCATGGTTGGACTAGAGAAGTCACTAGCTGAGTTGCATGGGATGCTTAAAACTTTTGATAAGAGTATCAAGAAATATCCAAGTCATGTGATGATGGTTCAGAAGGAGAGCAAAAAGAGAGAGGAAGGGCAAGGCTAAGACTGCAGATTCGGTCTCTAGTGCGAAACCTAAACCGACTGGAAAGTCCAAGTCGGGTCCTGCTAGCTCTAATGTGTTCCACCATTGCGACAAGCCTAGGCATTGGAAGCACAACTACAAGGTTTATCTCGAAGAATAGAAGAATAAGAAGGAAAGTATGACTTCCGCTTTTTAGGTATTAATGTTATTGAAATTAATCTTGCTACTCGTCCAAATGATTCATGGGTATTTGATACTAGTTCGATGATTCATACTTGAAAATCATTGTAGGGGTTGAGTAGGACAAGAAAGTGTGCTAGTGGCGAGTTGGATGTCCGCATCAGAAATGGTGCAAAAGTTGCAGTGTTGGCCATCAATGTTTATTCACTGTCACTACCTTTAGGACTATTTTTGGAGTTGAATAATTGCTATTTCATTCCCGCTTTAGGAAAAAACATTATCTCTTCTTCATGTTTAGAACAAGACAGTTTTGAATTCGTAATAAAGAATAAGTGTTGTTCAATATTTTCAAATTGCATACTCTATGTTGTTTATCCATTGGTGAATGAATTATATATTCTGAGTCTTGAAGATGCACATTTTTATAACATTAGTACAAAGAAACAATGACTCAATAATTTGAATCTTACCTATGTCTGCCATTGTCATTTGGGTCATATAAATGAGAAGTGTGTGCAGAATCTCCACAGTGATGGACTTTTGGAGTCATTTGATTTTGAATCATTTGACACATGTGAGTCTTGCTTACTTGGAAAAATGACAAAGGCACCTTTCAACGGTCAAAGTGAGAATGTGAGTGAGATATTGGTCATTGTACATACTGATGCATGTGGACCAATGAGCTATGTTGCAAGAGGTGGTTTTTAGTACTTTATCACTTTTATCGACTTTAGTAGATATGATTATGTCTACTTGATAAGGCATAAGAAGGAGTCCTTTGAAAATTTCAATGAGTTCCAAAATGAAGTACAAAATTATACGAGCAAGACAATTAAATTTCTATGATCTGATTGTGGAGGTAAATATTTGAACCATGAGTTTAGTGATGATCTGAAGTAGTGTGGAATTGTTCCACGGCTGAATCCACCCAGCATGCCCTAGTGGAATGGAGTGTCCGAGCGGAGAAACTGCACCATGTTGAACATTGTTCGGTCTATGATGAGTCATGTTGATCTTCTATTATCCTTTTCGGGACTCACTCTAGGAACTGCCGTTTTCATGATAAATAGAGTTCCATCAAAGTCAGTAGAGAGGACACCATATGATATGTGGTCCACGAGGCGTCCTAGTTTGTCTTTTCTAAAGATTTGGGGTTGTGAGGTGTATGTAAAACGTTTGACGTCTGACAAGCTCACTCCAAAATCTGACAAGTGCTTCTTTGTGGGGTATCCTAGGGAAACCAAAGGATATTATTTCTATAATAGAGAAGAGGGCAAAGTGTTTCTTGCTTGGAATGGTGTATTCCTTGAGAAAGAAGGACCTATTGTAGAGACACCAGCCCCACGAAGATCCGAGAGGGTGAGTCACGCGCCAGAGCAGTTCATATTTTTGACCACTAGGCACCGCGACGTGTTTTTGTTGGACAATGACGATCCCAAGACCTATGCGGATGCAGTGATGGGACCAGACTCTGAGAAATGGCTTGGAGCCATTAGATCCAAATTGGAGGCCTTGCGAGAAAACCAAGTTTGGAACTTGGTCGATCCATCCAATGATGTGAAAACTATTGAGTGAAAATGGATTTTCAAGAAAAAGATAGATGTTGATGGAAATGTTCATATCCATAAGGCACAATTGGTGGCAAAAAGTTTCTGACAGATTCAAGGTATTGATTATGATGAAATGTTTTCGCTCGTCGCTATGCTTAAGTCTATTCGGATTGTCCTAGCAATTGTCGTATTTTATGATTATGAGATATGACAAAAGGATGTCAAGATGGCTTTCCTGAATGGAAACCTAAGTGAGGATGTGTACATGACATGGCGTCAAGGTCTTGACGATCCGAAAAATGCTAGGAAAGTTTCTAAGTTGTAAAAGTCCATTTATGGGCTGAAGCAAGCTTCTCGGAGTTGGAATCTTCGTTTTGATGAGGTAGTCAATGGGTTTGGCTTCATCAAGAACGAAGAAGAGCCTTGTGTTTACAAGAAGGATAATGGGAGCTCACTTGTATTTTTGGTCTTATATGTGGATGAGATATTATTGATCGGAAATGACATTCCTTTATTGAATGCTATCAAGAATTCATTGGAAAATGGTTTTTCGATGAAAGATTTTGTAGAGTGATGAGGACATCCCCATGGCTGATACACTCACACCTGAGTACCAAGGACTGATGACTCAATCCCGAGGTCGACAACTCAATGATCAGGTGAATTTGCTCCTTGTTGCTCAAACCAACTATGCTATGAGTGGATTACTTAGTTCCGTTTATGAATGTATTATACGTAGGAACATGGGAGAAGACATGTTAGATCGGGCCGATTGCTGATTGCGACATCCATTGGCATCAGCCACCACTGGGATCACCAATGGCATCGACTATTCAGTGGATACCGGCTCCATCAGCTTGAGCCAACGGATCAATCACTGACACCATCAGCCAAACACCAACCATCGTTCGGATCACAAGCGACGGCAGGTTCTAACCTCTATCAGCGTCGCCATCAATCAAATCTCCATTAGCCATCGACCGAATACCGACAACTTTGATCGATCTCCACTCAAAAGCCAGTTGTGACACTCTATCGGCATCGGCCACCACTCGAGCCTCCATTAGAATAAAACCTTGGCCGATTTCCATCGCTATTGGATGATGACTTGTCCGATCATCAGACCAACCAGTATACGATGCCACCTGACTTAGCTAAGTCAGGGTTCTCGTTATGAATGGAGTCCTTATAGGGCATGGGCCCATATTCCTAAGGAACGGACAATAACTCTGTTATGTAAACCCTATAAATAGTTGGCATCCGCCATGAGTTAGGGTTGGGTTTTCCTTAGATTACTCTGTCGTTGCAGTTTCGCCGTATACCGGTTTGTAAAACCCCAAACCTTGAATCTTCATATTATCATCTGCAATTTCAGATTGTGTTTACCTTGTTCTTGCAAAGTTCTATGATTGATTTGCAGTATCAAAACCTTCATGGTGAGGTCGACTACGTGAAAGCATGGTTGATAATGACTAGACGAGAGGGTGTAGCGATTGTAAGGTTCCGGTCCCCGATCGGAAGCCTTAAAGCGTCAACGTCCACTCGTCGCCTCAATCATACCTATCGGAAGATCGGCCAACCATTTGCACATCCCCATGCTCATCAAGTGGTATTAGAGAAAAGGTTGCCCGTTAGGTATCAATCTATCCTTGTGTTTCTTGTTTTCCGAGAGTCCAGAAAAAGCCACACAAAAATACTTGTTGTTCTGTGTTAGTTTGTTCCGCTGTTATCTAAACCCTCTTGAGCCTTTTCGTCAGTTTAATTTTAGTTTTTCTTTGTTGACTTTGAGTCCTTTGTTCGAGTCTTGTTGCTGATTTAGAGTTATGTTTTAGACTCTTGTTTGAGTCTTGTGTTGTGGCGAGCACCCTTTTCCATGTGAGATCGGTTACGCCTTAGTGTCATGTCACCACCACATTGTTTTTCCTTGTCCCGCATCGCAAGCCACTAGTAGCTAGGTTGCAAACCACCTCGTATAATCCACCGGCAATGCTAGCCTCCTTTTGTTCTTTTGCAAACCTAATTGAGGAGTTCTTCAAGAACCAAGCAAGCAAGAAAAAGTGCAGACTCTCCGTTCTGCACATTTTTTCAAATCGTTGGATACTACCTCTGCATATGGATTCGAGATCAAGTAATAGAGATCTTTCCAGAGCCATACAAGAAAAGCTCGTCTGTCCACAGATCCAAAGGAAAAAGTGGTCCCAAGAAAGAAAGAAAATAAAATAAGAAGGCAAAAAGGAAGGGCAGGTAGCAAAAGTGTCTTGCTCCGTACTCAGAAGAAAGGAAAAAGAAGGGCAGGTGGCAGAGTGATCTGCTCCGTACCAAGAAGCGAAAGGAAGATCAAGTAGCATGTAGCAAAAGCGTCCTGATCCATGATGTGCGTCTGACAACCTTGACCTTTTGTGTGCGCTGAGTGCACGTTTCACCGTCCTTGTCCCTTTTTCACTCTTGCTTGCTTAGACTACACCGTAAGGACCAGTCTCTACCAGCAACTCTAACACAATTGGGACTGTTATTCAACATTGTTAATTCTGTTATTAATTTGTGCTAACCCTTGCTACTAAATTTGCCTTACAATATGTACATACTTCCCTTCAGAACAGATTGGATCCTTGCAATCGCGCCTCTCAAGTCGTCGGACATCCCCACCTTTTCGGTCGAACCGACTGCTTCAATCTGTAAGAACTTTGTAAGGACTCGGAAAGACGTGGAAAGTGAGTGAGAAAGAGAGTGATCCACCGACCATAGTCCCATAAAGTGGTATCAAGAATAGCTGATAGGTATAATACTATTGTTTTATCTTCTATTCCCTACTAACGATGGCAGCATGAATGCCATGCAGCTAAGCCTCCAAGAATTACCCGGAAACATCACTACTCTCATGGCTAACGTACATAGAATCGCCTAGAGCAACAACCGCCAGCCAGAGTGCATGACGTTGAGGCCGATGAAGAAGACACCGATCACGGTAGTGCACACGTTGCAGACCAGGAACATCGGAGTCCACGATAACCATGGCCATCAGCCATAGGATCGAGGTAAGCCTAACCCCTTCGCCAAAGTAAAATTTACTATTCCTTCATTTTCTAGCAAATATACCCTGAACTGTATTTAGATTGAGAAATGATTGTCGAACAAAAATTTAACTCCCATGTCGTTCCAAAACAGCATCAAGTTAGACAAGCCACTAGTGAATTTAACGACTTTGTCATCATCTGGTGGAATGAATTGGTAAAGGCTGGGTTAGAACCTGACATATGGGATCAGCTGAAGAGAACCATGTGTGGTAGATTTGTTCCTCCATCTTACAAGCGCGATTTAAGAAACAAATTATAATGCCTAATCCAGGGTAATAGGTCTATTGAGGAATATTACTAAGAATTACAAATAGGCATGTTGCGTTGTGAGATAGAAGAGGAAGAGGAGGACAATATGTCACATTTCTATGGTGGGCTACGGCGTGAAATTCAGGACATAGTCGACTATTTCACCTTGCTATGTTGGCTAAGAAGGAATTGCACGGAAGGCAACTAGCGTCCAAGACTCATTTCAAGAGTATGCCGGTCACACGACCTTCTCCAGGATACGCCAAGACACCATCGGCCACCTCCTGTCGGCCCTCCACTTCAATGTCCGATTAGGTACGACCCACTGTATCGGCCCTGGTCATCAAGTGTCCGATAAGGACAAATCAGCCCTAGCACCTACTCCTGCCCCGAGTACATCATCAGTCACTTTCATCGACAGGACCAGGGACATCCAATGCTTCAAATGCAAAGGCATTGACCATGTGCAACGTGACTGCCCCAACAAGCGAGTGCTGCTTGTTACGGAAAGTATTGAGTACACTAGCGCTAGTGAAAATGAAGATGATAATGTACCTGCCACTAACCATGCAGAGCCCAATGTGGACGACTCGTTCGATGAGAAAACAATGAACCACATTGGTACTGCCGACACCGACCGATACCTTAACATCGTTGTCCAACGGGTGCTGAGTGCACAGTTAGAGATGACAGAACAACTTGTTCTAGACCCGATTTATCGTCCAAGAACGAGCCTGTAGAGTCGTCATCGATAGCGGAAGTTGTAGCAATCTTGCTAGCTTCTACTTGGTTGAAAATCTCAACATACCGACTCAACCACACCCACATCCATATTCAATTCAATGGTTCAATTCGTGTGGTAAGTTGAAGGTATGTAAAACTGCTCGAATACAATTCTTAGTAGGAACTTATCATGATAGTGTCAGCTTCGATGTAGTGCCTATGCAAGCATGTTCCTTACTTTTAGGTAGGCCTTTGCAGTATGATAAGGATGCTTTACATCAAGGGAGGACTAACACGTACATTTTTACCCACAATGGTAGAAAAATATAACTCCTATTGATGACTCCTGCTGAAATCCTAAATGATGACATGGAACGAATGGAACGTGCAAGACAACTGAGTGAATCACGAACTGATAATAAGCAAGTAGCTAACGATGTTTGTCCATCCAAAACAGAAAAGAATGCAACACCCATGAAAAAGAATATAGCTAAGTTGAAGGGTGTCTCCATTCTATTTACTCGCTCTGAGATTTCAAAACTGATAAATCGTGACTCTCTCTCTTATGCCTTGATTTGCAAAGAGGTCTTCTTTACACTCGAAAACTTAATGACCTCCTTACCTCTTGATATTACTAACATCTTGCGTGAGTTTTCTGATGTATTTCCAGCAGAGGTACCCCCAGGATTGCCCCCGGTGAGAGGAATCAAACATCAGATCGACATGATTCTGGGAGCAACACTGCCAAATCATGCACCATACAGGACGAACACTA
Source organism: Zizania palustris (assembly GCA_019279435.1). Classification (NCBI taxonomy): domain Eukaryota; kingdom Viridiplantae; phylum Streptophyta; class Magnoliopsida; order Poales; family Poaceae; genus Zizania; species Zizania palustris. Next base: position 90,005,107 of record JAAALK010000079.1, on the reverse strand, counting down.
AAGAGACTAAGGAGATTTAGCGACAAGTACAAGACCTACTCGACAAAGGGTACATACGCAAGAGTCTTAGTCCTTGTGTTTTTCAGTTATTTTGGTTCCTAAGAAAGATGGAACATGGCGCATGCATGTTGACAGTAGAGCCATTAACAACATAACAATTAGATATCATCATCCTATTTCTAGGTTAGATGATACGCTTGATGAACTAAGTGGCTCTGTGATGTTATCAAAGGTGGACTTGCATAGTGGATACAACCAAATAAGAATGAAATTGGGTGATGAATGGAAAACTATGTTTAAAATCAAGTTCGGGTTGTATGAATGGTTGGTGATGCCTTTTGGATTAACCAATGCGCCAAGCACATTCATGCGGCTCATGAATGAAATTTTTTGCAGCTATAGTGGTTGATTTGTGGTAGTCTACTTTGACGACATTCTCATTTACAACAAGTAGATTGGAGAACATCAAGAACATTTATGTGATATTTTCATTACTTTACGTAATGCATGTTTGTTTGGTAACATCGAGAAGTGCACATTTTGCATCGATCGAGTCTACTTTCTTGGTTATATTGTGATCCCACATGGTATTGAAGTTGATGAAACCAAGGTAGAGACGATCCAGAGTTGGCCGACTCCTAAAACAGTCACCCAAGTAAAGAGTTTCCTCGGGTTAGTGGGATTCTACAAACAATTTGTGCGCGACTTCAGCACCATTGCTGGCCCAATGAATGAACTTACAAAGAAAGGCACCCTTTTCCAATGGGGGAAGGCACATGAAGATGCCTTTAATCGGCTAAAGCAGATGCTGACCCACGCGCCACTACTCCAACTACTTGATTTCGGTAAGGTTTTTGAACTCAAGTGTGATGCTAGTGGAATCGACATCGGTGGTATTTTAGTGCAGGAAGGTAAGCCGATTGCCTACTTTAGTGAAAAATTATCTGGTCCTAACTTGCTCCACTTGTGATAAGGAACTCTATGCTTTAGTTCGGTCATTCAAAACATGGCAACACTACTTATGATCGAAAGAATTTATCATTAATTCCGAACATGAGTCATTAAAGCACATTAGAAGTCAAGCTAACCTGAACAAATGACATGCCAAATGGGTTGAATTCATTGAATCCTTCCCATACATCATTAAGCACAAAAAAAGAAAAGATAATGTAATTGTTGATGCTTTATCCCGTCGATACACTCTACTATCTCAACTTGATCATATAATTTTTGGATTAGATACAATCAAGCAATTATATGCCACTAACCCTAATTTCAAAGAACCTTTTGGGCAGTGCAGAGAAGGAAGAACTTGGCACAACATCTTAACTGATGGGTTGTTATATCGTGCTAACAAGTTGTGTCCTTGCTAGCTCTCTTCATCTTCTGTTTTTGTAGGAAGCATAGGGTGGAGGATTAATGGGATATTTCGGTATCAAGAAAACAGTGGTCATGCTGACCACCTATTTCTATTGGCCTAAGTTAAGGCATGACGTGGAACGCTACGTAGCCTGATGCACCACGTGCAACAAAGCTAAGTCCCGCCTTAGTCTCCATGGTTTATACATGCCATTACCTATCCCTAGCATCCATTGGGAAGATATTTCTATGGATTTTATTTTGGGATTAACTAGAACTAAGAAGGCGAGGGATAGTGTCTTTGTGATTGTCGATAGATTCTCTAAGATGGCACATTTCATTCCTTGTCACAAGAGCGACGATAGTACAATAGTTACCGATTTGTTTTTCAGGGAAATCGTTCGCCTTCATGGTATGCCTTGTACAATTGTGTCTGATCGTGACACAAAGTTCCTCAGCCACTTCTGGAGGATATTGTGGCACAAATTAGGAACCAAGCTGCTGTTTTCCACTACATGCCATCCTCAAACAGACAATCAAACTGAAGTGGTCAACAAAACCTTATCTACGATGCTGTGAGATGTGTTGAAGACAAATTTGAAGATGTGGCAAGACTGTCTGCCTCATGTTGAGTTCACCTACAACCGATCACTCCACTCCACCACACAGCTAAGTCCATTCCAGGTGGTATAGAGTTTTAACCCTTATGCTCCGATTGACTTATTACCTCTACCATCTGCTAAGAAGTTAAATTTTGATGCTAAAACACATGTTGAATTTGTCCTCCAAATGCATCAAAAAACTAAAGAACACAAAGAGCGTATGAATGCTAACTATCAATTGACTAGTAGCCAGGGAAGAAAAGAGGTTATTTTAAACCATGCAATTTGATATGGTTGCATTTATGAAAAGATAGATTTCCTAAATTGCAAAAATCTAAGTTGATGCCTCGAGCTACAGGGCCTTTTAAAGTACTTGCAGAAATCAATGATAATGCATACAAGATTTAATTACCTACATATTACGACGTCAGCAACATTTTTAATATTGCCAATTTGAAGCGCTACTGAGGAGACAAACTTGACGATGAATCGAGGATGACTCCAATTCAAGAAGGGGAGGATGATAAGGACATCCCCATAGCCGATACACTCACACCTGAGTACTAAGAACCGACGACTCAAGCCCGAGTCCGATAACTCAATGATCAAGTGAATTCTCTCCTTGTTACTCAAACCAACTATCCTATGAGTGGATTACTCAGTTCTGGCTATGAATGTATTATACTTAGGAACATGGGAGAAGACATGCTGGATCGGGCCGATTGCCAATTGAGACGTCCATCGGCATCAGCCACCACTTAGATCACCAACGACATTGACTATTCAGCGGATACCGGCTCCATTAGCTTGAGCCAACGGATCGATCACCAACACCATGTGCCGAACACCAACCATCACTCGGATCACAAGCGACAACAGGTTCTGACCTTTATCGGTGTCGGCCATCAATCAGATCTCCATTAGCCATCGGTCGAATACTGACAACTTCGATCGATCTCCACTCGGAAGCCGACGACGACACTCTATCGGCATCAGTCACCACTCGAGCCTCCATCAGAATCAACCCTTGGTCGATTGCCGCACTATTGGATGATGGCCTTGTCCGATGATCGGACCAACCAGTATACGACGCCACCTGACTTAGCTAAGTCACGATTCTCATTATGAATGGAGTCCTTCTAGGGCATGGGCCCATATTCCTAGTGTGCGGCCCATAACTCTATTCTGTAAACTCTATTCCTAGATTATTCTGCCATTGCACTTTCGTCGTATACCATTTGTAAAACTCCAAACCTAGAATCTTTAGATTATCATCTGCAATTTCATATTGCGTTTACCATGTTCTTGCAAAGTTCTACGATTGATTTGCAGGATAAAAACCTTCGTGGTGAGGTTGACTATGTGAAAGCATTTTTGATAACGACTAGACGAGAGGGTGTATCGATTGTAAGATTTCGGTCAACGATCAGAAGCCTTAAAGGTCAACGTCCACTCGTCACCTTTATCATACTTATCAGAAGATCGGCCAACCATTTGCACGTCCCCGTGCTCATTAGAGAGGCAACATATATTTTGGGCATAAAGATCTATATAGATAGATCAAAGTAACTAATTAGATTAAGCCAAAGTATGTACATTGACAAGGTTTTGAAACGGTTTAAAATGGAGAATTCCAAGAAGAGATTTTTGCAAATGTCACATGGTATTTCTCTTAGTAAGACTCAGTGTGCCGCGACACCTAATGAACTAGAGAAAATGAGTGTGATCTCGTATGCCTCCGCAATCAGGTCCATCGTGTATGCCATGTTGTGTACACACCTAGATGTAGTAAAAAATATCCTCAAGTATTCGAGAAGGACTGAGGAAATATTCCTAGTTTATGGTGGTGATGAGGAGCTCATTGTAAGTGATTACACCGATGCTATCTTTCAAACCGATAAAGATGATTCTCGATTGCAATCTAGTTTTGTGTTCTATCTTAATGGAGGCGTAGTGAGTTGTAAGAGTTCCAAGAAAGAGACGGTGGCTGATTCTACAACAAAAGCTGAGTATATCGCAACTTCAGAAGTTGCGAAGGAGACCATTTGGATAAGAAAGTTTGTTTCTATGCTGGGTGTTGTCTCTAGTGTGTCCAGTCTAGTGGACCTCTATTATGATAATAGTGGTTCCATTACGCAAGCCAAGTAGCCAAGGTCACACTAGAAGTCCAAACATACACTTCGGCGATATCACCTGATCCACGAGATCATAGAGAGGTAATGTGAAGATTTGCAAGGTGCACACGGATTTGAACATAGTACATTCATTGACAAAACCTCTTCCACAGCCCAAGCATGAGGCACACATAAGAACCATGGGTATTATATACTTGCGTGAATGAGTCATGTGTATGTGAAAGATGTTAGTAGTGTCTATGCTAATGTCAGAGGATAATTGCTATCGTGTTCCTTGAATAAATGTCGTTTACATTTAATTAATGAGTTGATGACTTGTTATGTGAGACTATTTGTTTTGCAACGATATTGTTTAAAAGGATCCCTGATCTTGTCATCATGTGGGATAGTGATGATACATAGATTAGCACATCCGACTGATTGATGATCACGTTTCATAGATCATAGACATGGAGATGTCAAATCAGTGATGTGGATACATGTTAGAGAACATGGTGTTGGATAGACCCACTTGAGGTACTTCTAGGATTATTATTGTAATGTGCCATCAGTTGACATCGCAAATGGTGTACCTATAGAGTCCTCAGATCTAAGATCGTTATTTGATTCCACAATTCGTAGTGACACACTTAGATGCTTCCTAAAGCTATTCCGTAACTGGGTAGTCATAAGGGTTTGTTTTCAGGTGTGTTGTGAAACATGTTATGGGATGTGATCGGTCAAGATGTAATTTACCCCTCCTAATAACGGGAAAGACGTCTTTGGGCCCCTCGAGGTAATCAGATTGGAAAAGTGCATGGCCATACCACTATGACTAAAGAGTTAGTCATGATTTGAATTTGTTACTTGATCGAGTGAAATGTCGAGTGTCTAACAAGGGTGGCACGAATCTCGCCTTGAGCTTGATTGATGTCGTGTGGTAAAGGGACTAGTGCATGCATATATCAAGGTTCTATGATAAATTGATTTTGTACCCCTTCGAAGGTCAATATGTGATGCTTGGTATCACTATTGATCAGTGAGTCAGAAAAGGTTTTTGGTGAACAATCGTCAATGTATGAACCTATCGGGTCACACACTTAAGGGGATGGATTAATAAAACAGCAAAGAATTGGTTCTTGTGCAAGTAGGAGATTGAAGGAACAATGCCCAATAAAATTCCGGTTGGATCGAAAATTCCGATTTGGAATCAGAGGTTCCGATTATTTACTAAATTGGAAATAGAGAGCTCAAATCAGAAGTTCCGATATGGTATTGGAAGTTCTAATAATTTATTGTTTGCGAAAGAAAGAGCTCAAATCAATCGGAAGTTCCAATGTGGATCGGGAAAATTTGCACTAATTAGAAGTCTGATAAGGGTATCGGAAGTTCCAATGCTTCCTAGAAATGTGGACCGAGAGTCCTGATTGGAAGTTCCGATCTAAGGATCGGAAGTTTTGAGGTGGGTGAAACAGATTGGATCTGTTGGGCCTCAATGTGGATTGAGGCCAGGACTATCACCTCTATATAAAGAATATAAAGAGAGGAGGAGGTCTTGGACATCAAGTTATTCATTGTTTAGATCAGATCTAAACCCTAGCCACTAAGAACCTCTCCTTTCTCTTTCTTGATCTCAAGACTTGAGATTGAGATTTCTCCCGGTTCTCATGAGCGGTGCTAGCACACCGGCATGAGATCGATGTCATCCATATACGTGTGGATACCGTGGAGGCGTTGCTCCAATAGAGGCGCTCATGGGCTTCTTCACGTGAACACCGTCATCTTCGTCGATTGGATCGCCGAGGAATGGGCGGAGTGAGGCGAGGATAAGTGAGGACGTGCTTCCCAACATCTTCTTCCGCTGCACCTAGTGTGTCTCGCGTTAGAAGGTAACGATTCATGAATATCGTGCTGACATCATGGGAGGCATTGTGTCAAAAGGAACTAGCCTCCTAGTCAAGTTGGTGATGTAGGTGATGTCACCGAGGATGAACATTGTTCTTGGCTTTGCGGAGAGAGGGTGTGGAGATGCCATTGGGATCTAGTGAGTTATTGTGACCCCCTATCCATCACACCAATTGTCGTTGAATCACCAAGCAGTCGATCCAAGGGGTACCCAAGGTGGTGAATAGATAGATAGGAAAGCGTGGTACTATCAATTCCTATTTAGAAACCAAGTTGATATTGCCTTGGTTTTATCGGTGATGAGTGATTTACAATTTTTATATGAGAAACCAAATTGAGACAAAGTGATTGGCATATGTGGATGTTGGTTTTGGGTTTAAACTAATCATATGCTTGGGTTGAAGTTTGGAGATAATGTGTCTGTGATGAAAGTTCAGGTGCACCGGAAGGACCGATGGTGGAAGAAACATGTTTGCTTGTCTTATGGTGTGCAGTACTTGGATGCTACTCGATTATCAATGGCAGGTGATAAGGACTATGTTGGACCGGAAACGGCGACCAGAGGGGGGGTGAATGGGAGCTTTTTAAAATTTTGGGCTAAAAACTTAGCCTTCGGTTTTGTTCTGTCTTCTGCGGAACAGGCTTCGAACACTACCTTCGAAGGTCTGGTTCGGAGGTACTTCGACAGCTCCGAACACAGGCTTCGCAGGAGCAAAAGTTCGAAGCCAAGAAGACTTCGCTCCACGAACAACCCTCGAAAATCTACTCTGCTAAGTCAGTGCAGGCTCCGCACACGAGGTGCTTCGAGCAGGCTTCGCACTTCACCCTTCGCAAGAGTGGACAGCCCCTCTGAGGACTTTGACCAAGTACATGGCGACAGCAACTGGTGCTGGGCTTCGTACGCGAAGGTCTACACGCACACAAAACGGACCACGCTAAGGGCTTCGACACAAGAAGCACTACGGGAAAAGATCAGGGCTTCGCTAGTAAGCAGCGAGGTCTTGCCTCGTGTTACACAGAGCGACAGCACACTGTAAAGCACACTTCGCGATAAAAACACCATTCGCCAAAACAGGCTCCGGTGAACAAAAAAACTAGCGAGGTATGCAACGCGAGCTCAAGCAAAAGCACAAAGAAGGAGGGCTTCGCCGCTTGAACAAGGAACACAAAATATATTGAACTCTGGATGAAAACCAGTGAGGTCTGTGTACAGGAGCTCAACAGTAAATGCTCAAAGTGTTGAATGTTACCTACCGAGCCCCCATATTTATAGCCCACGGCTTCATCCTAAGGAAGTGACTACATTACCCCTAGGGTTTACAATCATTTTGTCTCTACTGAACTAAGGGGTACAAAAGGTAGTCCACCTTTATTTTGGAGGCTTCTCTGTCAGCTGCAGAGGGGACAGTGTCAGCCTTTTTCAGAACAAACAGTGTCAGCCTTTACAGTGTTGACTTCTGGAACCTCCCTTCACACCGGAGGGTGCGGTAGCTTCGGCGAGAAGCCTGCAGCCTGTTGGCCTTCGCTCCGCCGAAGAAGTCCTTCGATACAGTGACGGTTTTAAGCCGAAGCCGTCAAAGCCCTTGGGCCTTCGCACCACCACCTCCGGAGTGGATCACCACGGCTTCGCAGCTACTCCCAGCTTGAACACCGTCCGTCCGTGTACCGAAGCCATGCATGGCCGAAGCACCTCAAGTCATCCTCACTCCGAAGCCCCACCTTCGGAGTACCGCCCTTCGAAGTCCCTCCTTCGTCCAAGGCCTCCGCATGAAGCATTCCATGAGCACTCCGTCGCAGTGCCTCTCCCCGAGCACACTCCACGACGAGCCTCACCCGGACAATGCCTTCGATGCGCCTCGACTTCTGAGACCTTCGTCGGGTACCTTCGAGTGTCTCCCTCCGGAGCACACTTCGAACTCCTTGCCTCCGCAGAGGACTTGATCCACCAACTCCGAAGTCACTCCATTCGGAGTACCTTCGAAGTGCCTCACCTCCGAGGACTTTGTCTCGGAGTACCTTCAGCCGGAGCCACGCTCCGCACTCTCTGCCTTCACCTGGCACGCCTCGACCCGAGGACCGACCCAGACCACCTTCGCAGCCACCGTGACGGAGCTCCCCGCTCCCCTGGCATCAAGCCTCCCGCCTGACCCAGGTTCACCCGGCTCGAACCCTGTCCGCGCCTCCGAGGTCCCTGCGCACCACAGAGAAGCAAACAAGTGTATCCAGTACTCCGGAGACCTCTCCGGGTTAGCAACCTCCGGCACACACTCCGGTGTACCGCCCAAAGTACCGAAGCCATCGGTACGAACCCTGTCATCGTGTACTGCCGGACCCCTCCGACGAGCACACTCCGCTGCACAGCTGCAGCAAGCAAACACCTCCGAACACCCTTCGGAGAACCACCTCCGAAGCCCCTTCGGAGGTACCCTTCGAACAGAGGGTAAATAATCCTATCAATCACTCATCACATACACCGAAACCACCCTTGGTTTCTCAATCTCCCCCTTGATGAGTGCATTGACAACCAAATCGAAGTTCAAGAAAATGTAAAAATTTTCAGCACACAAGTGACCATAAAAACTCAGAAAAGAGCCAAAGCATGTCACTTGATAAAAGAATTTTTCTCCCCCTTTGTAAAAGAGTGAAATCCCCTTTGGCAAATCTCCCCTTGATAAGAACTCCCCCTGAGTTGAGCAAAATTTTCTCCCCCTTTATGTCAAAAATCTCTCCCCCTTTTAAAAATTATGCCTTCTTGCGGCAGAGAACATAGCAAACCTCTCCCCCTTTGGCAATGCAAGCATCAAGGAGCATTCAAAGGATGCAAAGCTTCGAAATGAATAGAATTGCAAAGACATATAATGCAAAAATATGCCAATATTATTACCAATGTTCATGTGCTCAGCTCAAATTAACATTCTGTGAAACAAGATGATGGCATGTGATTTTGTCATTTTGAGATAAAAGCATCACCACTTAATCATAGCAGCTAGACATGTGAAGGCAAGGACTGCGCAAAGCTAACAAATTCTACCCTAGACAGACAAGTCTTGTTCAAAAGGAGCTGTCAAAGCAAACTTGATGAACAATTAATTTTGTTGTTCTTTTTCTTAATGCCAGGGGTTATTTGTTTGTCCACCTTATACTTTCCAATCAAGCCAAGCCTAGGCATGAAAGCCATCTGAAGCTTAAGGCGGTGATTTTGGCATACACTACACTATCCCAGTTCAGACCAAAGTGCAATGGTAAGCAGTCCAGAATAGAGTAGTGCGACAAACAAACCCTCCTGGATCTTTTCATTTAAACCAGGCAAATCATGGATTTTTGATTTTGATTCAGATGAATGAAATATTTTGATGAATATCCATGAATAAAGAACACAATTTTTCAAGTTGCAAATTTTAGCATCCAAGGAACAGTGTCTTGCTGTCAAGTAGATAAAAGATAGCTAAAAGCAGTCCTGTCTAAACAAGCTAGATACACGATTGAGCAGTGAGCCAGTTTTGGTTTTAGAAAATAAAACATCATGCACAATCAATGTTCCAGACATATTTCATAGAGCTGAGCTGTCATGATTTCTTTGAACAAGCAGGCATATAATAGCAAAAGATGTAAATGCAATTCCACACATAATGAGCATATGCAAGGCAATTTAAAATCAGCTCCCCCTCACAAAATGCCGTAGGGATGACAAATACCAAGTTCCCCACGCAAGTAAGCAAATTGAGAAGCATCGAGGGGTTTTGTAAAAATATCGGCAAGCTGGTGTTGGGTATCAACATATTGAAGTTCAATATCACCCTTCTCATTGTGATCTCTGAGAAAATGATACCGTACATCAATGTGTTTGGTTTTGGAGTGCTGAACCGGGTTGTTTGCAACACAAATAGCACTAGTGTTATCACAGAAAAGTGGAACACTCTTATAATCTAACCCGAAATCCCGCAAAGTGGAAACCATCCACAAAATCTGAGAGCAACAGCTAGCTGCAGCAACATATTCGGCCTCAGCCGTTGATTGTGCAACACTAGACTGTTTGCGGGAAGACCAGCAAACCAGTGAAGTACCCAGAAAATGACAAGTACCAGAGGTACTCTTCCTATCAATTCTACACCCAGCAAAATCCGCATCGGAATAACCTCTAAGACATAAAGATGAAGACGATGAATACCATATGCCAAATTCAAGGGTGTGTTTGAGATACCTTAGAATGCGCTTAACCGCTTGGCGGTGCGAAGCTCGTGGTGAAGCCTGAAAACGAGCGCACAGACACACAGCGAAGTGTATGTCCGGCCTTGTGGCAGTCAAGTAGAGGAGGGAGCCGATCATGCTCCGGAACTCCTTCTGATCTACGGCTTCTCCATCTTCGTCAGGGTCCAACGCTACAGATGTAGCCATTGGAGTGGCGAGGGGCTTCGCATCGGTCATGTCGAATTTCTTGAGCAGGTCCTTGGTGTACTTCGTCTGGTGGACGAAAGTGCCTTGTTTGCTTTGCTTGATTTGCAAACCAAGGAAAAAGGTGAGTTCACCCATCATCGACATTTCAAATTCCCTGCTCATGGTATCTGCAAACTCGGCAACCAAAGCATGAGAAGAGCCACCAAAGATGATATCATCCACATAAATCTGCACTAGAAGGAAATCTTTGTCATGCTTGAGAGTAAACAAAGTTTTATCAACAGAGCCCATCAAATACCCTCGCTCAAGCAGAAAAGACTTAAGTCTATCATACCAAGCCCGAGGGGCCTGCTTGAGTCCATAAAGAGCCTTATGAAGTTTAAGGACTTTATGTGGGTACTTGGGGTTTTCAAAACCAGGAGGTTGTTTTACATAAACATCTTCACCTATGAAGCCATTAAGAAAAGCACTTTTGACATCCATTTGATAGAGTTTGAATCCCCGGGATGTCGCAAAGGCAAGCAAAATCCTAATGGCCTCAAGGCGAGCAACAGGTGCAAAAGTTTCGGTAAAATCAATCCCTTCTAGTTGAGAAAAGCCCTGAGCTACAAGTCTAGCCTTATTTCTAACAATTGTTCCATCCTCCCCTTGTTTATTTTTGAAAATCCATTTTGTTCCAATGAAATGAACATTTGGTGGAGGATCAACTAAAGTCCAGACTTGGTTTCTCTCAAAATTTTCAAGTTCCTCATGCATGGCATTGATCCAACTAGAATCAGAAAGTGCATGACTAACATCTAAGGGCTCGAAAGAAGCAACAAAAGCAGCATTAGTGAAATGAGCGTGAGAACGTGTTACCCTTTGATCAAGCTCACCAATGATCTGCTCGGGAGGGTGCATCCTTTGAACATGATGTGGAGCCTCGCGGCGGGATGCAGTCTCCCCCTCAACTTGTGCGTTGGAGTGGTCCAAGATGACCGATGTTGAGGTAGTCGCTTCGGGACCTCGTGCCGAAGTAGTAGAAGTGGGGTCAGCTTCGGGGGTCGATGTCGAGGGTAGTAGGGGATCATCCTCGAATTCTCCGGGATCTTCGTCTTCGAATAAGGTCTGTTCCATGTCGTGTTCATTTGCCTGTTCAAGAGCAGAACTAACAGAGGGGGTTGATTCATCAAAATTCACATCACATGACTCGATGACAGTGTTAGTTTCCAAGTTATAAACACGATAAGAATGACCATGAGTAGTATAACCCAAAAAGATCCCGTCAGAAGATCGCGACTCAAATTTATCCAAATTTCCACGTTTTAGGATGAAGCAGCGACAGCCAAAAACTCGAAGATGAGTAACCTTGGGCTGTCTCCCAAAACGCAGCTCATAAGATGTCAAGTTTAAAATTGAGCGCAAGAAAATTCGGTTTGAGATGTAGCAAGCAGTGTTCATGGCCTCAACCCAGAATTTTCTAGGAGTCCTATGCTCATCAAGCATCGTCCTAGCCATCTCAACCAAAGTGCGGTTTTTCCTCTCAACAACACCGTTCTGTTGAGGAACCCGCGGAGCAGAGAATTGATGTTCTATGCCATGCTCCATGCAAAAGTCAACAAAGAGACTATTTTTGAACTCGGTGCCATTATCGCTTCGAATGAATTTTAATGCACCAGGGAGTTTAGTGAAAAGTCTCAAAGCCAAGCTCCGAAAGTGAGAAAACACTTCGTCCTTGCTGGCAAGAAAGAAGACCCAAGAGTAGCGAGAGTAATCGTCGACAATAACTAAAACATACCACTTGCCGCCTAAAGAACTAACCCGAGAAGGACCTACAGTGTCCATATGGAGAAGTTCTCCGGGCTGTTCAGTCATCACTGTGGTGACTGGCGAATGCGAAGCAGCAATCATTTTTCCATGTCGACAAGGAGCGCAAACTAAATTCTTCTCAAACTTGAGCTTGGGCAATCCTCAGATCAAACCTAGGGCGCTCAGACGAGCGAGCAACTCAAAGCTCATATGCCCTAGTCTCCTATGCCACTTCCAAAGCTCAGAAGTCGAATGTGCAACAAGGCAATGAGAAGAACCAGACGACTCTGAAAAATCAGCTCCAAAAACTCTCCCAACCCTAAAGATCTTACACACCACAACGCCATCAGAATTGAGCACTTGCGAAGTATCGCGATGAAATCGCACTTCGAAGCCCTCATCAAGCAACTGAGATACAGACAGCAAATTGTATCCCAGGTTTTCAACCAAAGCAACATCTTTGAGAGTGAAGTTCGCGTTAATTCTTACCACACCTTTACCTTTCACTCTACTCCTTCGATTGTTTCCGAAGGTGATATGTTCCCTTTGCTTGGTTGTGGTGAGGCTGGAGAACCAAGCTGCATCTCCGGTCATGTGGCGCGAACAACCGGAGTCCATGATCCACGTGCCCTCCAAGCCTCGACCTGTCGCCTACACATGATAAAAATGTCTCGATCGCTCAGTGCTGGGGTGAGTAAAATAATGGCGAGGCATCCAGCACTGAGTGACACGAGTAGTAGGCACAGTAAAAGCAGACGGTCTACGCACATGAAAATCAGAATGATGCAAAGTGCGAGGTCTACCTACATGCAAAGACCGAAAAGCATGTCGAGGTCTCCTACTCTGACGAGGTACAAAGCTACTCGCCCGAGGTCTACCACCATATGGAACATGGTGAACACCTCGAGGAGCAAAACCTCTCCGAGAAGCACGAGGAGCCTCGAAAACAGGACGAGAGTAATACTCAGACTCATGCATACCTAAAGATGGGTAATGCATGTCCTGATAGCTCATCGCCTGTGCACGTCGCTCATCCTTGATGCGACGGAAACAGAAACCAATCAAATGACCCGCCCGTTGACAATAAGAACAGTGAAACACTCTCCTGGGGGCACTCTCATGGGTCATAGGAGCAACTCTCACAAGCTCCTTGGGTTTCTTCTGAGTGGTTTTCTTGGGAGGATTTTTCTTGGCAGGAGGAGTGGTTTTCTTTGGTGGATGGGTAGGCTTTTTGGCTGAAGGGGTGTCCAACAGAGCTCTCTCTTTCTCTAGGGTGGTGGGAGAGGCAAAAACAGTTTTGGTCTTACTGTCTGAAGCTATCCTCTCAAAACCCAAACCTAGAGCTACCCCGGCTCTGTCAGCACACAACTTGGTCTTGGCCAAGAGCAAATCCATCCTACCCTTTCCTTCAGTGCATTTGTTCACCACAGAAAGAAGGTATTCATTTTCGGACATGAGGTTTTCAGCTCGCTCTCTAACAGTGCCTAGCTGGTCCTTAAGGGTAATGCATGTGTCACACACAGGCTGCACATCCTTAGAACTACCGGCCCTTTCCAATCTAGCCTCCAAATCATGAACATGCTTATCACGTAAATTAATGCTATCGCGTAATAAAGAGCAGTTCATGCAATCAATGACTTCATGAGGTCTAGACTCCACCTCTAAAAGCTGCTTCTGTGCAGTCTCAAGCTCAGAAAGAGTTTGAGCATGAACAGAACGCAACTGAGCAAGCTCACTCATGACAACAGAACATGATTCACATTCAGCATCATCAAATTTAGACTTAAGCATGGCATATTCAGTAGAAACATTTTCTAGCCTAAGTCTAAGGTCTTTTCTTTCTCTAGCGGCTTGTACAAGTAATCTATCCTGACCAAGCACAACTTCATTCAGCTCATCTAATTTAATTAGAAGCTGGTCAGATGATAGGTTTACCTCAGATGAGTCAAGCTCATCGCCGCTGTGATCGCTGTCGGCCATGAAGCAAAGGCCGGTGAAGTCACGTCCCTTCTTGTCCTTCTTGTCCTCCTTCCTTGGGGACTCCTCCTCCTCAGAGCTCGACTCCTCAGTTGAGGATGTGTCGATGTCGCTGAGAGCAGCAACAAAAGCTCTGGAAGCGGCCTTGGCTACTTTCTTAGCCATCTTGCCGCGCTTGCCCTTCACAAAGGGCTTCCTCTCCTTTTTGTGGTATTTGGGGCGGTCACTCTCATCTCTCTTCTTGATCTTGGGGCAATTTGCCTTAATATGAGAGGTGTCGCCACATTCATAGCAACCACTAAAACCACTTCTCCTCTGATCCCGTCTCTCATGATGAAAGCGGGTGAACCTCCGGGCAATGAGAGCAAGCTCATCATCAGCTAGAGTATCCACCTGCTCCTTTGTGACGGAGACCAGGGAGGACAAAGCAAAACCATCTGCAAGAACACAAGTGCCTGATGTGCTTGGTTCTGCAGTGGTGCCACGGCTAGTGCTAGAAACCAATGCCAATGGCTGTGGCAAAGAGCTTCTGTGCACAGCAAGAGATGCCTTGGCAATCTCTGTGGACTTCAGCTTGCTAAAGAGTTCATCACAGGTCAATGTGTCATAGCCTGTGGACTCCTCAATACTGGATATCTTTACTTCCCATATGCTACGGTCAAGAGCATAGAGAAGCTTGATAGCCCTATCGTGATCACTTTAAGCAAGCGTCCCGTTGGATCGCAAGTTACTCACTATCGCGTCAAAGCGAGAAAACATGGCATCTACAGATTCACCAGGTGCCTGCACAAACAGCTGATACTGTTGATTGTAGGTGCTTTGGCGCCTGGCCTTAATCTGAGCAGAGCCCTCATGAAAGACAGTGAGAGTTGTCCAAATTTCCCTAGCAGTCCTAAGGTGCTGCACCCTGTCGAACTCACTCCGACTCAAACCAATGAACAGTATGTTCCTTGCCTTCGAGTTGGCAATATACTGATCTTTTTCAGTTTGAGTGGTGCGGGTATCAAGGATGGAGTATTGTGAGTCCACAATCTCCCAAATTGCATTTCCTTGGCTTAACAAGTAAGCCTCCATGCGCACCTTCCAGTATGCAAAATCTGTCCCATCGAACAGAGGAATTTTACTGCCTCTATCCATGTCGCCAACAGATCACAAAACCGGTTAAGGTCAGCTGGTGATCTTAACCAAGCTCTGATACCAATTGTTGGACCGGAAACGGCGACCAGAGGGGGGGTGAATGGGAGCTTTTTAAAATTTTGGGCTAAAAACTTAGCCTTCGGTTTTGTTCTGTCTTCTGCGGAACAGGCTTCGAACACTACCTTCGAAGGTCTGGTTCGGAGGTACTTCGACAGCTCCGAACACAGGCTTCGCAGGAGCAAAAGTTCGAAGCCAAGAAGACTTCGCTCCACGAACAACCCTCGAAAATCTACTCTGCTAAGTCAGTGCAGGCTCCGCACACGAGGTGCTTCGAGCAGGCTTCGCACTTCACCCTTCGCAAGAGTGGACAGCCCCTCTGAGGACTTTGACCAAGTACTTGGCGACAGCAACTGGTGCTGGGCTTCGTACGCGAAGGTCTACACGCACACAAAACGGACCACGCTAAGGGCTTCGACACAAGAAGCACTACGGGAAAAGATCAGGGCTTCGCTAGTAAGCAGCGAGGTCTTGCCTCGTGTTACACAGAGCGACAGCACACTGTAAAGCACACTTCGCGATAAAAACACCATTCGCCAAAACAGGCTCCGGTGAACAAAAAAACTAGCGAGGTATGCAACGCGAGCTCAAGCAAAAGCACAAAGAAGGAGGGCTTCGCCGCTTGAACAAGGAACACAAAATATATTGAACTCTGGATGAAAACCAGTGAGGTCTGTGTACAGGAGCTCAACAGTAAATGCTCAAAGTGTTGAATGTTACCTACCGAGCCCCCATATTTATAGCCCACGGCTTCATCCTAAGGAAGTGACTACATTACCCCTAGGGTTTACAATCATTTTGTCTCTACTGAACTAAGGGGTACAAAAGGTAGTCCACCTTTATTTTGGAGGCTTCTCTGTCAGCTGCAGAGGGGACAGTGTCAGCCTTTTTCAGAACAGACAGTGTCAGCCTTTACAGTGTTGACTTCTGGAACCTCCCTTCACACCGGAGGGTGCGGTAGCTTCGGCGAGAAGCCTGCAGCCTGTTGGCCTTCGCTCCGCCGAAGAAGTCCTTCGATACAGTGACGGTTTTAAGCCGAAGCCGTCAAAGCCCTTGGGCCTTCGCACCACCACCTCCGGAGTGGATCACCACGGCTTCGCAGCTACTCCCAGCTTGAACACCGTCCGTCCGTGTACCGAAGCCATGCATGGCCGAAGCACCTCAAGTCATCCTCACTCCGAAGCCCCACCTTCGGAGTACCGCCCTTCGAAGTCCCTCCTTCGTCCAAGGCCTCCGCATGAAGCATTCCATGAGCACTCCGTCGCAGTGCCTCTCCCCGAGCACACTCCACGACGAGCCTCACCCAGACAATGCCTTCGATGCGCCTCGACTTCTGAGACCTTCGTCGGGTACCTTCGAGTGTCTCCCTCCGGAGCACACTTCGAACTCCTTGCCTCCGCAGAGGACTTGATCCACCAACTCCGAAGTCACTCCATTCGGAGTACCTTCGAAGTGCCTCACCTCCGAGGACTTTGTCTCGGAGTACCTTCAGCCGGAGCCACGCTCCGCACTCTCTGCCTTCACCTGGCACGCCTCGACCCGAGGACCGACCCAGACCACCTTCGCAGCCACCGTGACGGAGCTCCCCGCTCCCCTGGCATCAAGCCTCCCGCCTGACCCAGGTTCACCCGGCTCGAACCCTGTCCGCGCCTCCGAGGTCCCTGCGCACCACAGAGAAGCAAACAAGTGTA
This sequence comes from Zizania palustris, assembly GCA_019279435.1. Lineage (NCBI taxonomy): Eukaryota > Viridiplantae > Streptophyta > Magnoliopsida > Poales > Poaceae > Zizania > Zizania palustris. The sequence continues at coordinate 89,988,082 of JAAALK010000079.1, read as the reverse complement.
TCCAGTACTCCGGAGACCTCTCTGGGTTAGCAACCTCTGGCACACACTCCGGTGTACCGCCCAAAGTACCGAAGCCATCGGTACGAACCCTGTCATCGTGTACTGCCGGACCCCTCCGACGAGCACACTCCGCTGCACAGCTGCAGCAAGCAAACACCTCCGAACACCCTTCGGAGAACCACCTCTGAAGCCCCTTCGGAGGTACCCTTCGAACAGAGGGTAAATAATCCTGTCAATCACTCATCACATACACCGAAACCACCCTTGGTTTCTCAGACTAAGTGGGGATCTTGGTGCTAGACGATCATGGAGACTGGGTGAAGTCAGGATGATCCTAGTGGTACACATGAAGACTAAGCAAGACATTGGATGAAGGTTGGTATAGACCGTGTGCTGATCAAGTCAAGCGAAGGGGATGTCGGTGCAAGTGAAAACGCAGCTCGAGAGAACGAGAGAGGAAAAGACTTGCCAGTAGTCAATATCGCAGGATGGTGGACACATGTCATGGTAGACTAATCAAGGCACACATTGCAGTTGTGTTAAGCGCTTTGTCGGTTGGGATCAAAACTGTCAACCATTCATATAAAGATCAACGAACCTGATGCAAAGCCATAGAAGTCACGAAAGCCTAGCATCGAATAAATATTTAGAAATAAAATTTTTAGTTTTGACCTTTGGGCCATGTGTCGTGTTGTTTTTAACCTAGGGGCATTTTAGTCTATAGACAAGATTCTTTAGGCTATAAATAGGGCAACCCTCTAGGGTTAGGGTAACACTTTTAAACACAATGAATTGATTTCTAAAATTCTATTTTCTTGGGGGTGTTCCAGCCATCTGCATCTTGGCCGCCGCTGTTTTGTTTACTACAACTAGGGATAGCAATCATGCTCGATTACCCATTTACACGTGGGTAAAAACCCTATTAGGGTAAGGTTAGTTCTCAATTTCCTACCCGGCGGGTAAACGGGTATAGGTATACCCATACCCGTTTACTCGATTATATTCACTTACTTGATTATATTCACTATAAAAACAAATAAATATGAAACCCAAACATCCAATATCCCTCTTCTCTCTCCTCTCTCCACTCCTCACCAGTCGCCACCCCCTCCCATCTTCTCTCCTTCTCCTTCTCCATTCTCTTCTCCCTCCACTCCTCTCTCACGTTGTTTGGTGAGCCTCACTACCTCCTCACGAGTGCGTTGATGAGCGCCGCACCACCGAGTGCTCATGTGCACCGCATAACACCGACCTACGTGGCCACACGCCCATGCCTTCACACGCTACTAAAGTGTCGAGAGCTCCTGCACACCGGCTGAGCTCATGCCTTCACCTGCGCCCCCACACGCAACTGCACCCCGACGTGGGCCCATGCCTTCACACGCTACTAAAGTGTCGAGAGCTCCTGCACACCAGCTGAGCTCATGCCTTCACCTGCGCCCCCACACGCAATTGCACCCCGATGTGCCGCCAAGAGCTCCTATACGCCGATCGGTCGACCAGCCTCCACGTCGAGTCGTCGACCCCAGCCTAGCGCTCCTCATTTTCCTTCACTTTTTTCGTGGGCAAACGGGTATACCCGCAGGTATATGGTGCCCATGGGTAACAACTATGTGCATGGGTTTTTACTCGATGGGCAAATGGGTACGGGTATGGGTATGCACTACTTGTACCCGTCATACCCGATTGCCATCCCTAACTCCAGTCGTGTTATTTTTTGTTTCCTTCGGTTTTTCTTGCGTGTTGGTTCTAACTCGGAGACGTCCGAGGTGGTCCCGACAATTGGTGGCACTGTGTTGTTGTCATCTTCAGAGTCGAAACCAGCACCACCACCTCTAGGTCCATCATTGCCACTACCGATTGAAGTGACTTTAAGCTTCGATCGATGATGAAGAAGATGGATTTCCAGAAGTCCGATCTGTAAGCTTTTCTTCTATTGATTTGAATCAAGTAGCTAAACTTAATTTAGTCTTGACTTTTGTATAATTTTTGGCAAGATTCTACAACCATTGATCGACGATGCCGCAGTGAGTCTTGATGTTGCCGCTGCCACCACCTCTGATATAGTGGTGTATGTTGGGGTGACCGATCAACAAGGGGCCACGACAAGGGGGATGCCAACGACAGGTTCCCTAACAGTCGATGGCCAAATGTAACTACATCTAATCCGGCGCAACTGACTCCAACATAGGGTGCTACCACGCCTGCATCAGGGGAGCCGAGTGTAGAGACGGTGAGTAGTGTTGTACCCGCCTCTACGTCAGCAGCCGCTGAAGTGCCAAGTGTCGCTATATCAACCCCGACATCGACATCTCGTAGGGTGGCGAGTGTTGTAATTCCCACCTCGATGTTTTTGGAGAGTTGAGCACCGACAGTCGATGAGGAGATCCCTTCGCGCAGCCGGAGGCGGCCAATCCCATGCAGCAAAAGGTCGACCACACATGAGTTGTGGTCGAGGACGTGGCGCAACCTACCGCTAGCATGGCAACTGGTGGCTTGACTAGATTGGTTGAGAAAGGCGTGGTCGAGTGCCTTGAAGTGCTTGTCTAGTTTGGTCGGGAGACCACATTAAGTATCCATGCAGTGTTAGTTTTACACACATAACTTAATATATGCATTTAGACTAACTTATTTTTGTTTTTGTGTAATGCCTCATGAGCCATCTAACCGCCGACCTGAAGAGATTAGACAAAGATAAAAAATACTTCATAATCATCTTGAGTTCCAATCCCACGGTAAGTGTCTTACCACTTTTTATTGCCAATTCTAGTTAATACGACTGTATTAACCAATGCTTGTTTAGAAGATTGGTTTACATTGAAAGAGCGATTCAATATGGCCACTAGCTTGGCGGACCAATCAGTTACTAAGGTCGAAAAAGCCTTAGCCGAGAGGGATGAAGCCATTACCGAGGCGATACATGCAAACGCTAGGATCGTCGAGCTTGAGAAGAAGATCGGAGAGGTCGAGGCCACTAGTGCCAAGTGGTATGGTGAGTACAAAAGTACGGAATCACCATCTTGGAGATTTTCATTATTGTTTTTTGGCCAAGGCCACTAGTGCCTAGTGGTCTGGTGAGTACAAAAGAACGGAATCACCAACTTGGACTTTATCATTAGTGCTTTTTATGAAGTTTTTTTTGAAATGATATAATAATCGTAGAATTTTATCAGTGAGTAGGTGCTCAATTCACCAACCTTGAGCTGCGTTTGAGCATCACTCAGGAACAACGAGACCATTACTGAGTTGGCACGAAGATGCTCATCAAGATGATTGATGGCGAGTCGTCCAACACCATGTGGTTGGCAGAGTAGTTTATTGAGTGGCTCTAGGGGTCGATGACACATATGCGAGAGAAAACCTAGGACTTCGTCTAATTGACGGCCATGCACACACTCTGGATGGTCCGAGCGTGGTATCCAACAACTTCTATGAACTACATCCAAGAGGGGTGGTCGGCGAACGTCAAGGAGTCCGACGTGGAGCATATCTATGTAGAGGTGAGAGAGACATCCAACGTCCTTATCACGGATATGGAGATGTATCTGGTAAACCCTGCCAATCCTACCGAGTATATAGAAAAAATAGTTGTACATATACTTAGCTTATTAAAGAAGAACAACCAGATAAAATCAAACATATTTATTAATCCAGCATAAGGACTTAGCTTATTATGCCATGGATAAAAGTGTCGATGATGTTCACTGTTCCTCTAGCGATAAGTGCTTACGAGATGTTCGAATTTCATAGTAGGTGTCTTCCTGGGAGTGGGAAATTTAAATTCCACACATTTGGTGTGTTGATGTCCGATGGAGGGCATGAAATTTAAATTTTGAATATTTGGCGATTAAAGTCTGGCGGATAAGCTTCTTCCCAGGCTCACTATTGGCGGGCCGAACGTCTGTTGGACTTGACATCTTCTCAAGGCAGGCGAAAAGTTGTGTTGACCATATTGGTGAAGATAGAGATGTTAACTAGTGAAATTCAAGGCTGAAACTGAGCAATTATGGTGTTTTCATAAAATTTTGCGCGCTGTAATTGATGATTAGCACCGGAAATCTTGTGATTTGGCTTCCAGGTAACATGCCTAATTTATTTCTCGGTTGGCCTATAAATAGCCTCCTCAGCACATGTTTTTCCTTCAAACCTTAAGCCTTTGTCTTTGTTATGCATCTTCTTCTTGGTTCTTTGAACTTCGTCTCCTTGAAGTGCCCCATCCAATACCTAGAAAAGGCTAGCAAACTTCATGATGAAAAATTATGAGTCAGCCTTTCTTCCCGATCTTAACCTGATGTTAATGCTATCTAGGTCATGGCCAGAGCCCTTTGGAGCTCGGGTGTATCGGGGAGAGTGGCGAGCGTTCTCTCAGTGGTGAGCAGATTCGTCGTTGGTGTGCGGTACACATCATGGCCTTCAAATTCCATGGTGTAAGTGCCTTGTCTCGAGGTCACGGCATTTGTGCGGGCCCTCACACGGTGATATGATCGTATGATATTACACCTTTGATGCTCACGCCGATGAGTGTTGGACTCGCCAGCCTCGGTCGGCTCATCGTCTGAGACAGCCCCATTTTCCATCATGACGATTTTTAGAGATAACACTAGCTTAGCAGGGGTGGCTGGCTAGTGAGATTGCGTTGAAGAAACCTTAGTAAAATGGTGTCTGTTGGCGTAAAAGATTACTCTAACATGTTTTAAAAACCTCAAAGGGTTATCGAGTGAGATGGTTGATTGTGGACTGTTCTAGGCCTCCGAGTAGGATAATAGCCGAGGACAGTTTGGAGTGTCTATTGATTATTTCAGACTTCGATGCATCAGTAAAGAGGAGGTATTTATAGGAAAAAAATACATAAGGAGAAAACCATTCTACCCTCTAGTTATAACCGCCATAGATGGTACTGTTCTTTAACCCTCGTAGGGCTAAAAAGGTAAAAAGGTCGTGTGAACACTTGGGTAAAGCAGATGTCCTATCCGTCTTGACGGCGCCCCTTCGGGAGAATACCCTTCAGAGAGATCCCCTAGACCAAAGCCTCGTTGAACCCTTCGGCTTTCAACCCTTCGGAAATACTCCCTTCAGGGGAGCCTTGTCGATCATCTGCGTCTCAGAGGAGCAAAGCTTCGACTCATCTTACCCTTCGAATTAGGCCTCCGGAAAGACCTCTTATTTACCATGTGGATGAAAGTATTTCCCCCAACAGTGTCGTTGGACCGTACGTCCGCTCGAGTGAGTAAGAATGATGTAGTCAGCGGGTGAGTCAGTGACATTTTGTGGGCGATCCCTAGGTGGAGCAGGTTGCTCAGACACCCAAGGAGTCGAGGAGAGTGCCCTAGGCAGAGTTAATCACTTCGACACCAAGAGAACTGATGGGCGTACTATTGAAGTGTAGGAAGCTTTCGCCCTTTTTTGGGCGGTGGTTAGAACCAGTTGATGCATGCTATCACCAACAAAAATCAGCCTCCGAAGATGATTGTGGCACCAACGGGGATTTGGGTGTTAACCTTACAAATAACATCCATCAAATCGATCAAAAACATAGATGGCTCCCCTACGTGGTGTGCCAACTGTCGTCTTGTATTGTGTGATAGTACTCTATGGGGGTACTCACAGGGAGGATTTAGGTTAGGCGTTGGGAAGGCATGTGGACCAAACTGATGGTTATCTTTAGCTAGGAGACAAATATTGAATTTTTAGATAGGTTTGGGCCTCCCGAAGGATATTGAATAGCCTTAAGCTTACTCAAGAATGTAGTAATATTCTTAGCGAGCACATCTCTTTGTGTGTCCGTGTCTTTGCAAGCTTCCTTCGATCCCTTTATATAAGAAGAATCGGGGGTTACAACATATGATTAATGTGCTCCACTAATGACCAATTATGAGAACAAATGGTCAGTTTGTGGGTAATAACTCCATATATAACCGTACTAATAACTACGGGATATGGAGATTATTTATGGTCTGGCTCTTTATGATGACCGTTGTAGGGTGGCCAGGAGGTCCCATTTTCCGAGTGCTGGACTTAGGAGTATTTTAGACATTTGACCTCTCATCTTATGGAGGGTGTTGACCATTGACCGATCAACTTGAAATCAGTCTGGAGGTAGCCAGAATCATATTACTGATAATTAATAAGTTTGATTGGCACTCAATATTTATCGAGTAAGATAAAAATTTCTTCGGATTGTGGCTTATAAAGTGATACATATGATCTACCCGTAAAAACAATTTTGGTCTAAATTTTTCATGACGACTGTTTTACTTTAAGGATAGAAAAGGCAAAAAACAGAGAAACTTTTTAAACAACCTGAGTTAATTTAAAATTAAGTTCTAAAATTCATTGGATTAGACAAAAAGATCAACACCGGTTAATCTAAAATTAAGTTCAACACCAGAGAAGACCAAAAACACACACAACAACTAACCCATCAGGACACTACGTGATCCTTTTTTATTGCTGTGAATGGTTCGGAAGGAACAAAGGTGACTCATGGATTTTCGAGAGCACAACAAAAAAAACTAAGGGGTGTTTGGATGGAGCTAAAAATTTTTAGCCCCTGTCACATCCAATGTTTAAATGCTATTTTGGAGTATTAAATGTAGACTATTTATAAAACCCAGTCATAATCGGAGGATTATTCACGAGACGAATCTAATGAGTCTAATTACACCATGATTTGACAATGTGATGCTACAGTAAACATTTGCTAATTATGGATTAATTAGGCTTAAAAAATTCGTCTCACGATTTAGTTTCCGATTCTGCAATTATTTTTATAATTAGTTCACATTTAGTCTTTCAAATTAATGTCAAAACATCCGATGTGACACGGGCTAAAATTTAGCCCCTGGATCCAAACACCCCCTAAGTTGATCTAAATCATTGTGGAAGAGACGTGCACATAAAGAGTATTTCAGCGCGCCCCTTAAGTGTCTTTTTTTAGTGCTCAAGTGTTTCAAATATAAGCCAACAAGAGCTAACCCTGGACTCTGTGATCCTTTTTATTGTCACAATGGTTTGAAAGGAAAGAGATTGACTCACGGTTTTCGAGAGCACAAACAAAACAACTATTAAGTTGATCTAAATTGCAGTAGAAGAGATATGGGCATAGAGAGCAGCTAAGCTGATAACTTTCTCAGCCATCTTTCCATCATACTGTAGTATTTAGTAGCATTTTCCCTCAACCTTAGCTTAGTAAAAATATGGTCGGAGTTTCACGTTGACCCGACGAACAAAATTATTTGGATTTGGGTTCTAAGCCAACATTTTTAGGGAATATGCCAAAGGCTTGCGTATCGATATATTAAGAAGAGGAGACGGCAAAGTAATGGCGTGAGCATATATAATTATTTCTTTGAACAGATTTTAAAATTTTTGAACTATTATTATTTTTCCTGAGATTGATGGCGTGTGAGCATTGTGCTTTGTAATTCCTATTAATCATAGAAATAGTAATTCCTATTAATCATATTTACACATCTTAAGTCTTAAGTTTAATATTGTGTATTCCTAGTAATTCCTACCGAATCTATAATAGAAATTGTAATTCCTATTAATCATATTTACACATCTTAAGTCTTAAGTTTAATATTGTGCATTCCTTAGTCTAAAAATTATTTCACAAAAATTTAATAAAATATAAATGGAAGTACTTCACTCTCAATATTTACCTCGAGAACTCGTTTGAGGAAGTGGACGGAGATGGCGGCGCTGAGCAGCTGGGTGCGCACCCCTTCCACGGCGCCCGGCACGGCGAACGACGCCAAGGCGGCGACGAGAGCTGGCACGTACGCCGCCAGCATCCCGCTACGGCTGGGCAGCATCGCGACGCCGCCGCCGCCACCACCAAAACCGCTCTTCTGCTGCTTGCCGACCCAGACCTGCCAGAACTTGGAGTACGCCATGTTCTCGCCGCGGAGCTCCCCGAGCCCCAGCTTCGCCAACGCCGCGAACTGCACCGTCGATATCCCCGCCATCAACGCCGACGCCGGCGGCGGGTACAGGAACGGCGGCCACCACATCCTCCTCGCGTTCGTGTGCGGCGGCGCTCGCTAATAATGCAGCGAGCCTACCTACCTGCAACAACCGTACGTAAATCTGGAATGCAATGCAGCCGAGGCTTTCGTGTGCATGCCCCCGTTTGATCTTATCCAACGTTTGGACGCGTGAGGTCACTGCCACAGTGCCACGCGACGTCCACGTGTGACGCTGTCCGCCGCTGAAGCCACAGACGTTGGAACTCGGATCAGGTGCGTGCACATGAATACATGATACGTGGCGCACGGTAAAAAATCACTAATGATATAGTAAAGGTTATTAATAATGAATATTTAGCTACCCGTAGTGTGCGGAGAATTTCATTTCACTATTTTCTAGACTAACCAGTATAATTAAATACAACTAGCTCTGATGAAATATTATCTCTATGATGAAACAATTTGGCTCTCAGTAGACGTTTCATTTCATTTTATCCGTCTTGAAAACGGGTTAACATCATGTTATGGTGTTGACACTATTTCCTTCTCTTTCCTCATTAATTGAATATCATGTCAGTAAAAAATCTAACGTGTCGTGGTGTTACCGTAAAACCTCTACGTGGATAGCCTTATCTAAAGCTCTACTAAAACACGACTTTTGAACGGATATTATTCATCTGAAATAAAGATATATGAATAAATGATATTGACATAAGATATGTCATCCGGACAATTAAAGTTCGACGAGTAAGACAACGAGTACTTGGTTATGAATTAAATAGCCTTAGCTTTTAGAATTTATTCGTAAGCTAATTTAGTCTTAACAATAAAAGTTTAAAACTCTAACCGTTAAAAAATATAAGAAGCTCGTTATCATGTTCTAATTTTTTTTTAAAAAAACTATATTTATTATGTTAGTATGATAATAATATTGTATTATCCTGGAAATTATTTTGTTTAATATAAATATGACAAAGTGGTATAAGTATTTTTGTTTAGAAAGCTCGGGAAGCGTTAAAATGAAAACTTTTTTTACTGACAGAAACATGAATGGAGTTATAGATTATTGAACAATAAATTTTAACTTCATTCTCTAAATAACTTATGACTTTTCAGAGCTATAAGTTAGCTATAAATTGTTTAAAAAAATTTGTACATGTCCTAAACGACTACAAGAAACACAGGGAACTTACGTCGATCAAAGCCGACGAAAGTTAGCCCAATACTGACGGAAGAAATTAATTTCTGTTGGAAAAACGCTAACTTTCGTCAGCATTTGGCCGATGGAAGCGACCGATGGAAGCGACCGACGGAAGTTAGAGACGGAAGTTATATTAGCTAACTTCCGTCGGCTATGCCTGGCCGACAGTAGTTTTCAGCAAAATTCATAACTTCCGTCGGCCAAACATTTGGTCGACGGAAGTTATTTTTTTTCTTTTTTTTGCTTTTTACTATACAATAATGCACTATTTCAAATATCCAAACAAATTTCACATTTCAAATTCACAACAGAACACATTGCAAACATCCTCAACAAAATTTTATATTTCAGATTTCACATTTACAACAGAACACATCATTTCTGAAAATTCATATTTCGCATTTCAAATTCACAACAGAACACATTGCAAACATCCTCAATAGAATTTTATTCTTCAGATTTCACATTTACAACAGAACACATTTACAACAGAACACATTTACAATGCAGTATTTTAGATTTCACATTTACAAAATTTCATCAGATCTGCTCAAAAACTTGAACAGAAGCAAAAACCTCAGATCTGCAGGAGAGACACGGGGGTGCGGCCGACGACAGTCGCGCCTGGGGTGGCGGCATGAAGGAGACGGTGGGAGACGGCAGCACCGACGGTGGCGATGGGGCCCAGGGAGGTGGCGAAGAATGGTGGTGTTGGTGGCGGGGATCGGGGAGGTGGTGGCGGGGACCAGAAAGGTGGCGGCGGGGACCAGGAGTTGGCAGGGACCGATAGTGGTGGCGGCGGAGCACGAGGGTGGTGAGGAGCACGGGGGTGGTGGCGGCTGGGAGAAGTGGAGATAACAGGGAGACGTTGTATTATATACTTAGGGCAAACTTAACTTATGTCGGCCATAGGTGGGCCGACGAAAGTTATTAAAAAATCAGCGGGGGCATTAGGAAAATTACCTTCTGTCGGCCCACAGCACGGGCCGATGAAAGTTAAGTTTTACTTTCGTCAACTTGATCTAGCCGACGAAACTTAATTTTTTTTCCGTCGGCTTTACGAAAAACCGACGAAAATTAAATAAACCGACGAAAATTTCTAGTTTTAACAGATATATAACCGAAAATATTTATATTTTGGAATGAACGTGGTACATCTTTAATGGTCAAAACTTGCTACTAACTTGATTATCAAATTATGCCATTGTAGAATACCTATAGTTAAACCTTTTAAAAATAAATTATTAATTGACTAAAAATGTGTGAGGATTTTATATATATAAAAATAATGTCAGCAACTTTATCATGACAAATACATTCATACATTCATATTTTAATATTTTTTATAAATGTATATACTTAATTTGTCCCATAATATTAGAACATAGAATTTGATTTAATTTTTTATATTACCACGCTCTGTCCAAATTCGTTGTAGTATAAAATATCAAAACCAGTATTAGATTGTAATATTATGGAACAGAGTACATGTTAAAATAGATAAAATATATTTAATGAGAGCTTATATAATTGGAAACAGTGTACTTAACTCTTTGAGGTATATATTGATAGCTAGGTTGATTTACTTAATCATGTAAAGTATGAAATCAGGTATTTTTAATCATTAAAATATATGTGAAGCCATTCAAATATTTAAAAGTGGTTTTATAATTCATAGTTAAAAGTGTTAAGTAGACTAACATAAAATTATTTGAAATGGAAGACCATGAGCTAGACTTCGCCAAGGACCAGTTTACCACTTTCCTGTGCTTGCATTTGAAAACAAAAAAGAACATTATTGTGCCTGCATATATATCATACCAAGTCAAAGTATATACTGCTGGTTTTTATTGGGATTTCTTTGTCTAGTACTCTCGTATGTATAATCATTTACTTTATTATACGTACAGTGACAGAAAAAGATAAAAATTAAAACGAGAGACTAATACCAACGAAGTTAATTTGTAGCTAGAATTTGAAATTTTTACAGAACATATGGCACCAGAGCCTTGATGTGCCCGGGGAAATCCTCGAACTTGGACTCGTACCACCTCCTGGTGGCTCAGCTCCTTCCGGCGAGGTACGCCGCCGTGCCGGCGGCGACGGCGAGCGCGTGCACCGTCTGCGCGATCATGGCGAAGCCGAAGAAGCCGACGATCTCGAAGAGGTAGTGCGGGCAGGTGACGAGCCCGAAGAGGCCGCCGGTGGGGATCTTGTACGCCTTTTCGCCGCCCTGCTTCGTTGTCCTCAGCTGTGACAGAAGGCAGTGGTGGTAGAAGTTGCCGGCGAGGCCGACGGCGAAGAAGAGCACGCCGGGGTAGAGCAGATCGAGTGGCGAGTCCAAGAGGCCGCTGGTGAGGTGCTGCGCGTAGATCATGCCGGTCGCCACGAGCACGTAGCTGATGGAGATGGTGAGCACCGTGTCGCGTGCCATGCTTCCACTGTACCGATGGATGAACATTACCTAGAATAATTGGTGCCAAGCTTGATAATTTCATTCTGTTAAAATGTTTTGGTAATGTCATTCTGTTAAAATGTTTTGGCATTGACTGATACTGGTTTATTAGTGTACCGTCGCCGTCGGCCTGCTTCGTCGTCCTCAACTGTGACAGGAGGCGGTGGTGGGGCGACGCCGACGGTGAAGACGAGCACGCCAGGGTAGAGCAGGTCGAGTGGTGGGTCTGGGAGGCCGCTGGTGAGGTGCTGCGCCTAGATCATGCCGGTGGCCATGATCACGTAGCTGATGGAGATGGTGAGCGCGGTGTCGACTGCTATGCTTCCCACTACTACAAACCATCACGATAGTGGTGTTGGGCAAAACCATTGTAGTGGCGGACCATTAGATGCCAGCCACTACTATTGGTAAAGTAGTGGCGGTTGGTGCTGACGTCATCCCGGACCGCCACTATTTTACCAATAGCAGTGGCGGACGCTGGTGCTGCCCGCCACTGCTAAGATGTCCGCCACTAAAGTATTGATGACATCACTTGCGACCGTCACTACTATTCTAGCTATAAATGCGTAGCTTCTTCCTCCCCGAGCTCTCCCGGAGTTCACATTTAATTTTGTCCGTACAATGACAACAAAAATCTAGATAAAGAGGGGGAGGTTTTGTTTTCGTTTCTTTTGAAGGATTTCATTCTAGGAGGTAAATCCATGCCGAATCTCACATTTATTTTGTATTTAATCATGTATACAATGAGTTGTTAGCGTTTTACTAATTTAGGGTTTGTGAATAGAAATTTTCAAATAATCTTCCATTTACAGTGTTTCCTTCTCTCAAATGAACAAATATGACCCTCCTCACAATTATTCATCACTTGTATATTGATTTATGCCGTTTTAATCTCTTTTTTAATTTGATTTATGATTATAGATCTAGAGTTATGTTGTTTGGAGAGAGAAACCAATATAGTTAATTTATTTAATAAATTTTCTCTGCTTAATACATAGTTTGAATTAAAGCATTTTTAATTAATGTTGTTATGAGCGATAATAAATCAATATATTTTCAATTTGTATATTACTAAAATAAATTAATATTTTTTCAAATAATATATGTTTTAGATGGAGCACATGTCCTGGATGTACTCGTCCAACGACGAAGATGTGGTGGCATATTTTAACAGAGTAATTGAATTTACTGAAGCTATCGCACAATATGCTTCCCGTCAGAGTGAAGAGGCAATATATTGTGCTTGTAAAGTTTGTAAAAATGAAGCGATGTATCCGTGTTCAGATCGTGAAACCATACGATTTCACTTGTTGAAAAATGGTTTCGTGAAGAACTATTATATATGGACGAAACACGGTGAGATGGGCCAAAATCCTCCTCAAGATTCTGATGTCCCGCAAGATGCTCATCAACATAGAAGAGGTTGTGATCATACATCCGACATAACACATGATGATGTTGATCAATATGATGATGATGACGCCTTTGATGTGGAGGAACTGATGCGAAATGTTGCGCTTGAGGTGTTGTTGCAGAGAACTACAACCAAAGGATATGATAACTTTGAAGCACTTGACAAAGCATCAAAAAACCTTCTTTACGAGGAACGTCACGGATGCGATAAGCAGTATACTGTGTTGTACACAATTCTTGAGCTTATGAAACTGAAGGCCAGCAATGGATGGTCTGACACTAGTTTTTCAGATCTTTTACAACTCCTAAAAAAGGTTTTGCCAAAACCCAATGGTCTACCATCTGATACGTACCAAGCAAAGAAGATGATTTGTCCATTGACTTTGGGCGTTCAGAAGATTCATGCATGCCCGAACCACTGTATCCTATATCGAAAAGAGTATGGATTGTTAGAGAGATGTCCGCAGTGCAACGCAAGTCGATACAAACGTCCAAATGACTGTGTGGAGGACTACAATGACCACCAGAAGAAGAATAATAAGAGGTTGCAGAAGAGGAATAAAAATGTTATTGAAGACCATCTTGGAAAAAAGACGGAGCGGAAAGTTCCAGCCTTATTAATGTGGTACCTACCGGTGATTGATCGCTTGAAACGTATGTTCTCTAATCCTAGAGATGCTGAACTATTAATCTGGCATTTCGCTGGGCGAAAGAAGGACGGAAAACTTCGGCACCCTGCGGATGCTAGGCAGTGGAAATCATTTGACCTGGCCCATCCAGATTTCTCGGACGATCCTAGAAATATCAGGATGGGACTTAGCACGGATGGAATGAATCCCTTCGGTGAGATGAGGAACCCACATAGTACGTGGCCGGTCTTTCTATGCTTGTTCAACATTCCATCATGGTTGTGCCATAAAAGAAAATACCTTATGTTCACTACTCTAATTTCTGGTCCAAAACAACCTGGCAATGATATTAATATCTTTCTAGAACCTTTGATAGAGGATATGAAACGTCTATGGGAACATGGTGTTTGTGTGTGGGATGAGCACAAGAAAGAGCACTTTAATCTAAGAGCCATGATCTTTTGCACCATAGCTGACAACCCAGGACACATGTCCCTAATAGGACAGGTTAAAGGAAAGACAACATGTGTAGTGTGTGTGGACCAGACAGAATCTATGCATCTTCCATCATTCGTTAAGACGATGTATATGCGACACCGCAGATTTTTACCAAAAAACCACAAATATCGAAGAAATAGGAACCATTTCGACGGTACAATCGAGCTTGGACAGCCTTCACGACATCGAGATGGCAAATTTCTATTCGAAATGGTAAAGAATATCAAAGTTGTTTTCGGAAAGAAGAGGAAGAAATCTGAAAAAAATTCAAAGGATGCTCCATTTAAAAAGCAGTCAATCTTCTTTAGATATTTGCCCTATTGGAAGGAGTTGGAGATTGGTCATGCTATCGATACAATGCACGTTGAGAAGAATGTCTTCGAAAGCACCATCGGTATTTTGTTAGACATACCGGGCAAATCAAAAGATGGACTCAAAGTATGAAGGGACCTTCAAACTCTTGTAATTAGACCCGAGCTTCACCCATAGGAAAGGGCCAATGGAAAATTTTTCCTTCCGGCTGCTAGCTATAACCTCACAATTGACGAGAAAAGATTAATCTGCAGGTGTCTACATGGAATTAGAGTTCCAACAGGATTCTCAACGAATATAAAGAATATTGTCTCCGTAGCAGATTTGAGGATGAGCGGCTACAACACTCATGATTGTCATGTTATGCTTGGGCTATTCCTCGCCATCG